>BSBK01004489.1:715000-1097500 GCA_027943335.1 Chamaecyparis obtusa
CCAATACTAGATTCCCACATTTAGATCCATGGTCAACTTATCCTGCACATTCATTGCACACATCAGTAGGTACAATCAACATGATATAAATACAATACATCATCAATACTGCATGGTTTAAAAAAAACTATGTTTGTAAATGAATCAATTAAGCATAACTTTGGTTTCCTAAACCATCTTTCCATAGCAATAGTTTTAAACATCATAAAACATCATATGTGACATCATCATAATTGAAATTGAATCAAAACACATAGTATCTTGAGTGTACCCTAATTACATAATCAGGTACTGACAAATATAGCATAAGATTCAATAGATCCTTAAATACATAAGTGTCTCAAATAGTCAAGTATGTCTATGAAATAAGTACTTATAGCATGGAAATCAAGGTAGTATAAATATGATTGTCTAGTAGGTCTCACATCCACCCCCTCTAGGCATGAACCTCCTCCTGGAGTTCATCAAAGAGGTGAGGGTACTATGATCTCATCTATGTTGCATCCTCCCATGAAGTTGTGACCTTATCATAACAATCCCACTGGACCATAACCTAGTCCAGTGCCCTACCTTGAAGTACCAAGGTCCGTCAGGATAAAATACGAATGAGCTCCAACGCTAGTTGCCTATCTGAGTCTACTTGCAAAGCATCCCAATCTATCACATGAGACTCATCATAAACATATTTCAGAAAAATTGAAACATGAAACACATCATGGATGTGTGACAGACTAGGTGGCAAGGATAAATAGTAAGCAACTAGTCCTATCCTCTCAAGGATCTCAAAAGTTCCAACAAAATGAGGTGCTACCTTAGATCCCTTTCTGAAATGGATTGGACTCTTATGTAGTCACACTTGCAAAAAGACCATGTCTCCAACTAAGTAAGCTTGATTGATCCTCTTCGCATCAACATACATCTTCTGTCTATCCTGAGCCTCTCTGAGTTGCTTGCTAATCAAGTTCACCTGTTGCTCCATATCTCTGACTAACTCAATACCAATAGAAACTTTGTCTTCGATCCTATCCCAACTAAGTGGTGTCCTAAAAGGTCTACCATATAGAGCCTGGTATGCAGGCATACCCAAGGATGTATGATGCCCATTGTTATAGGAAAAATCCACTAAGTGTAGGTATTCCTGCCCACCAGGTTAGATTGTTCATAAACATACATGCAAAACATGTCCTCTAACACATGATTGACCATTTTGGTCTACCCATCTTTCTCAGGATGATAGGCCATACTGAAATTGAGCCTAGTACCCAATGTTTCTTGTAGTTCACTCCAAAAGATGAAGTAAAGAGAGAAACTCTATTTGAGATGATATTACAAGGTACGCCATGTAGTTTGACAATATCCTACAAGAACAAATGTACCACTAATGGTGCAGTAAAGGTAGTACATACTAGTGAAAAATGAGCCACCTTGGTCAACTTGTCAACTGTCACCATGATGGCATCATGACAGTCCATAGATATGGTGTCCCACTTCCACATTGGTATCTCATGAGGCTGAAGTAGACCACCTGGATGTCAGTGTTCTACCTTCACCCTCTGGCATTCTAGGCACCTAGCTACAAACTCAACAATCTGCATCCTCATGTATGGCCAATGATATAATTGTCTCAAATTGGCATGCATCTTCTTCACTCTGGGATGCACTGCATAAGGGGATCTATGGGCCTCTAGCATGAAAACTCTCACAATCCTTTGTAATAAGTTATGTAGATGCATCATCTATGACATAAGAGTCCATCTGACTCCAAGGAATAATCTTATTGATGAGGCATATTAATGTCTTAATTTTGATATAATTTTTATAGTTTGGACACACTCTTTGTGCTTTGACAAAACATTTCTAAACACTTGTTGTAAATATCTTGTGAACTTACACCAGAGACAGCTAGAACCTAATAAACCTATGGGTAGTGTGTATGACATGTTTTTCTTAATATTATACATAGAATGTAGTATTTCATATAACTATTTTAAGCTATGTTCTAATATCTGAGTAAAAGTAGGAATGTTATCTTGCATATGTGTTCTGGATGTTGCTAACTTTTCAGGAGAATGAGGAGTGATGCAAAGAGTGGTGATTACTACATTTAAGGAGGAAGATAATGGAGACCGGTCATGGCAAAGAAAGCATAGTTCAGTTCCATTGGATAAGCTGTGCTTGCAAAGGAGTTGTTGTTCCAGAGAATATAGGGGATATAACTTGCTATATTTCTTGCAAGTTGTTATTCTATTGCTTGGTAGTAAATGTACTATGTCATGGTTGATCTTTCACCTTCTTTTTTGGCGATGTTTGTTCAAGACTTTTTTATGTTATGTTTTTAATAAGCATCCAATCCTCTATATAATGGATTTGGATCATCTTAGTAAGCTAATGAGAAAATAGATAATGTTGATTTAGATTCAGAAGTTACTCTTTCTGTTCTTCATGAATTATTCAGTTTCTATGTAATCAAAGAAGGATTTTAATGGAAGAAATATTTTGAAGTACTTGTTGTGTTCATAGTTAATTGAAGCCAACCAAGGGGGCCCACTTGGGAGGTGGAATAGATTTAGGTAGAATAGATTCATTTCTTGCAATTTCTTATTTTCAGATAGATTTACTATATTAGTCCTGTAGCATTATTACTGTGAAAGTTCTTGTAGCACTTGCAAAAAATGATCATAGTGGATGTTCTGAGTTGTTAATTAGTTTAGGTTCATTTTTAAGCTTCCTAAAATTATCTGTTGTTAGCCAAGGTGTGTTTATTATTTTGTAGTAGTAGTATAGATTCTTCCAATGCATTTTAATTTCCTGCAGCATAGGTGTTATGACTTCTAAATGAACTTAGTGCACAAACTGTCCTGACCCATTTCAAGTCCTACGTCCTTGGGTTGACAATTCAAGTGTATTTCATGATGGAATAGGTAATCCTTAGAATAGATATATTATCCTTGAAGGAGACACAATGGTATGATTATCTTCATCTATTATGAAATCGTACATTTTTGGCACCGTTGCCAGGGATGGTGTCAAGCTAGGACCTTCATGAGTCATTTATTTTCAGATTAGTTTGTTAGCTAGGAACTACAAAGTTGTGGGCTTCATTAACAAGTCACCAATTTCTTGCATGCATTGGAGAAGGAGAGATGTCCAAGGTAGATTCCTTCCTAAGGAGCCTGTGAAACCAAAAGAAGAATTCAAAGAACCTGAACTACCATTTCTACATGCAAGCCCAGAGTTTACTGCATCATCATCTTCAGTAGAAGAAGACATCCATAAAACATTTGACCTCTATCCATTTGAGGAAATATTGGCCAGCTTCCATACTAACCCCACTTCAGGACCACCTGTTGTCTAGAATCCCCCAACAATTACCAATTTCCAGCCATAGTTTCAATATCCCATACCTCCAGCTATGGAAGCTCCCACATTTCCATTTCCAATACCAAGTCTTGTCAATAATCCCAATCTAAAAAATATACCTGCATTAGCATTACCAAAGTTTTATGGTCTTGTCACAGAGGATCCTGATACTTTTCTATTTGAATTTGATATCCTGTGTTAGAGCTTTGACTATAATAATGATAGTCACAAGCTAAAATTATTCTCAGCTACACTAAAAGAGTCAGCTTTAAAATGGTTTATGGGCTTGGGGGAAAATGCAGTAGCAAATTGGGATGATATGAGACACCTGTTTCTTAACAAGTAGAAGGAATATTGTAGGGGACATGATTCAAAAGGTGATGACATTTTTAGAATGTCACAATGGAAGATGAAAACATTAGAAGATTAATATATCTCGCTTCCTATTCAACTTACAAAACAACCCACAACATACCCTGCAGGAGGAGTCCCAAAAGCTGATTTTTCTCAGAGGATTAAATGAGAACTATCTTAAAGCATTGGATTTGATGGAATGAGGAGATATATCACAATCTCATGGGATTACCTTTAGATGATTTTCTAGAACTACTCTAGGTCAGCAGTAAAGAAAGGAAGGGGATTTCACTCAGCAACAGCCAAGGGAAGTGGCTCTGGTATTTCAAAGATGGAAATTTCAAATTTGTTGTCTGATTTCAAGCAAGACATCATTAATGATGTCGCCACACATTTGGATACAATGGCTACTAAGAAGAAACATGAAGAAGCTGAGGAGCAATTAGCTAAGTACTATCCACACTACCAAAAATAGAAGAAAGATTGTCATTGCAAATTGGTCGCTAATGTGGAAAATCAACATCTTCCAACCGAGTACCTAAAGATAGAAGGAGAAGATAAGAAAGTATTCTTTGTTGCTCAACGTCAGCCATGGGGCCCCACATCAAGGTATGCCTCAAGACCCTTTACAAAATTCAAATCCATAGAGTAATCAATGGCAAAACTATAGTGTCCAAGGTCCTCCACAATATAATCAACCTAATTGACATAATGCTTGGCAAAATAATCCACAAAGTCAATGGTATCCTCCACAACAACTTCAATGGCCACAGTTCCCAAACCAATGGCAACCACCCCAAGGGAATTGGTAGTCTACAAACCAATGGATAGGACCTCAGCAATGGTCTAATATTACTGGATACCCACCTTTACCACCTCCAGCAAATTCACCTGCACTAATGCCACCACTTGCAATTTCTGGACCTAAAAAATAGACTCAGTTGCCTGCACAACCTTAGCCAAATCCAATAACCAATAGACACAATAACCAATGTATGCTACTGATGCTCAGCAATATCCTGCTTATGCTCTAAGTGTTGTAGATATACATTTGAGATCTAGTACAACCTTACCAACACTTGAACCACCTCTTATAACTGAAATACTAGATCCTCCTACAGCATCAACACTAGCAACTTCTCTGCTGCAAGCAGTCAACCTAGCCAATGTAACTAGTTCAGCTCAAACTCAAACTATAGTTGAACCTCCTTTTCCAAAAAAGCTTATACAAAGTAAACCTGCACAAATAGAGGAACAATCCTTTGACATCATTGACCAGCTGAAGAACATATGTCCAGATTCCTTAGTTCCAAGCTATTAAAGATGTTCATGTTTATGGAAAAGCTATCAGAGAAGCCTGTCTTAAAAAGCTTGGGAGGAAGAAAGGACCCAACCACAGTCCATGTTATAGGACAATTGGCTGACATCATGTTAGGAAAATTGGTTATTCCTAAATATTCTGATCCAGAAAGTCCAGTTGTGAATGTGATTATAAATGGTTAGTCAGTTTAAAAATGTCTTGATCTATCTTAGTGCTGCTATAAATGTAATGACCAAGGATACCATGAAAAAGATGAACATAGAAGGATTACGAGCTACCCCAAACAATTTTGCAACTCACCAATAGTTCTACTATCACTCTTGATGGGATGATAGAGGACATAGTAGTAGCCCTAGATTCTTTAGAGTACCCTGTAGATTTTATGATTCTATCCCTAAAAGTCAACTTAGCTGGTTACCCTGTCATTTTAGGATGACCATGGTTAGCTACAGTTGATGCAAATATAAGTTGTAGGTTAGGAAACATGACCATATCAGATGGACAAGCAACAAAGAAATTTGTCCTGTATCCTCCAACACAACCCCAAACAGATTTAAGCACACCTATATGGTAGATTTAGGGGATGGAGCGGAAGAGTTAAACTCTATAGTACAGTTTATGATGTTACATAGATAGTCTTTTCTAAAGCCATAGGAGGAAGATTCAGTAATTCAAAGTATTCTTAACAATACTTGTGTGGTAGAAAAGGATGTATCTGACAGCTCTGTGTTGGAACTAACTACATATGAGGATATAATGAGAATTGTTTTCTACCTAAGGAGATAGACATTATCCATTAGCCTTTACCATGTGAACTAGATACAAGTCTCATCTCCAAAACTGCTATGGTTAATCTCACAGCTACTATTGAGTTGTCAAAAGGTCATAATCTCCATGTCAATAACAAACTGCCTCCCAAATAGCTGAAATAGTTAACAAAGCTTCTTCAAAAACATGAAAAGGCTTTTGAATGGGACTATGGAGATATGAAAGGGTTAAGCCTCACATTATGAACTCATAGAATATATATCAATGAAGGGTGCGTACCACTCCGTCAACCCCAGAGGTGGATTAATCCAGCACTTAGGGAAATAGTTGAAACTGAACTACAAAAATTGCTTGATGCTGGTTTCATATACCCTATATCTAATAGTCGATGGGTCTAACCTCTGGTTATAGTACCTAAAAAGGGAGGGAAATGGTGGATTTGTGTAGATTACAGATAATTGAATAAAGCAATGAAGAAGGATCATTTTTCTTTACCATTTATTGATCAAGTTCTGGATACTCTGGCTGGTAAGAAATATTTTTCTTTTCTTGATGGATACAATGGTTATAATCAGATAATTATAGCTCCAGAGGATCAAGATAAGACTACATTTACATGCCCATGGGGTACTTTTGCATACTCTGTGTTTCCATTTGGCCTATGCAATGCTCCAGTGACATTTCAAAGAGTTGTAATTAGTATTTTTGCTGACATATCACATGACTATATGGAAATATATATGGATGATTTTATAGCATTTGGAGTGCCCTTTGAGGAGGCTTTGATGAATCTTGAAAAGGTTCTTGTCTGATGCAAAGAACATAATCTATCACTTAATAGTGAGAAATGTTTCATGCTTATGCAGGAAGGGGTAGTGCTTGGTCATTTTATATCAGCCACAGGGATACAAGTGGACCCAGCCAAAATAGAGGTAATCCTAACATTGCCCACACCTACTAAATCAAAGGATGTAAGATCTTTTTTAGGTCATGCTGGCTATTATAGGTGTTTCATTCAAAATTTTAGTCAAATAGCTAGTCCTTTGTATACACTACTAACTAAAGAAGTTGAATTCATTTGGACACCAACATGTAATGAATCCTTCCTACAGCTTAAGAAACACCTCACCACAACACCAGTTCTTAAGGGATTAGATTGGTCTATTCCATTTCATATCCATACTGATGCATCAGACTATGCTATAGGTGTTGTATTAGGACAAAAGCCTGCTAACCTTGAAAATGCAATCTATTATATTAGTAAAAGCCTCCATGGCCCTAAACTAAACTACACAATAACTAAGAAGGAAATTTTAGCTGTAGTTTATGCATTGAACAAATTCCAACACTATGTAATTGGCTATCCTATTTTTGTTCATACTGACCACTTAGCCATAAAGTACTTGATGAAAAACATGTTGTAACTGGTAGATTGGCAAGATGGCTCTTGTTATTGCAAGAGTTTGATATAACTATTATTGATAAGCTAGGCAAGGCCAATGTAGTTGCCAACTATTTGTTTAGACTTTAACATGCTGATGAAGATCCAACTCCAATTAAAGATGCATTTCCAAATGAGCATTTGTTCCACATAGAAACCCATACACATGGTATGCAGATATAACAAACTATCTTGCTACAAATAAAATGCCCCCAAACTTCTCCCAAAAAGACAGGAAGAAGCTTGCAGAGAAAAGTTTTCATTATTCATGGATAGATAACAATCTCTTCTATACTAGACCAAATCAAATCATGAGGAGATGTGTCAGGAAGATGAAATATATGACATACTACATCCCTATCATGATGACCCATGTGGAGGCCATTTTGTAGGAAAATGAACAACATTAAAGTTACAACTGGAATACTATTGGCCAACATTACATAAGGATGCAACAACTTATACAACCAAGTGTGACAAATGCCAGAGAATGGGCCATCCAACAAGATCAAATGAGATGCCACTCAATCCACAAGTTGTTATAACACCCTTTGACAAGTGGGTTATGGACTTCATAGGGCCAATTGACCCACCATCAAATGGAAAATCCTACATCTTAGTATGTACAGATTATTTAACAAAAAGGGTGGAAGTTAGGGTGATGAAAAACACAAGAGATGAGAAAGTAGCTAAATTCTTATATGAAGAAATATTCATTCACTACGGAGTTCCCAGAGAACTTGTAACAGATCAAGGAGCCTAGTTCACATCAAATTTGATCACTAAACTTATGAAAGAATACAACATAAGGCACTGGAAATCCATCCCTTATCACCCTAAAGCAAATGGGTAAGCAGAGGTCACCAACAGAGAAATTGAGGCCATTCTGACCAAGACAGTGTAAATACATAGGAGGGATTGGAGCAATAGATTAACTAAAGTTTTCTAGGCTTACTGAACTACATGGAAGACAACAACTAGATTCACCCCATTTGAAACTTGTGTATGGAAAAGTAGCAATGTTCCCCATTGAATTGAACATAAAACATTATGTACTACTCTAGAATTGAACATCAGCCTTCCTGCAGCATAAGAAGAGAGACTTCTCCACTTGAACTCACTAGATGAAATGAGAAAGATAGCTTTGGAAAGAATAGAGATCAATTAGAAACAATGGAAGAAGTGGCATGATGCACATATCAAGAATAAACACTTCCAAGTGGGAGACTGCGCTCTTTTATATGATTCTCAATTCAAGGAGATTCTAGGAAAATTGCAGATTTGGTAGCTAGGGCCTTACAAAATTTAGTATGTATTTGACAATGTAGCAGTCCAGCTAACAACCATTGATCCAGTCCAATTCAAACTACTTTTAAATGGCCACCGATTTCACCTCTATCATAAACTACATACCAAGGATGAGTTCCTGTAGCAATTCTAACCAAGAAATTTTACTAGCTCCTACAGACACAGTTCCTGCAGTGGAGGGTGCAAGCTTCTTCCTATAGCCATACCATAACAAGCCTTCAACGAGAACCCATAATAAAACCTCATTACATATGAGGTCCATTCTTTCATTCATTTTTCATTTTCTTCTTATCAACTCATCTCATTTCTTTGTCTACCATCCACACACACTCCATGTCACCTACAAATTTAGTTTTCTTTTACTGCTTTCAATAAAACATGCTGTCAACACCTTTTCTGTGATCATCAGACTTCACCAACTCATCAAATTGCATGCGGATGTATGATCTAAACTTTTTAGGTACAACATTTTTACTTCTTCCTCATTTTTAGTGCATAGGTTTCAATAATTATATATAATAGTGCATTAAATATATCGTATAAGTCTTAAGCCAATTTTCCATTCCCGTGCGAAAATTTTTAAGTGTGGACACTTGTCAAAATTTTTTGGGGGGCAAGGAAAGTGTATTTATTTCCAAGTGTCATCTCCACATCACCCTAGTCATGTCCACATTATATTTTGTACTTTGGCTATGGTCTATTTTTAATTTTAAAATCTTTATTATATCTATTGTACCTTTCATTCTGATTTTGGGAAAGATTTCCTAAGTTTGACATGACTTAAAAGGACTATCATTTATACGAGATCGAACACTTCTTGTTAAAACCTTGATGTCCTTCATAATTAATAGCATCATTATTTTATATGCCAAACATAACCAAGCCATGTTAAGAGAATGTGGTATTGGCATTTCTCAGAAAGATCAATTTGAATTCTAAGAAGAAGGTATTTGTAGAGAGTTAAGGGGGTAAAAAATTATCAGGGTGGTGAGAATAGAGAAATTTAAAACTAGGCATTTTGAAGATGGAAGGTCAATTGAAGAGACATGAGCCAATTGTCTATGGTATTCTACTAGCGAATGTGGAAGCAGTCCGTAGTTTTAATGCTTGTGGATGGCTTGGCTACTTCCTACAGTTAACAAAGTTCAATGAAGAAGTAGCAATGGAGTTTATGAGGACATTCAATGAAGGAGAAGCCATAGTATGGGGATTAAAAGTGGTTGCCACTGAGGAGTGGATAGTAGAAGTCATAGGACTACTAGTTAATGGAGAGCATTATCCAAATGAACATGACACCAGGTCATCGCGGGCATAGTTTTCTCAGTCGGGTAATCCTCCATTGGAAATCTCAAAGCAAGGGTGTAAGAGACTCTCTCTTCCAGCACCATATCCAAATTGGTGAACCATATCATCAGGTATTTGATCTTGGAAGGCAGATTTTCAAACCTACATGCTCATCATTTTAAGCTACTTAGTTGTGTAAGGCATAACATTCAAGTTAATGTCCTCAATTTCCTTTACAATATGTTGTGTATTAGTGCCGAAAAAACTCAAAAAGGAAATGAAAATTCTATTTCTCATCATGCCCTAGTTAAAATTTTAGTTGAAAGATCTCTTAGGGATTCCTCCCCTGTATCATGGGCAAAATTTGTTGAATTTAAAACCTTGCAGCCTCAAGCCAACCCTGTCCCACAAAATTTAGGGAATGAGGAAGAGATTGTGGGGCCTAGTTAGAATCTAGCTGAAATAGAGAAAGAACCAACATTACCCCCTACTGATAAATTTGTTGGGCCTATTTTAGAGGGTGATATACCTAGCTCTTCCATAGACAAAGGAAAACATAAGGTTGATGAAGAGAGCCCTAATTTTAAAAGGAAAGCCCAAAACCCTTATGTTCAAGTGGAAAAGAGAAAAAGGTCTACTCCTATAGCAACTAATCCTACAATGTCTACCCCCAGCACCATCTAACCAAAATAGACCCACAAATCAATAAAGGTTAATGAGGTTCCTGTACATTAAAGCCCTCACATACGAGGTCAAGTATCAAAACCTCATGTAGAATCGCAGGTCAAGAATATTCCAGATGACTCTCTTGTATAGTTGGAACCCTAAAATGTGGAAACATGTGAAAATGAGCCTGACAGTGAAATGCCACAAGGTGATCAAGAATTGTGTGAGTCAAATCCTACTATAGTCATAGAAAATGCCCGTTAAAAGTGTTCAACCTACTTCTCCACAGGTCCCTGTATACTCTAATGTTTCTGTCATACCTTATAGATCCTTCGAGCACACCCATTATTTCTAGCAAGTTGCTAAGGAATGAAAGAAGAAAGCTATGGCCCAAGAATTCCCTTTGTCTACAATTCAATCTGTATTATTTTGGTCTGTACAATCACTTCATTTTTCAAAAGACCTTGTGGAAAAAAGAATGAGACCAAATGCAAAAAATATTATTTGATAAAGATGAGGAAATTGAATCCCTCAAGGAGCAGCTTGAGAAATAGAAACAACAGATGAATAAGGCCTTAAAGTTAGCTAGTCAAGTCATGGCCTGTAGACCACCACCAAGGGTGTATTCCATTTGTTTGAAGGAAAATTTTTTGTTATTTCAACTAATGATGACAATAAGGAATATTGATTGTGAATTTAAAACTACTCAAGATTTTTACAATGTGTATCAGACTCTGCCCTCATGGAAGAAGAATTTGTTATTTGAACTATATCCACATAATTTCATAATTCCACATGAAACAGAGTGGAATCCTCTACTTTACATAGGAGATGTTCACCTTAGGGCTTTAATGTCATGGATGCACAAAGAGACAAATTATGACAAGTAGTTAAATGCCTACAGAGATCTTGAAAAATATGAGCCTTTGCCACTACGGGTTGAATCACATAAGCCTGATGATCTTCTAAGAGATTGGTTCAGATTAACTTATGGGAAACCAAAACTAGAGGTCAGGGATAAAGTGTTTGTAGAAAAAGAAAAGGTTTACAAAGATTACCAGACACTCCCAAACTTTACACAACAATTTTTAGGGATTAGGAACCAGTGGAATCAATTGCCAGATGCCTTCAAAAGGGCAGAACCACATAGCCCTATCAATTATGAGGTAGTTGTTCATAGAGTGACCAAATACATACAATTGGGACAAAAAATTAGAAAGGAACTATGGATGCCCTTGTCCTTTCAACCTCCTATGCTTCTTTGGCCTCTTTATGATAATAATGCTACTAAACTAGACTTGCTGGTTGAGGAGCATAGAGGTGAACACTGGGAGTGCACTAGAGGATTCTTCTACACCTTCAGAAGTGGGAATGGAGAACCATAGTTAGTGACTTTAGAGCTATGGAAAAGAAGTATAATGCTTGAGGAAAAGCATTTGAATAGTGGGGAGTAGATGATGAGGCATATTAATGTCTTAATTTTGATATAATTTTTATAGTTTGGACACACTCTTTGTGCTTTGACAAAACATTTCTAAACACTTGTGGTAAATATCTTGTGAACTTATGCTAGAGACAACTAGAACCTACTAAACCTTATGGGTAGTGTGTATGACATGTTTTGCTTAATATTATACATAGAATGTTAGTATTTCATATAACTATTTTAAGCTATGTTCTAATATCTGAGTAAAAGTAGGAATGCTATCTTGCATATGTGTCCCGAATGTTGCTAACTTTTCAGGAGAATGAGGAGCGATGCAAAGAGTGGTGATTACTACATTTAAGGAGGAAGATAATGGAGACTGGTCATGGCAAAGAAAGCATAGTTTAGTTCCATTGGATAAGATGCACCTGCAAAGGAGTTGCTATTCCAGAGAATATAGGGGATATAACTTGCTATATTTCTTGCAAGTTGTTATTTTGTTGCTTGGTAGTAAATGTTCTATGTCATGGTTGATCTTCTACCTTCTTTTCTGGTGATGTTTGTTTAAGACTTTTTTATGTTATGTTTTTAATAAGCATCCAATCCTCTATATAATAGATTTGGATCATCTTAGTAAGCTAATGAGAAAATAGATAATGCTGATTTAGACTCAGATGTTACTCTTTTAGTTCTTCATGAATTATTCAGTTTCTATGTAATCAAAGAAGGATTTTAATGGAAGAAAGATTTTGAAGTACTTGTTGTGTTCATAGTTAATTGAATCCAACCAAGGGGGCCCCACTTGGGAGGTGGAATAGATTAGGTAGAATAGATTCATTTCTTGTAGTTTCTTGTTTTCAGATAGATTTACTATATTAGTCCTATAACATTATTACTATGAAAGTTCTTTCAACACTTGTAGAAAATGATCATAGTGGATGGTCTGAGTTGTTAATTATTTTAGGTTCATTTTTAAGCTTCCTACAATTATCTATTGTTAGCCAAGGTGTGTTTACTATTTTGTAGCAACAGTATAGATTCTTCCAACGCATTTTACTTTCCTACAGCATGGGTGTTATGATTCTAAAGGAACTTAGTGCACAAATTGTGCTGACCCATTTCAAGTCCTACATCCCTAGGTTGACAATTCAAGTTTATTTCATGATGGAATAAGTAATCCTTAGAATAGATATATTATCCTTGAAGGAGAGACAATGGCGTGATTATCTTCATCTATTGTGAAACTATACACTTCCTACTACCCCTCAAGGGGTCTCTGAGACTGAATCAACTCACTCACTTGTGAATATAACTCATCATCATGCAAGTGATGAAGAATATGATCCCTCAAATCCATGCCTGTAGATATAGAAGAAATATCATGCCGTCTCCTACTCAAAGCATCTGCAACAACACTCTCTTTCCCTTTGATGTAGTTGCTGGAAATTTGGCTGAGTTAGATACTTATATGTTGTCATTATGGCAATATATGATTGACATGAAGATCATATATGATAGATAACAAGTATGATAGAGCGCAAAGAAATATTGTCTTAGTATGAGACAGTGTTTTCTCTAGTGTACTTGGAGAAAGTTTTGATTAGAAATGATAATTGGAGTAAGTTCAGTGCTTGTGCACTTGAACATAGATACTATGATGACTATAAAAGACTCACCTAAGAGCACAAGTTAGTACGACATGTATGAAAGAAGTTATGATAGTTTTACTAGAGAAAATGTTAAGATGATAGGACAAAATATGAAGAAAAAATTGGTAAAGAGTTAAGGGATTATTTTGTTTATCAAAATAATATCTTAACAATATAAAGGGATGAAATCCTATATGTTAACCCTTGGGTAAATATGTATTTTGTATAAATATTTTTTCAAGCCGACTATAAAAGTTATTAGTCTTAATAACTTGTATAAATATGAGGCATTTGTAAATGTGAAGTATAGAAGAAATTGTAATGATATAGATGGTATAGCGAACATATAAGAAAATAGATATTGATGCAAAGTTGTGAAAGAAAAGAAAGAAGCATAAGGTTATGTACCTTACCATATTTTGTAATCAGTAATCATTGTGCATTACTTGTTTGGGTAGTGGGCTCATCTAGTAATCATATTTTGTACTACCAACTCTTAGTAGAGTTGAGGCTTCTAACAAGGCCTAAAGTCCCTTAATTAGGACTGAGACACTATATGCATGTAATAGGCTCCTAATAGGGTCAACATCCTTAACAAGATACTTTTGATTAGTGGATCTTTGTGGGTACCATCCCCACCAGGGTTTTCCCTTGGCTGGGCTTTCCTCTAGAACAAATAATGTGTTATGAGTTCATTAGCTTTACTATTATGCATATTCTTTAGTTTGCTATGTTATGCATGTATCATGTTAATCTGTTATATCCATAATTGGGCAAAAGTAAAAGTTTATAGAATACTGATTCACCCCCTCCTCTCAGTATTCCCTATTTCTAACAATTGGTATCAGAGCTTAGTTACTCAAAAAAGAATCATTCAAGGAAAGCCTAGAAGCTTGAGTAAGCTCTCTATGGATATGGATCAGCTACAGAAGAATCTTGAAGAAGCTATTGAATAGATTGATATGCTTACTAAAGAAAGAAACACTCTGAAAGGAAAATATGATGATGCAAAGAACCTCATTGAGAAACTAAAAAACAAGTTGGAAGATCTGAAATCAGAAAAGGAATCTACAATTCAAGTTGAAGATTGTGATGATAATCTAGAAAAGGAAAATGCGATCCTTACACATGAACTGAATTTAGTACATCTGAAGTTGAGTTTGAAAGGTGTAAATAGCAAGAATGAAGAAAATTTGAAATCTGAGAATGAAAATATGAAATCTGAGAAAGAAGATTTGAAATCTAAACTTTGTAAAGTGACATCTGAACTTGAGAAAATCAAATTGTAGTATGTTGAACTTGAGAAGTACAATACAATTGTGAAAGGTGAACTAACTCAATCTAAGCAGCAACTTGAGAGACTGTATTCAACAAGTGAGAAGATTGATGAACAATTGTCTTATCAAAAGCCATTCTATGAAAAAATTGGTCTTGGATTTAACTCATCTAAAGTGAGTAAAGAGATCAAGGAACCAGATCTAAAAGTGTCTGAAAGCATAGAAGAAAAGGAATCTGATGAAATTGACAAATCTAAAGATACACCTAAATAAGAAGAACCACCTAAACAAGAAGAGTCACCTAAAGGTATGCAAAGAGAATTTAAAGGTAGATGTTTTGCATGTAATACTTTTGGTCATATGAAGTAAGATTTTACAGGTAAGCAATTTAAACCTCTTAATGGTTATTGTTATAATTGTCATGGTTTTGGACATAGAGCTATTGAATGTAGAAAACCTAAATTTGTTGAGAATAATAATAGTAGTAGAATATTTAAAAATGCTAACCATGTAGATAAGAGACCTACTGAAGATATGAATAGGAGAAATAGAGTAGTATGTTATAGATGCAACAAAGTTGGACACATTGCCAGAAATTGCATATCACAAATCAGCTAGTTAGGACCGAGATACAAAAATAATGGAATAGTTTGTTAGATATGTAACATGATTGGACATACATCAAGGTTTTACAGGATGAATAATAGGGTTTCTTATCCTAACCCTAACCCTAGAAGTCATGCAAGGAGAAATGAAAATGCAAGGAATAGTCAAAAAGGATGTTGTAGTAATTTAGAAGAAGTGAAGTTTGCTAAAGCCACAGATCAAGGAGATATATTCAACACTGAAGGTAATAAGAAAGGTGAAGTATCTAATGGTAAGAGTGAATCTCTACCTAACCCATCTCAAAGTACTTAATTCATGAAAAATATAGTAGAATAGGAGCTTAGGATAGTATAGAAGTTAGTATAGGATGAATTGAGTCTTGTGCAATTAATGCAAGGTAGTATATGATGTATTGATGCTATGGTTAAGAGTGCATAGGATAATATTGTGTTATGAAAGATCACAAGAAGTTTTAAGTTTTGCAGGTAAGTAGAAACAACTTTTTGGAAAGAAGTAGCAAAGGAATTGAATGTGATGTCGATTTTTGTGAGATTGAAGGGTTAAAAGGTTATGATCGGTATTATTTGATCATTAAGGTTAATACATGTGCTAAGGAGATCAAAGAGTAATGATTGAAAGTAGTTTACAAGGATTTGGTGAAGGATTTGCGTGTCGAATCTACGCAAGCCCTAAATCATAGAATCAAGGTATTTTACTAAGCATATCTATAAATCAATTAAAGAATTTATAGAAGTCATGGATGTTTCATTGATTCATAATGTAAGAGATAAGAATAGACCTAAGATCAAAAGGGAACTAGTAGAACCCTTGGAGGAAGACTCTAAATTACCTTTATCATCCGTACTAGATGAAGTTCTACACTTAGAGAATGTTAGAAGTTATTTGGGATGCAAGCTTGAAACCCTTAGTGATAGTGACTTTACCAAAGAATATGCAAAGCTTTACAATCAAGATATGTCATTGAAAGTAGGGTTTGAACACTTGAAAGATAATGAAATCATAAAGTATTGCTTACAGTATGAGTTTGATGATGAAGAATGTACTAAGATAATCCTGAGCATAATTCACAATGGAAATTTTTGGTTAGATGACAAAGTGATAGATATCATAGCTAACCTAATTCATTAAGTAACTAGTTTATCTAAAACTAGAGTCATACCATTGAATGAGAATAACATGAGAAAAATAATATTAGAAAACACTAAATCATCTTACAATGGTAGAGGTATAGTGATTAGCAAGATTCAATAGGATGATATTAGGTATTTGTGCAAGATCCTTACAACTAAGTTTTGTGCTAACTCAAGAGAAGATGACATGGTAGCAGGAATGATACATGTAGCCTACTTAATGTGTGTTGACAAAGTTCAAGTTGACATGTGTGAAATTTTGAGAATTCAATTATTTGAGAACTTGGAAAAGATAAAGAAGACTAAGAACTCTTAGTTTAGATTCTCATTATTGATCACTTATATGTTTTTTCATTTGTTAAGAAGACTTCCATTTACTATTGGTGATGATTGGAATGATGGAAAGACCAGAATGGAAAGGATAAACATAGTATTCAGGAGACGTCTTATTGACAAGGTCAATGAGAGTGCAGTATTGGTAATTAAAACATTTTAGAATTTAATGAAAAAAAGATCAAGGATTCCAAAGTCTTTAGTTGAGAAATATAAGAATGAGATATGTTTCATGGTTGATACTGACTTACACTCATTAAAGCAGTAGAGCCTAGAGTATAATTCATAGACCCTCTTGGCTATGACATTTCTAAAACATAAACAGAAGAGTATGTGAGTAGATTTCTTAAGAGCAAGTTGGATATTCACAGTAATAGATTTGGGACTTTTGATGAGAAATTCAACTCCGCAAAGTCTATCTTAGAAGAAAAATAGTCTAAGAAGAGAGTGGATAGTACAATAAAGAAGATTCTAAAGGACACAGGTATGACAGAACAAGAATTTATAATTACTAAGAAGAAAACAACAACCATTAGAGACATAGGACAAAAGGAAATTTTGTCTGTTCCATCCCTATCATCAGTTGCAGAACAGCCAGCAGACATTCAGATTAAGGTAAAAGTGGAGGAAGTTGAGAAAGATCAAGAAGTTAGAAAATCCACAAGATCATCTACACCTGGTAAAAGAATAAAATAAATTGCTCCTGGACCAGGTAAAAGGTATAAAATATTAGTACCACTAGTACAAAGGAAGATAGTAGAAATAAAAGATGATGAAGATACTCGAGTGAAAAAGAAAACATGGAAACCTAAGATTGAAAAAGTGAATGAACAAATCATACAAGATGGAGACTTTTCTAAGATGAACAAGTATTATGACCTTTATGACTATTTAGATAGACACAATTTAGGGCAAGATACCTGATGATTTATATGAGAAATTAGTGAATAGGAAGAAAAAAGCAACATAAGAAGAAAATAAAATTAGAGAAAATCTTGTAAGAAAAATGTGTGATGTTAATGATGAATAACATTTCAAGGAGATCATGAAAGAACTAAACACCCATCCGAGAACAAAGAAAAGAACCATTCAAATTATGGGAAGAAATTATGAAGAGATCAATAGAGAAATAGAGAAAATAATAGTCAAAGTAATGACATCTAGTGTTGGAAGACACTCTAGTGCAGTAGGACAAACATAGCAAGATAAGGAAGCTGAACATCAGAGAATTCCCTCTCCACCAGCTATAAACATTGAAGATGATTCAATGCATGTGGAAGGAACTAAGATCACTATAGATAGTGATGATAACCCTTTCAATAATCTTGAAAACATAGTTGACAATTCGGATTTTGAAGAGCAAGAAAGTGCTAGAGAAGAAGAGAAGAGAGATACAAGGATTGAAGAAGAAAAGGTAACAGAGAAACAAGTAGAAACCCCTAGTCAAGAAGAAATTAGTCTCACCTGAGACTGTAAAGAAATCAAAGATTGGATCTATATTTGAAAGCTTTGGAAAAGAATTTGATGATGATGATGATCAAATGGAATTGATATCATCTTTGAACAAAATAATTGGGAAGAATAAGAAGGTGAAAAGCCTTGAAGGATCATTGAAGGAAATTACAGAGAAGTTGCAAAGCATTGTGACTACACAGGTAGCAGAGGTAGACCCACTTGAAAGAGCTAAGAAATTTATGAATGTATTTGATGATGAGTTTACTAAATTATCTGACATAGCTAAAGTTAAGGCACAAGCAGCCTATGAGGCCAAATTACTTCTAGACATAAGTTAGAATATTAGGAATGACATTAACAGCCTGGATATCTATATAAAAGACTTGAGAAGGAACTTGGACAGAGGTAAAAAATTTTACATTTAGTGTACAAAATCTAAGAATCTTGTATCAAAAGAAATTTAGAAGATCAAGGATAAAGAAGTAGAGATTCAGACAAAGGTAAATCTTCTAGTCAGCCCCAATGTGAAGATATTGGACATTGAGAAGAGAATCAACAAGATTAAAGATGAAATAAGGATTCTATATGATGACAAGGATAGGAAAATGAAAATATGCTCTCTTCTAAGAGAGCATATGTCCATTAAGTTAAGCATTGTTGAAGGACACTTGGAAGAATGTCTTTCATCAAAGACATCTTTTCAAAAGTTTAGTTCTACAAACCTTCAAGCCTGTGAAATAGCATCTGATGGATTGTGTGCACTACTCATTGTTGCATACTCCATTAAGAAGGCATGGGAGAAGGAGATAGAGAGTATCAAGGTAAATTTTGTAGATTGTGTTGCAAGCCTACCAGCTCTGCAATATTGAATCAAGGTATACACATTTTTTAACACAGTTTTGGCACCCTTTCTTTTTGTCATTGTTGTCAAAGGGGGAGAGAAATTTTGTAGAAAATTATTATATATGATAAGGATGTATATTCTTAGGGGGAGTATAGGATATTGATTAGATTTATGGAGTTATAAGGACAGTAGATATATACTTTCGTTATGGCCACAATTTTGAGTTTTTGAAGTGTTATGACTTTGCCAATTTTCTCATATGTTGCCACTAATGACAAAGGGGGAGATTGTTGGAAATTTGGCTGAGTTAGATACTTAGATGTTATCATTATGGAAACATGTGATTGACATGAATATCACATATGATAGAGAGCAAGTATGACAGAGCGCAAAGCAAAATTGTCTAAGTATGACAATGTTTTTTCCAGTGTACCCGGAGACATTTTTTATTAGCGATGATAATTAGAGTATGTTTAGTGCTTGTGCACTTGAAAATAGATACTATGATGACTATAGAAGACTCACCTAAGAGCACAAGTCAGTATGGAATGTACAGAAGAAGTTATGATAGTTTTACCAAAGATAGTGTTAAGCCGACAGGACAGAATATGAAGACAAAATTGGTAAAGAGTTAAGGGATTATTTTGTTTATCAAAATAATATCTTAAAAATATAAAGGGATGACATTATAGATGTTAACCCTTGGGTAAATATGTATTTTTTATAAAGCTGTTGTCAAGCCAATTGTAAAAGTTATTAGTCTTAATAACTTGTATAAATATGAGGCATTTGTAAATGTGAAGTATAGAAGCGATTGTAATGATATAGATGGTATAGCGAACATAGAAGTGAAGAGATATTGATGCGAAGTTGTGAAAGGAAAGAAAGTAGTATAAGGTTATGTACCTTACCATATTTTGTAATCAGTAATCATTGTACATTACTTGTTTGGGTAGTGGGCTCATCTAGTAATCATATTTTGTACTACCAACTCTTAGCAAGGTTGAGGCTTCTAACAAGGCCTAAAGTCCCTTAATTAGGACCGAGAAACTATATGCATGTAATAGGCTCCTAACAAGGTCAACATCCTTAACAAGATACTTTTGAGAAGTGGATCTTTGTGGGTACCATCCCCACTGGGGTTTTCTCTTGGCTAGGGTTTCCTCAAGAACAAATAATGTGTTATGAGTTCATTAGCTTTACTATTATGCATATTCTTTAGTTTGCTATGTTATGCATGTATCAAGTTAAAATATTATATCCATAACTGGGCAAAAGTAAAAGTTTATAGAATACTGATTCACCCCCCTCTTAGTATTCCCTATTTCTAACAGTAATGAACATCAAAATCATATTCACACAAGAACTCCATCCATCTACATTTCCTAGGAATAAGGTTCAGCTGAGTGAAGATGTACTATAGACTCTGATGGTTTGAATGAAGTTCAAACTGATGTCCTAAAAGGAAGTGTCATCATCTCACTAAAGCATGCACCATTGGTGCAAGTTCAAGATCATGGGTAGGATAGTTGAGCTCATGATTCTTCAGTTCCCTAGACTCATAGGCTATAGATCATCCATCTTGCATAAGAACTACCCCTAAGCCATCTAAGGAAGCATCTGTGTAAACTATGTACAAACTTTGTTGAAGGCTCTGGCACAATAAGAATGGGTGCACTGGTCAATGCTCTTTTGAGCTCCTGAAAAGCTCGAACACACTTCTTAGTCCACTCAAAATTATTTCCCTTTATTTGAAGAGAAGTAATAGGATGTGCCACTTGAGAGAACCCTTCAACAAACTGTCTGTAATAATTGGCTAAACCCATAAAACTTCTCACTTCAGTCACTGAGGTAGGTGCTAGCTAATTTATAATAGCTTCAATCTTTGATGCATCTACTGAGATCCCATCACCAGATATCACATGTCCCAAATACTTGACCTCTAATCTAAAGAAGGAACATTTCGACAAGTTACCATAAAGATGATTATCTCTAAGGCACTACAAAACTTGTCTCAAGTGCTCTTCATGTTCTTTCTCATCCTTTGAATAGATCAAGTTATTATCAAGGAATACCACCACAAAATTGTCAAGGAAAGTATCAAACACTCCATTCATAAGACTCATGAATACAACTAGAGAATTTGTAAGACCGAATGGAACCATAGTGAAATCATAGTGGCCATATCTGGTGCAAAATTTGGTCTTGTGGATATCACTATCCACTATCATTAACTGGTGATAACCTGATTTAAGGTTGATCTTGGAGAACACTCTGGCGCCCTGAAGATGATCAAATAGATCATCCATCCTAAGAAGTGGATACTGATTCTTGATGGTTACCTTGTTTAACTATCGGTAATCCATACACAACCTAAGAGATCTATCCTTCTTCTTCATTAAGATCAGAGGTGCACCCCATGGAGAAATACTAGGATGAATGTGTCCTTTCTCTAAAAGTTCCTCAAGTTGTGACTTGAGCTCATTAAACTCATTACTGGTCATCCTGTAAGGCACTCTAGAAACCATTTATGCTCCTGGTACAAGATTTATGTGAAAGTCTATTGCCCTTCGAGGTGGCATACCAGGAAGCTCTAAGGGAAACACATCTACATACTCTTGTAGAATGGGATGGTCATCTAATGAGGTTTCCTATTCTACCTCATCTTCCCTATTATTGATGGTGATAGAAAACATTTGACATCCCTTTTGTATACTTCACTTAAGATGCATAGCGGAGATCATACAAAGGGATATTAGCCTCTAGATTCTAGATATCATAGTAGCATTGCCATCATCATCCAAACATTCAACCAACTTCTTATGATAATCTAGATTGGCCCTATGAGCATAAAGCCAATCTATACCAAGAACTAGTCTATAAGATCCAAGAGGTGTAACTCTGAGGTCTACTAAGGTGGTTAAATCACCAATCTAAATTGAGCACTCCCTAACCAAAGAGGTAACCGATACTCTAGCTCCTGAAGCTAACTTAACTTCCCATCTAACATCTTTCCTAGCTACCACTAGCCCACAACACTCCATGACCAATGGAGAAACAAAGGAGTCAGTAGCTCCAGTATAAAAAAGGATAGAAACTACACTACCTCTAATCATACCTGATGCCTCGATGACTATAGCCTAATGCTCATCCTGGCAGTTATCCACCACTATAAAAACTCTATGGGACTAGCCCATGTCACCAACTGTAGGCTTGAACATTGTTGCATGTTGATTTCCCTTCTGAGGACATTCCCTAGATATGTGCCCCATGGTATCACAAGTATAACACGGTCCTCGATTCTAAACCTAAATGCCCTGAGGTCTGGATTGCAAAGATCCTCCTATCTGAGTAGACCCACTATAACCCCCCTTATAGGGTTGTTGTGACTGAGTTGGGGGTGGCAAAGGGGCCTATGATTTCTATCCCTTCTTGGAACCCTAAGAGTTCCACTGCTTGGGCTTTGAGCCCTGTTGACTTGTGGTGGCTTTGGTGCCTGACTTTGCTGGAACTACTGCTATTGCTGAGGTTGTGGGGCTTTGAAATTCCCCAAATTATTATTGTGATTACCCTTCCAAGGGGGTTTCTGATATCCAAAATTCTAAGGTGTGGAGTTATGGTTCTGAGATCCTCTATTAATATCCTCAGCTATGACTGCCCTCTCAACTATGTAGCATAAGTCCCCTAGTGGAGTCATGCGTACCATGCTAGATAAGGTGTGGTTCAATCCCTTGATAAAGAGATTAACTTGAAGTTTCTCATCCTTCATGTACTCTACATAAGGGAGGAGCTCGAGGAATTTTCTCTCATATTGAGCCACTGAAAGTCCTCGCTGCTATAGATCATGAAATTTGTCTATACGACACTGCCTAAACTATTCTGACAAATATCTGGCCCTAAACCTTTCCAAGAAGGTTTCCCAAGTGAGAATGTCCATAACAATGTGGCCTTTAAAATCCTCCTGTCTCCACCATGTGGAGGTCATCCCTCGCAAAAGATGAATTTCCATGCATGCTTTAAGATTACTCCCATAAGGGCACAATCCAAAATATCATCCAAGGCTTATAAGCCAAGATTTAGCCTTTGTACCCTCAGTAGATCCTATAAAAGGTGGAGGGTTGAGTCGAAGCAACTCTCTAATTTGATCACCTACATTAGGAAGTGGTCTCTCAAAAATATGAACCTCATCTCTGGGTGGAGGCTCTAGTCCCCTTATGGAACCAACCTCTGGCTCGACCTAAACCTCTGCAAATCTAGAAGGAGGAGTCCTACTATGTTCCCTAGCTTAGGACCCACATCCTTCCACACCCTATTGTACATTCTAGGGTACAACTGGATGCATATGATCACAAATGAGTCCTGCAAGGTTCTCAAAGGCCTAAAGTAATTCTACATTTGCATTGAGAGGTGGTTCGAGACGTGGAGCCTAGTTCTCCTCTCAAACTTCTACCTCTACCTGTACCTCTTCTCAGGATAAAGAGACATGCCTACATCCATGTCCACACCTATGATCTAATCAGGTGAGTGGAGGCATCCTACACACATAACAAGACAAGTTTAGCAACTACAAAGTGGGTTAGGTACCCAAAATTAACTAAATCATGCTCTAATACCCAAATGCATGCCCAAAAGTTGAGCAAAACACAACTACAATTTTTTTGAAAAACCTACTAACCATCTACAAACATACATACGCAACTAAAAAGAGAACACTAATTAGCACAAGACCTTATGTGCACACAGAACGGTGCATAGAGAAAATAGGCAACGGATAATATTGAAGTGTATAACAACACCCCAAAGGTTAAGTCATAGGAGGTTGACCAAGTTGACCAAGTTTGACCAAAAGTCAAACTTCCTCAAACAACTCTAGCCTATTCTATAGGGTTCCCTAGACTACTAGCTTTGACCAACACGCAAAATGAGAAAGTTGACTAAAAGTCAACCAAAGTTGACCAAAAGTCAACTATGCACCGAAGTACATGCAACTAAGCTAAAAATATACAAAATGCCATAAGGAATGATTGGGCATGCAAACCAATGTGTTTGGCCATGGTTTGACCAAGAGTTGACCAAAAAGTCAACTATGCCCAAACTTGATTAGCAAGGTTCTAGTAAGTCTAAAACAAGCCAAGGTAATAATTATGCGCACAAATCAAGATGATGTCCAAGGTTTGACTAAGTTGACTAGAAAGTCAACTATGCATAATAATGGCTTTCTAAAACTCAACTAAGTGTTACAACAAAATAGGGTGCATTTGAGCATGCAAACTGAGAAGAATCCCAAGGTTTGACTAAGTTGATAAAAAATTCAACTATGCAAAAGTTGGCTTCCTACAAGCATCTAAAGTTTAACAACTCAATTGGTAAAGGTTGTGCACGCAAATTGAGATACTTGTTTCAAGTTTGACTAGAGTTGACCAAAAGTCAACCGTGCCTGATATTTGGTCATGAAGTCAAATAAGGTCATTAAGACCCTAGACGAGACCATAAAATGATAACAATAAATCATTAGCATCGGAATAGAATATTTAATAAACTATTTAAATAAATCTTTAATAAAATAATCTTCTCTTTTAAAACAAGTTAATCTAAATAAGATTAGATTTTATTTATTTAGAAATCAACCATGTCTTAGCATAATAAATTTATACTATATTATTTAATACAAAAATAAATTAAATAAACTTTTGCCTTTACCATGACAACTAATTTAAATATGCCACTGATTAAATAAACTAATCATTTTTATTCAATAAAAGGACCAATTTAAAAAGAATAAAAATTTCAAGTTAAATATTCAAGGATTTACCCCTTACTAACACTTAAGTAAAACCACTCTAACCTTTAATGAAGTTCTTATAAATTACCCAAGACATTTTTAAAATAAGTTTATAAATAATTTGATTATACAAATAAATTTAAATCTATTTGTTTAATCATTTAACTTACTAATTTAATATCTTCAATCTAGATTTAATAGAACTATATTTTCCAATACCAAATTTTAAATGAACAAATTTATTAAAAACAAATCTATTAAATGAAATATTCAAACATATTAATATCTAAAAAATATATATAAAATAAAATAATAACTAGACTCTAAACTTTATATTTAACCAAGTCAAAAAAAATCTTTAAATAAATCATTCATAAAAGCATTATTATAAAATTATTTTTATATACTAAACTTTGCATATATAAAAATAAAAACTATCTATAAATAAACTAAAATTTATTTTTTTTAAAACTCTTACCCTGTGAAAGCAATGATAGAGGGGATGGGCTGGGGTTAGGCTTCGACTACCCCTCTTGTTCCCTAACATATAAGAAAAAAATTAAAACTTGATTAATTAAATTTTTATTTTTAACGCGTCCTGCATGTAATCCCAAAGAGATTTTAAAAAAACTTTCTCCTTATTCTATTTTATAATTTAATATGTTACCCTTTAGTAACAAACAATTTAATCATTAGCAATATATTTACTATCTAAAATAAATATATTAAAATAATATATAATTGCTGGAGTAATATTAAATTTCTGAATATCAAAACAATGGGTATATACCCTGTTTATTTTTTATTGAAATTTACATATTTGCAATCTATATTTAATGCTAAACGTTTCATAGGAATACAAATTTTATTTTAGGCATTTTATTTTTTTGAAATTTCCCAATACATACACACAATTGGATTTCATTTACATGATTATTTGCAAGTTTAAATATAAATTGAGATAATGTGAATTTCTAAGTTTGAATAAAGAAATTACCCATTTCATTTAAACTATGAATTTTTTTTTTAAACAATAGATATTCCAATATACCAAAATCTCATATTCTAACCTATACAGATTGATCAAAGTATACTTATAATCTAAAGTTTAATTTACAAAGGAATCTCTGATTCCTAATTTTAGCATAAGCTTGAAAGGTGAAATTTTACAACAAATTCCTATTGAAATTTTCTCTAAGTCCACAAATCCACAAGTCCTGTGTCTAGCTGGGTAGCTATAAGTGCAAGGTTGACCACGAGGCTCACCTCCCAACCTAGGCCTTTTCAAGGCCATCCCCAAGCTAGCGGATCCAATAAAGAACAAGATACAAACAGGAAGTTCCAAACATGAAGGAAACAATCAACATGAAAGCATTTCAAGAAAATTTTCCCAATATTGTTTAACAAGAGGAAGACCTCCAAGAAGCCTTCCTGAAATAGGGTAGAGGTGGAATACTATTAATCTCTATTGAGCATTTAAGGTTGTCATTAGTATCAAAGGATATTAAATAGGTCGATCGGTCACTTATATTGAGTTGGTCGGTAACCAGAAGTAAGACAGAGCAGTTGGTAAAGCCTTTACACCGAGCATCACATAGTTTACTAAGCACCAACGACACTGACACTGATAGACAGTAAACACCGAGTAGTTTATATAGTGTTTACCGATGATCACAAAAAATGGCATAGTAATCTGAAATGACACATTCTTCTATGAAAATGGTTAGAACAAATCATAAAATGGTTTATCAAGATCGAGGAGCATTTATTGTAAAAGATACTCATTAAATGTAATGTTTATCAAATTGTAAAAGTTGATCTAGGTTAATTTTGCACCGTAGATCTTAGGGTTATGATTATTTTTGTAACCTAATTTTTGCTAAAGCGGAAAAAATAGAACACTATATATTTTGTATGTTCGCATCATTTTGAGAGGTTGGTAAACTGATATATATGAATCACAGAGCACTTGAAGCCATAGCCTAACTTCAAGTCAATCAGTTTACAAAGAAGAACAGAGTATAGAGGATATCAGATTGAGTAGAATCAGAGAAGGCTACCAAGAAGAACAGAGAAGTTAATCATCACAGTCAAGGTGATATTTTTATGAGAAATTATTGATCTATTTCAAATAATTGAGTTGTCAACTAGCAGATAACTACCTATTACTCTCTGACAATTGTAATAGGGTTTTTTGATAAAATCTCTTTACAGAGTAGACTTAACAGTCTTATGTAAATCTCTTAACTGAATACACACTTCATTAGTGTTGTGAAAATCTTATAACTAGGTAGATCTAGCTAATCTAATATGTTACTCCTAACAGGGTAAGATCACTAGAAGTGATCAAAACTTGTAGCCTTAACAGGCAAACCTTTTCTATCTACAGTAGTGAAGAATTTATGGGTGTCATCCCCACCGCAATTTTTACCTTCTTACAAGGGTTTCTGCGTTACCAAAATACTTGTGTTATGTGATTGCCATATTGATTTCATGTTGTTTACTTTCTCAAGTTAACTAGATGATTGATTTATGCAATTAGATTCAAGTTATTTTGATTGATTATCACAGTATACAGTTATAGATCTAAAAGGTTTTACAATTAAAGTTTTTGAAGGCACTGATTCACCCCTCCCCTCTCAGTACCTATCTCTCCTAATTCCAACAATTGGTATCAGAGCTTAGTTCTCTTGTTGAACAGTCTAACCACTAAAGGGTAAAGATCTAAGCCATGGAGAGATACAAGCTTGACAAGACTATTGAGAATCAGAGGATACAAATACAGATGTTTGTGGAATAGTATAAACAAGCCAAGGAAGAACTAGAGAAATTACTGGTTGAAAGGAAGAATCTTGCAATTCTGCAGAATGAAATTGGTTATCATGAAGAACCTATTGATAAAATATTTGATCATATTGGATCAAGCTCTAGAAGCACCTCTAACGGATCTGAAAGCATAATCTCTGACTTGTCTGAAAAGAATCAACATCTATTTGAGCAAGTGAAAGCACTTCAAATCGGTCATGAATCTTAGACAGTGAGAATGGTGGAAATCATGAACAATGCTAGATAAGCTAAACAAGATCAGAATCTGGCTATTGAAGACCGAAGACTGATGACTGAACAACTCCAAGAAAAAGAAAGTGAAATATAGAGACTCATTGATTGTCACTTCCAAGTATCAAATCAGATGATGAGAGTTAATCATTAAATGAATCAAGTAAATGGAGAATTATCAAGAAGACTTGAAGATGTTGCAATACTCAGAGAAGATAATGAAAAACTAAGAAATGAAATAAAGGTACAAAAGCAACATAATGAAATGATGAAGATAGCTGAGGATAGGTCTAAAAAGATTGATGATTTCCTGACTAATCAAAGAAGATTCGGAAGCAGAGCCAGTACAAGCTACACTGGTGAAGAAGAATCATCACAACAAGCTAAAAAAGTCAACAACAATCAAAGTCAGAAACCTAAAGTGTTGACATGTTATCATTGTGGAAAACCAAAACATACATCTAATGTGTGTAGAAGCAAAGCACAAGGTAAACCTCCTATCATTCCTAAATTCAATGGATATTGTTATTACTATGGTAAGTTTGGACATCTAGCTTATGAATGTAGAGCTAAGAAGAATGACATTACTAATAATACCACTGAGGATAAAATATGCTATACTTGTAATAAGCATGGACACACTGCAAGAGACTACAAGGAAAAAATGAAACAAGTCTAGACACCTAAAGAGAAACTACAATGAAATCCATATCAACCGAAGAGACAAGGTAACTCATATGTTTGGGATTATAATACATGGACTAATTGTGTTGTATGTGGTTGGTATGGACATATTGTAGAAAACTATTATAGAAAGAATCAGATTGGACAAACAAGAAACTAGAAAAATGTAGGAATGGCATGTATGCACTGTCACAAGGTTGGTCATTTAAGCAAGAACTACAGAGACTAAGCACCAGATGAAAACCATATATTTGAGAGTAGATATAACATTGCATAAATTACAAAGTTAAGGAACACAATGTGGAAGAAGGCATCTAATGAGAATGTTGAGTCAAGTAACACTTTTGGTGAAGCCTCATCCACTGGATTGGGTAACATCGGTACCTCCACTTAAGATGAAAAACATATGAATGGAATTGACATTTTTAAATGATCACATTTTACATACAGTTCCTTATATATGATGTACAAATACCAAATCTGCATGAATAAAGATGCACTATGGTTTATGTGTTATGAGTTTACAAATGTCACATAGTCGGTAAAAGAAGAAATGAGAGTTGATTACCCATCGGTAATCACTATACAAGGTTAACTGACAATAGTGCAAACTGATGAAGAAATTCTATGTTAACTGAGCAAAGGAAATTGTAGACATTACTGTGCTATCAGGTGTTTTGTACCAAAAGTTAGGCCACAAATTTAATGCATCAAAGTTTGAGCGAGAATATCAAAAAGTATATAAATACATGGAAACAAAGTTCATTGTTACATTGTGATTTCAAAGAATAGAGATTTTATAGAGAAGAGTTTGAGCTAAATATTTTCCAGAAAAGATTCAAAGCTACCGTAGATCGAATTGACAATAATTCTTCGACGATATCAAGTAAGTTCATTTGCCTACCGAACACTGGTTATCTATTGCTTTTTGAAACCTTAGAAACAATTTATGGCATCAACATCGACTAAAAACAAATCTCAAAACACTAAGGAGAAAGTAGAATTAATTGTTAGGGCTAATTTCACCGAGGCCAAATTTAAACCACATCCCAAGGTTGTAGCACAAATGGATGATATGGGTGCATTTTCAAGTATTCTAGATAGGGTTTTGTTAATAGAAGATGTTAGGGCCTATATTCACTACAAAATCAGAGAAGTAGGTGATTTTGAGACCATTGCTTCTTATCAACAAGTTTGTGGACCGGATGGAAAGTTAAAATCTGAATATGAGAAGATTGAGAACTCGGGGCTAACATGTGTCACACACTACCTACAATCTTTCAAAATTGACTGGATAAGAATTGTATTGAGTAGATTTCATGATGGGAAATTCTAGCTAGACAAACTTGTTAAGGTCACAAAGAAGATTATCAGTAGGGTTACTTGGTACCCTACAACTAACAAAGCAAAAGCCTTTTGAAGTTTGTCTCATCCTAACATTAAAAAGAACACTGGAGCTCAATGGGATGGTAGGGCACTAAAAATCTCAACCATCAAAGACCCAGTGGTAAAATTCATAGCACATGTCATTGGGTACAAGATATTTCAATCTAGCAGACTAAACAATGTACCCTGCAGTGTCGTGGACATGGCATATAAAATTGTGAAGAAAGATCACGAGGTAGATCTTGCTAAACTGCTACTACACCAACTGCAAGAGAATATGAAGACAATACTATCAAAGAAGTCCAACACATGTAAGTATGGATCACTACTTGTCTGTACATTTTTCTATCTACAAAAATATGTACTTGGTATTGGTAAAGTAAACTGGCAATCCGATAAACTGATAACTGCACAAATTGGTGATATGATGAATAGTCTAGGAGATAATCTGAATAAGCAATTTGATGCATATTTCAAAGAATTTCAGACAAAAATGCATCAAAGGAGTAGAATTCCAAGGTAATTAGTGAATAAATTTGAAGATGACATATGTTTTGTAGTCAGCACAGACCACTCAATGATAAAGGCAGTTGAACCAAGAACAAAATGGCCAGCACCGATGGGATATGAAATGAACTATGATTTCACTTTGAAATCTATTAATGCATTACTGGCATTACCGATAGATATCATTGCCACTAAGTTTGGCACATATGAGGAAGCTAAGTCATGAATCACTATAGACATAGAGATTGGGAAAATGTCTAGAAGGGCGAAGAAAATGAGAAAAGATCTCACAAAAAAATATGGAAATGCATCAGCCTCATCCATGGAGTCACCAGTTAAAGAAACAATTGAAGGTTAGTTACAGTTGGCTGACAAGCCCTATGATAGTGAGGAGACCGAGTCAAACAAAGAAAAGGATCCCACACCGGTTCCTCCCACCAATGTTGAACAGGAAATGTAGTTACCAGAACCTGAAGGAATGAATACATGTTCATCAACTATAGCTCAACCTACTGAGAAAGAAGAAGCAAAAAAAGTAGCAAAAAGAAGAGCAACTACACCGAAAAAGAAATACATAAAGAGAAAGAACAAGAAAGTAGCTGAGACACCGAAGAAAAAGAGGAAATACATAAGAAGTAAAGAAGATATAGAGGAGACTAACACTGAAAATGATCCTAATCAATTCAAGTTAGTTCATAATAGGGAAAGTACAATAGAAGAAATAATTGAAGATATAATTGAAAATGGAGATCTTACAGATCCAGGCATAGGCAAATTTGACAAAATGTCAATTAAGGACAAGACAAAGCTAGAACATGCTATCCTCTAGATGATGATTAAATTCAAGAGAGTACCAATGGAATTTGCATGTCAATTACCAAAGGAACTAGATGACAAAATAAATGAGAAATGGGATATTGCACTAGATACAGAGAAAAGGAAAAGAGAATGATCATTAGTTCATGTAGCCTCACACTTCAGCTATGGTGTTGTAAGTGAATACTTGAAAAAGTACCAAGTAATATTTCTAGTCAAAAATAGAGCTATGCAGACAATGGATGAGAATGTGGCTGATATGGATGTCACATGTGATTCTCTATGGACATTAATTTTGAAAGCAGAAGAGAAAGCTGAATAGGAAGCATTCCTAAAACTGTCTAAGAAGAGACATAGTTCAAAAGGTAAAGGTATTTACATTGATGATGACAAGGGAAAGAAGCTAAAAGACACTAGTATATCAGTTACTGAGGTAATTGATATCACCAAACAAAAGGAGGAAATAAGAATTTGACAGGATGCACCAGATCAAGTAGAGATCCACTTGAAGAAGAAAATTGATGATGATGTACTCATTGAGGACATCACAAATGGTGATCCTGATGATAAGGATGATGAAGATGTGACTATTGCACCAAACAAAGATGAAGCACTAGACACTGATAGTGTGTTCATATCTCTAACGAGTGAACTTCCTATACTTGCAGAGGTAGTTGAAATACTTTCACAAGTACAGCCTGATGCTTCTCATCCCAAGAAAAATAAAGATACAACAGGGATACAAGCACTTGAGCAACTTGTAGATACAAATGAGCCTACCAAAATAGAGGCACAATCTATAGAAATAAAGGAACTAGAAGAAACAAAGTTGACCAAGGTGAACCCACCTGACACTACAATTGAGACTCCCACACCATCTACCGAGGAGTAGAAGAAGGAAGTGTAGACACCTAAAAATCCTTTATAAAATAAATTATTTTCTATTTTCTAAAAAATCCCTGATGACATCATCATTTATTAATTAATTATTTAATTAATTAATTAATTAATTTTTATGCCATTAAATCCCTTTATCTTAATTAAAAATATTTAATTAAGAAATCCCTCCCAAAAATGTTTAAATCTTATTTAAACATTATTCCCCTATTTATTAATTATTTAATTAATAAATTGACCAAAAATCCCAAAATAAATAATTTATTTATTTTTTGCCCAAAACTTGGCCAATTTCCTTAAGACTACTAACCTCTTCTAGAATCTTCTAATCCTTCTTTAATTTTGATTAAAGGCTAATCCCATCATTTCCTAACCCTAATCCCAACTCAAAATATTTAATTAAGATTAAATATTTAATCCTCATGTTTATTAAATTCATTTTAATAAATATTCTCAAACCTAAACCATGGAAATAAATAAATCTTTATTTATTTCCTAAAAATCCATGTTTATCCTAAGGAAATTCTAGACTCTTCTAGAAAGTCCTAATCCTAATCCTAATCTCCCCCCTAACCTTGTCACATTCCCTAACCAAGGTTAGCCAATTCCTAAGCTTAACCCAAAGTCAACAAACTTCTAGAGACTTCTCTTACATGCATTAAATGGATTTAAGGCCTCCTTATCCCTCTTACATGCATTTATGATGCATTTAAGAAGCCCCTCACCCCTTTCTTACACCCTTTGACATTAAGCACATTTCCCAATTGTGCACATTCCTCCCATCTTTCAACCCAATGCCCTTGTGACACTTGTCGCAAGGAGGTGGCCCTGAACTAGCACAATCCATGTGCTCCCCTTTGAATGAATCTTGGCCTCTCTTAAGGATTTTGATCCTGGCCACTCATTCCTCCTTCCCAAATCCTATAAATGCTCCTCATTTCCAAGAGCAAAACACCCATTCACCTTTATTTTCAAGCATTGTTATCATGCTCATTTAGCTCTAGACTTAGCATTATCAATACTAATTGTTAGTTTTTCATCATTTTCAAGCTTTCTTAAAACACATCTTAGCATAGATTTAATGGATTAACCTAGTTTCTTCCATTGTTTTGCATAAGCATAGCATCATATCACATCTCTGCTTGGTCTAAAATCAATCTTAGCATAAACATCATGTAGCTTAATCTTCATTTTAGCCTCATATTTGAGTTCTTGAAGCCTTAGGGGCAATTTTGGGTGTTCTACCCATTATTGTGCCATTTTTTGGGGGTTTTCATGAGTCTCAAATCATCTTAGAAAGCATTAGAGTATGCTCCAAGTGCTTAGAGAGCACACCCACATCCCCTTAAGCAAGAGCAAATCAAATAGTGCTTGGGTGCAGCTGTTTTAGCTCAATCTGAGGTGGCTTAGCTTAGAGTTTCCTTGTTTTGGATTGATTTCATGTTAGGTTAAAATCTAATCTTTGTTTGGCTTGAAGCTTTCAAAATAGGTATCCTCAAAATCCTAGTCCACATTCTGGCACACCCGGTGGGACCCAAACCCACAAATCAGCTTGATTAGATCATACTTTGTACTCTCATATTTGCCATTTTTCATGAATAATTTGTAGAAAATAGATGAAACATCACCTACACAAAGTTTAGTCACGCCTAAACATAGTTTAGTCACGCCTACAAAGAGTATGATCATGCCTACAAGCTCTATATCGATGCCTATGTTCTGAAGATTTCTGTCCTCGATAACTTCTATTCTTGTCTAAACTTCTTTTCTGTTGCCTATAACAGAAATAATCACGCCTGTAAGATAAACATTCATGCCTTCACGTATAGAAGTCTCACCTATAACCATTCCTTTATCGCCTACCATCTTTCATTTATCGCCTATAATCATTTCACTACCGCCTGTAATAATTTGTCTGCTGCTCATGCACATTTCACTGTCGCTTATGCATTTTTTTTTACTGTCACCTATACATAACTTTTTGTCACCTGTAAACATTTCATTATTTCCTCTAAAATAGTTTCACTATCGCTTGTGGATTTTTAAGTGTCACCTGTGTGTGTTTAGATGTCGCCTGTGCGTGTTTAAGTGTCACCTATGAACAGTTTACTATCACCTGTACACATTTGATTGTCGCCTATGCATGTTTCATTATCACCTGTAAGTCTTTCTCTATCGCCTTTGTAGATTTCTTTATCGCCTGTAATCATTCTGTTGTTGCCTTTGCACTTTTTGGGTGTCACGTGTGCATTTTCCAGCGTCACGTATTAGCTGGACAATGTCACCATCGACTATGTTTTTGCCTTAAATTTGTTCTCAGATTCCTAAAAAGAAAAAGTCAAACAAATCTTGAATGAAACTAAGGAAAAGAACTTAGGTCCTAAGAGTCATTATCATTTTGAAAATTAAACACAATCTTGAATGATATAAATTGGAAAGAACAAGCATCTCTATTCCCTCCTTTTCAATTCAAGCAAAGCACAAATTCAATCTTGAATGCCTTAAGGACAAAACAAAGCACTTCAAAGTTCTAAATCAACACGATAATTCAATCTTGAATGCCCAAGTCAAAGCAACTGCAAATGCTCGAAAGTCTTTTGGAAAAAGAACAAATCAAAGCCTAAACACTTGTGTCTTCAATTGTTCAAATTCAAACATCACTTAATCAAATTAGAAAAAAGAACAACTTGCTTGATGTGCAATTAGGAGCTTTACTTTTTTTGTAAATCCTGTTAAAGTAAGCAACGTAGAACATCTGGACTCGGACAAGTTCACTTGTTCTACTTTTAGTGAGGCCTATCCAGGGAGAAAAGTGCTTCCTCCTCGGAGAATGACCTCAAATTGGTATCCCCCCCAGCTGGTATATAAATAAAGTGAAGACAAAAAGTACTCACTTATATCTCCTAATCCACGGGCATTTTGTGCCAAATGCAAATGTCTAGGGACAGGTAAATATTCCTCCCCCAGTGTTGTTGGCTAGGCTCTTAAGTGAGTCATAGGCAGTTAGCATAACTGGGTATGGAGACTCCACAGAACTATTAAAAACTTGATAAAATAGAGGCTACCCTATCTACATCCGAAAGTATTAAAATCCTTGTGCAAGGATTGATTCCAAGGGGTTTACCGGATCACCTCAAGATTACTCACCATTTGTATTCCCTTTTAGGGGTACCAAGCTGTGGGCAAGCGATTTTGATACTCACCTTCCTTAGGTAGATCTGTTTGAAGTGCTTGATAGTCAATACTCCATGAAAACATTGTTGGAACATACACTTTCAAAGCTTTATCAAAGTCAGTTATCTTGTTTTTATCCCACAAGGTTGCTTTGTCCCTTGTGGAGATTTCTTTTCCAAAAATCTTTGTTGAAATCTATCCTTTGCAATGGGAAAACATCAAACTGATCTACAACTTGGTTCATGATACTCAGAACAGCCATGTCAGTCCAAATCCTCCCAAAATCCAGAAAATGTCCAAAGCTTTTAGAATCTCAAATCATGGTCTTCCAGTCATATTCAATCTAGTCTTGTCATCCTTTCCTCCTATCCTAGGTTATCAAAGTCATCTTGGTCATCCCCCATCCCCTTTTCTGTCTTCCTCTAAAGTCAGTTTTCTTCCAACTTGAGCCAAATCCAAACCTAAGTCTAAATTCTATCAATCATCCCAATCTAAGTCTTAGTCTTCCAATCCATCTTCATCCTTCATCCTTCATCCTTATCCAACTCATCTACAAGTCAACATGTCTCAAAACTATTATGATGAGCTTTGTTATTATGTCTCTCCTCTTAATCCATCCTATCCTGATGATGATGAAATCCTTGTAGATCACGATGCATATTTTGAAAATCCTAGCAAGCTTGCCCCACATATCTTTCAAAATCCAATCATTCCTCCAAAATATCCTATCATGCCTTCACGCTTATCCACTAGCACTCCCTTTCATGTCCTTGGCAAGGCAAATCCATTATCTTATCCATCCATAACTTATCCCTATCTTAAACCTACACATCCTCCATATGCATCGTTCATACCTCCATCTCCTACTATGGTCATATCCCAATCACCATCATCCCATAGAAACACTTCACGCTACTTCCCTTATCTAAAACCTCCATCCACTTATCCTCCAAAACCCTTTCAAAACCAAACATCAAGTCTTCCAATCCTTTTCCCCAATCCTCCATCCTATCTCAATCCACCATCTTCTATTCCAAACCATATTTCCAAAAATCCCCTCCCACAAGTAGAGTGCATCCTTCAAACCGCTTCATATCCCATACCTCGATCCATCACCTCTACCTCTTCAGCACCATCATCCCCTCAAGAAAGTTCAAAATCTTCCACCCCCCCTTCATGTGAAGACCATCCTAGCTCCCCATCTTGTACACATTCTAAACCCTCACCTCCTCCAATACAGAAGTCTCCAAGGAGTTTCACAAGGAAGCCAACAACAAATCCCACTCCTAAAGTTGAAGGGCTATGCTATCTCAAACCTTCATGTGAAGCCATCACTGATGAGGCCCATCCATTGCTCCCATCTATCATCTATCTTCGGTACATTGATCCTCTTCCATCTCCTAGCATCATTGAGTCCCTTCCATCTGAAGTTTTCATCCAATCCCCACTAACATCACCTCCTCCTAGCATTATCCAAAGCACATCCAGTGAGCCTCATGAGTTCACCCTTCTTCCTGCCATCACAGCTATAGAATCTCCCATCCTTCCATCCACCCCATCTGAAGAGTCCATCCATGCATCCCCTAGCATTCTATCCACACAAATCCTACCATGTCAAGATCTTTCCCAAAAGCATGTTGAAATACTCGTAGACAAAAATCAAGATCCAATCCCTTCACTTCCCCTATCACATGTTCTATTGCTTCCATCACCCCCAATCCAAAATCCTACAATCCCAATTCCTCCAATCCAAGATCCTATCATCCTAGTTTCTCTAGCTAAAGATTCATTACTATCCATCAATCCTAGTCAAAATCCCATCATCCCATCCTCTCCTCTTGAGGATCCTCCAATCCAAACTGTCCCACTGCCATCACTCTATCCTCTTAGACCACTTACATTTGTCAAAGGTAGCCCACTTGAAGCAGAAGCAATAAGTTCTATATCTTCCATCAGGGAACTAGAAACTAGATGTTTATCATATTCCCCAAGTCAGAAATATCCTTGTTTGGATAAAATGCTCAAGAAATGGAATTATCAAGGTAAAGGCCTAGGTGCTCATGAACAAGGAAATCTGGAGCCCATTCAAGACAAGAAACATCCAAAGTTATGTGGCATTGGTCACACATTAGAAGAAGGCACTTCCTCCATAAAGGTTGGTACAACTAAAGCTAAATTCAAGCATCCTTCCAAACCCACCATCACATCTTCCAAAGCATACAATGCTATTCCTCCTCCTCCATCATTACAGGCCAGAACAACCTATCACATTCCTCCTTCATCCTCCCAATCTATTTTGGGTCCCTATGTCCCAAAATATACCAACGCATATCCTTCACATGCTAAATCCATTTTGGGACCTTACATCCCCAAATATCATCCCCCATCTTATCCTACTCAGTCCTTCATCCAAAATCCAAGCATCCCTTGTCGGGATCAACAAAGGCACATTCCCACATATCCTATCTACCAATCTCCTTCCATCTCTCCATCTATATTTCCTCCATCCCACACATCTCCTCATATTCACTCCAATGCTCCCCATAATTTGGATGCCATATCCAATATTCACAAAGGGAAATATCCACAAAAATTCAAAGATTGCCATGTCCAGTCTAAACGACATGCTCAAATAAAGAAAAATCCAATCAAGAAATCCAATGCATCCTAATGGCCACAAAGGCCCACCACAGCTAAAAATAAAATGATGTGGATCCCAAAGAAAAAAGATGTAATGCATCTTAAAAAAAAAACATCCAAAATGGCATCCAAAGTTGCTAATCCCCTAACTACTCAGGCTTCTCCTCCATCTCCTCAATCTATTTTGGGTCCCAAAGATCCTAGATCTCCTAGCACAAATCCTCCATCATCTCCACATCTATCTTCTGCACCCCATCAACTTCATCCATCTCCCCCGCAACATGTGTCAATGTTGATGTTGAAAACATCCCCCTATCATGATCAGTTTCCATCTTTCCATCCAAACAATTTCTACCACCATATCTCCCATCTACCCCAGCTTATCCATGCCTTTGCATAATCCCTCCATCCCAATAAAGTTGTACCAACATCCGAGCACATCAGAAAGCTCAGTGAAGAATGTCAGCAACAACATCAAACTATTAGTGAAACATCAAACCAAAAGGTCAGCATCACATCAGAAGGTAGTACAAAATCAGAGAATCAACAATAAGTCATAAATCAATCAGCATATCAGTGGAAGGTCAGCATCTAGTCAACAGAAAAATTAGAAAATCTATAAAAATTGGAAAAATCAAGAGAAAAGTATCAAAAAAAAAAGAAAAGAAAAAGAAAAGAGAAAAAAATTCATCCTATGGTGAAAACTTAGTAATTCAAGCACCTTGGACAAGTACCATGGTGAAAACCTGGCAAACAGGTGTCATGTGTAGGCCTCCCCCCAATTCCTTTCTATAGCTGGGGGCCATTCCCTTCTATCACCTCTTATCCAGCATCTCCTCCATCCCATTTGTCTCTCACTTCCTTCATCCTCCTTTTGGATCTTGATGAAAAAACAAAGACTACCAGATATACATGCTTTTGGGCACCTTCTTGGCATCCATCACACCTTTTAGCTACATATCCTCTATCCAATCCATTCATCCTAACTTCCATCTACCTTCCTCATCCTCTTATCGACATATCTTTTGTCGAATCATACCCCATCCTACTGCCTCTGAATGAATGAACTATCCTAAGCAGGGGGCATCTTATTCCTTGGTAACATATTCCTTGGAGACTATCTTTCATCCATCATTCCATCTTCCAAATCCTCAAGCAAATCTGCCATCCAATCTCCCCAAGCATTCCATCTTCCAAATCCTCAAGAAAATCTGCCATCCAATCTCCCCAAATCTTCCTCTATCCAATCCTCAAGCATTCTTCCATCCAAATCCAAATCTTCCTCTATCCAAATCTCCTAGCAGTTCCATCATCCTCTGATGAAGGGTGCTCCCCTTAATACCACAAACACATAACAGAAAAAGAGAAACAACAACAATAATATGCAAGAATAGAAAAATTGGCTTCTTATTATCTCCACAAATGTGGAATTACAAACTTTTAGAATTACAATATGCAAAGCCACATGGGCATTCCCTTACAATATTCTGTAGGACAAAGCCTTGAACTATTACCCAGAACTATTCTGAACTGCCTAAGACAATAATACAGCCTTCCTTATATAGGCAATTATCCACCGCCTGGGAAGGTTCCAAAATTTTAGCCAATAAGGGTGACCAAACTTAGAATTATTTTATTTTACATTTTATTACATCATAGTCGGCTCAAGATAACCTTTGAAACCCGAACATAAATTTTGAAGAAAATTATTTTTCGCCATTTCAGGTGGCCCAACTTCCGAAGACCATAAGTCATCACCAGTTGACCCAATCGGCTATTATAACCCCATTTCAAAAATGCCACGAAGCGCTCTACAAGCTTGATCAGCGCAAGCGCTCGTCACCCAAATTTTTGACCTCATCCGGGGCCTCTAAAGCCTTCAAAACTGAGTTCAAAGTTTCTGTACCCTGCTGCCAATACCGAAAATCTTCAATATCTTCCAATATACACTTGATCTGGCAATGAAACTTTACTGGCAGACTTACATGACCAAAAGGAACCTCCAAGAAAGAAATTAGATCATTCTGAGCACATGCAAAAATTACCAAAAATAGTAACTTTTCATAAATAGTAGCTCTGCACTAAAATAGCCCTTATTGAATACAAAAATAGAAATATTTTTGGGTGATGCAAGATTGCTCTTACACCCAAGATGCTCCTGCATCATCCTCATCCTAAGCATTTCCTCCATCTTTCCATCACCCGGTATCTTCCCTTGTCATTGGTATCTAGCTATAGGCTAACCTCATTGCAATCCAATGCCATCCATCCCTATCCAAACATTCCTAGCAGTCCTCTAGCAATCTTCCAATCCTCTCCACATCCTCTAGCTATCCAAAATCCAACATCCAAGATCAAGCCAACCCATCCCATCACATCCTTAGTCTTATTCCTAGTCTTGTAGCAAGCCTTCATCTCAATTCAATCATCATCATTGGGATATGTCCTTCCCAAATCCATGTCATTTCAGGACACATCATCTATCACCAGTCCATCTTGGCCTTCTAGCCCAACTGGGGCATCATCTTGCATATCTTTGGAGTTTCAGCTTCACCCCTAGGTTCTTTGTACATCCTAATCTTGAGCTTCTGTACATATCTGTTGTAAATATCCTCGCATCTTGTTGTACATATCCTCATCAGTCCTACAAGCAATATTTGATCAGATATCTTGTCCCACCCAACCTCATACTTCAACAACATCAATTGTCGACTATCCTTGATCATCATGACTATCTTTGAACTACATCATTTGCCAATCAGCAACACAACATTCTCCCCATCAGCATAGGGTCCACACAAATGTATGCTTCTATTTTGTCTGACCTAAGCCTAATCACGGGTCCCCTCAGTTGTATCCTTCCTATCTAACCTAATCTTCCACCAAGCACACTAGGTCCATGTCGATGCATCCTTCCACACATTCAGACCAATCTTCCCGCCATCAATCAAATCAATCTCTCTCCTTGGCAAAGGTTGTCTTTTGGAGTTATCATTTTGACCTTGGATTTTGTCCTTTGGGTCTTGTTAATCTTTTATGGCTTCTCGTTGTTCTCTACTCAAAGTCACCATGATCATTTATATCATGGTGTGCAGTGAATGAGGACACTCTGGGGCAGGGTCTTTTGATCTTTTACTTCTGCCTGTGAGTCAGTTGTGTTTTTGTGTTTTCTTTGGCATCGTTTCCACCATGCCTCCTCCGGGTTTCATGTGTGATGCTGGGGCAACCTTGCGTGTCTTTTTAGCGTCAGTCCTCTACAACGCTGGTGACAAGGCCTCATGATCCTAGTATCCTTGGCAGGTCTCTAGCATTTCTATATTAAACTAGGTTGTGCTCTCCACATTTGCACTTGGAGCTTCCCCAAATCCCCTACATCTTGCATCATATAGATTAATCTTGCATCCTCATATAGCTGCATCCTATATTTTGCATTTAATCTCATCTAGCATTCACCCATCTTTGCTCTTGGAAGCTTGGTTGTTTATCTCCCCTTCTTCCTAGGTCCTTCCTTCTCTGTTTCCTTTCGAGAAAATTCCATAATGTTTACTCGCGTTATTTTCTCGAGGGGGCACAACCCATCATTCCTCTAAATTCTAGCCTTGGGCATCTTATTTTCTTGTCTTTGACGCCATGCCACTTGCGGCATCGCATCAAAGAGGGGAAAAATGTAGACACCTAAAAATCCTTTAGAAAATAAATTATTTTCTATTTTTTGAAAAATCCCTGATGACATCGTCATTTATTAATTAATTATTTAATTAATTAATTAATTAATTTTTATGCCATTAAATCCCTTTATCTTAATTAAAAATATTTAATTAAGAAATCCCTCCCAAAAATGTTTAAATCTTATTTAAACATTATTCCCCTATTTATTAATTATTTAATTAATAAATTGACCAAAAATCCCAAAATAAATAATTTATTTATTTTTTGCCCAAAACTTGGCCAATTTCCTTAAGACTACTAACCTCTTCTAGAATCTTCTAATCCTTCTTTAATTTTGATTAAAGGCTAATCCCATCATTTCCTAACCCTAATCCCAACTCAAAATATTTAATTAAGATTAAATATTTAATCCTCATGTTTATTAAATTCATTTTAATAAATATTCTCAAACCTAAACCGTGAAAATAAATAAATCTTTATTTATTTCCTAAACATCCATGTTTATCCTAAGGAAATTCTAGACTCTTCTAGAAAGTCCTAATCCTAATCCTAATCCCCCCCTAACCTTGTCACATTCCCTAACCAAGGTTAGCCAATTCCTAAGCTTAACCCAAAGTCAACAAACTTCTAGAGACTTCTCTTACATGTATTAAATACATTTAAGGCCTCCTTATCCCTCTTACATGTATTTATGATGCATTTAAGAAGCCCCTCACCCCTTTCTTACACCCTTTGACCTTAGGCACATTTCCCAATTGTGCACATTCCTCCCATCATTCAACCCAATGCCCTTGTGACACTTGTCACAAGGAGGTGGCCCTAAACTAGCACAATCCATGTGCTCCCCTTTGAATGAATATTGGCCTCTCTTAAGGATTTTGATCCTGGCCACTCATTCATCCTTCCCAAATCCTATAAATGCTCCTCATTTCCAAGAGCAAAACACCCATTCACCTTTATTTTCAAGCATTGTTATCATGCTCATTTAGCTCTAGACTTAGCATAATCAATACTAATTGTTAGTTTTTCATCATTTTCAAGCTTTCTTAAAACACATCTTAGCATAGATTTAATAGATTAACCTAGTTTCTTCCATTGTTTTGCATAAGCATAGCATCATATCACATCTTTGCTTGGTCTAAAATCAATCTTAGCATAAACATCATGTAGCTTAATCTTCATTTTAGCCTCATATTTGAGTTCTTGAAGCCTTAGGAGAAATTTTGGGTGTTCTACCCATTATTGTGCCATTTTTTGGGGTTTTCATGAGTCTCAAATCATCTTAGAAAGCATTAGAGTATGCTCCAAGTGCTTAGAGAGCACACCCACATCCCCTTAAGCAAGAGCAAATCAAATAGTGCTTGGGTGCAGCTGTTTTAGCTCAATCTGAGGTGGCTTAGCTTAGAGTTTCCTTGTTTTGGATTGATTTCATGTTAGGTTAAAATCTAATCTTTTTTTGGCTTGAAGCTTTCAAAATAGGTATCCTCAAAATCCTAGTCCACAGAAAGATATGGTGTCAATTGGGAAGGATACTCTAAAAAGTGGAGAAAAAGCTATTGTTATTAGTGAGAAGAAGTCACCTCTTTCACTAAAGAAGAAGAAGAAGAAAGAAAAAGGGCTAGTCACCATTGATGAAGTCATAATTATACTAGAATGTGACCCGAGAACCCTAAGCCCTGAGGAACTAAGTAGATATGGGGAGCTATGTTCAAGAAAAGTGGCACAAGAAAAGTTAAGGCAAGAACATAAATGAAAAAGAAGTGTTACATGATGTGAGGGATATTCTGCAATAGATATTATTGGAGACAAATATTGATGAGAATACTCCCATCATCGATCAAATTGCTACACTCATTGACAAAATCAATGCCCCTGACACAGATGCAGACAAAAGAATAGAAGAAAAGGTAGAATCAAAGATTCAGGACAAATTGGCAGAAAGGATTAGCACAGAAGTGACACTTAAAAAAGTAAAATTATCTGAGGTCATTACCAAGGTAAAATCTATCACACAGATAATCTGTCGATTTTTAATCAAGCTTTGTACTTCAAACACCTTCACTGTAGAAGTTAGTGAAAAGATAAAAGGTTTAGAAGTAGAAATAAAGTTGAGTACACAAGCAGCTATAACTGAGCCAAATGCTTTCTTAAAACATATTCACTAAGTTCAGGAATTTTGACAGTTGATAGCAGATCTAAGAAAACAAGAAGAGAAAATCATTGATCAAGTTACATAGTTACAAATAGAACTCATTCCATACCTAAAATTTTTTGAAGCACATATTGTCAAAGCTGAACAAATTGTAGCAACACCAAAGATTTTAGTGTTAGATAATATCTTTGACATGCATGCACAAGTCGGTCTTGAGCATATTGCTCTTACCAACTTGAAAGAGGAGTGGGACAACATCTTGGGGTCTGTAAAGAAAACCCATCAAAACATTTTTGATAAGATGTAAGTATACATTATTTTTTTTGTGTTTGCTATTATTATCAAAAAGGGGGAAAACATGTATATGCCAAATAAGTATACATTGATATGTACATATTACCAGGAGCATGCACCGAGGGGGAGTACTTTTTCATTAGAAATTTTTGTTGTGGATATGTATTTGGCAGAGACAAGGAATATATAGAAACATTTTGTCTATATACATTCAAAGTTTTGATACTAATGTCAAAGGGGGAGATTATTAATCTCTATTGAGCATTTAAGGTTTTCATTAGTATCAAAGGCTATTAAATAGGTTGGTCGGTCACTTATATTGAGTTGGTCGGTAACCGGAGCTAAGACAAAGTAGTCGATAAAGCCTTTACACCGAGCATCACACAGTTTACCGAGCACCAACGACATTGACACCGATGGATAGTAAACACTGAGCATCATAGTATACACTGAGCAGTTTATATAGTGTTTATCGATGATCATAGACAATGGTATAGTAATCTAAAATGGCACATTCTTCTATGAAAATAGTTACAATAGATCATAAAATGCTTTACCAAGATCGAGGAGCATTTATTGTAAAAGATACTCATTAAATGTAATGTTTATCTTATTGTAATAGTTGATCTAGGTTAATTTTGCACCGTAGATCTTAGGGTTATGATTATTTTTGTAACCTAATTTTTGCTAAAGCGGCAAAAATAGAACACTATATATTTTGTATGTTCGCATCATTTTGAGAGGTTGGTAAACTGATATATATGAATCATGGAGCACTTGAAGCCATAGCCTAACTTCAAGTCAATCGGTTTAGAAAGCAGAATAGAGTACAGAGGATATCAGATTGAGCAGAATCAAAGAAGGCTACTGAGCAGAACAAAGTAGTTAATCATCACAATCAAGGTGATATTTTTATGAGCATTTATTGATCTATTTCAAACAATTTAGTTGTCAACTAGCAGATAACTACCTATTACTCTCTGACAATTGTAATAGAGTTTTTTGATAAAACATCTTAACAGAGTAGACTTAATAGTCTTATGTAAATCTCTTAACTGAGTACACACTTCATTAGTGCTATGAAAATCCTATAACTAGGTAGATCTAGCTGATCTAATATGTTACTCCTAATAGGGTAAGATCACTAGAAGTGATCAAAACTTGTAGCCTTAATAGGCAAACTTTTTCTATCTGTAGTAGTGAAGAATTTGTGGGTGTCATCCCGACCATAGTTTTTACCTTCTTACAAGGGTTTCCACGTTACCAAAATACATGTGTTATGTGATTGTCATATTGATTTCATGTTGTTTACTTTCTCAAGTTAACTAGATGATTGATTTATGCAATTAGATTCAAATTATTTTGATCGGTTATCACAGTATACAGTTATAGATCTGAAAGGTTTTACAAGTAAAGTTTTTGAAGGCACTGATTCACCCCTCCCCTCTTAGTACCTATCTCTCCTAATTCCAACAAATACTAGGTGGAGAAGCCATAGTACAAATACAGATTTCCCAAGCCACACATGGACTTGGGAAGACCATCTTAAAAAAAATGTGGTCTAACTATCGTTATGCCCCCCCAGATGCCCGTAGGCCATACTTGGCATCATGGGTATCATGAAACCCCATGTTTATCACTCCACACATGGGAGACTGTACACAACCTTGGTCTTCTTCCTACTACCACCTTCAAGGTTACTCCACCCTCCCTAGGGTGAGTAAGCCTTGAAGAATCGCTCCCCAAAAATAAATTACGAATTGAAAAATTATATTTATACAAAATAAAAATTTCAAAACATGAACCATAAAAGCCATGGACTCCATTAATGGAGCTCCAAGCTCAAACACAAGCATGAAAGAATAAAAATAACACAATAGACTACCTTTATCCAAGCAAAGGTTGCAAGTCTAAAAACCTTAAAACTCCTTGCAACTAGCCTCTTTCCTAAGCTCCTTCCAAAAATGAGTGGTCTCCAAATCTAGAGAGTGGGTGAACAACTAAACCCTACTCCACGTTTTCGCTAAATAGGCCAAACTTCTAAAATCTAGGAGCCAATTAGAAGAGAGGAAGAAAATTTCATTCCCTTCTTCCCACTTGCCTTCCTTCACCATAAATGGAGTTGAAGGCAAATTTGGGAAGAAGAGAGAGGTTAACCAAAATTGCACAACTCTTCAAATCCGCCCAACTTTGAAATCTTGACTTTAGGGGAGTCATACATGAGTTTTAAGGCTCTTAATGGGCTGAAAAAGACCCCTAACCCCTAAGGTATCAACTTGGGTAGCTAAAATTGACCTTAGTTATCGTATGGGAGCCCAAATGGCCTTCCTAAACTCCACCTAAAGTTTACACACGGATTTTAGGTCTTGGTTGACTATTTAGAAACTTCCCAACCCAAGGTAAGTTGATTCTACCCTAAGGTAATCCCCTAGTCAAACCCTTGACCCAACTAATTACAAATTAGTAACCATCCCAACACATATGCTACAATTTGCCAAATTTGGCACATTTAATTTAAAACAATGACATGACCAATTCACATAAATATTTGCTAAATTAAATAAACACATGCAAACCACATTCATGAAATAAAGACTATACAATGAGGTCCACATCTCTTTATACAAAGAGGACCTTGGAATGCATGGTATAAAACATAGGTTCCAATACTAGATCCCTGCATTTAGATGCATGGTCAACTTATCCTACACACTCATTGCACAAATCATTAGGTCCAATCAACATGATATAAATACAATTCATCATCAATATTGCATGGTTTAAAAAAAACTATGTATGTAAATGAATCAACAAAGCATAACTTTGGTTTCCTAAACCATCTTTCCATCACAATAGTTTTAAACATCATAAAACATCATATGTGACATCATCATAACTAAAACTAAATCAAAACATATATTATCTTGAGTGTACCTCAAATACATAATTAGGTACCAAACATATAGCATAGGATTCAACAAATCCTTAAATACATAAGTGTCTCAAATAGTCAAGTATGGCTATGAAATAAGTACTAAAAGCATGAAAATCAAGGTAGTATAAATATGATTGTCTGGTAGGTCTCACAAGAGCCTAGGAAATCATTGGTTCTTCAAGATAAATGTTGTTTTTTATGCCAAGCACTATATAGGAACAATTAATAAAAGTACTAAAATTCTTTGATTTTAAGAGTTCAAAACAATATAATCAGTATATGGAATGATCAAAACTTATAATACCAATCAATGAATGCTTTTCCTATCAATGTTACATTGAATAGAGGGTTTAATAATATAAACACTAGACTCTATCTTCACAAGAAAATCACATTGACCAATACACCCCCGATCCCACCATCCACACCCATCCACTCTTGTTAAGATCTTGTGAATCAAACATATGTAAGTCAATAATGCCAAATATATCACTTAGAAGTCTTGTGAAGATTATTGGTGAGCTTAAGCCTTTTGAAGCACTTTAGAAATGTTGAATACATCATTGCTTGCCAACTATTTGACATAGCCTAGGAAATCATTGGTTCTTCAAGACAAAGATTGTTTGCACGCCAAGCACTATACAATAATAGTCAATAAAAGGACTGAAATTCTTTGATTTTAAGACTTCAAAATAATATAATCAGTACATGGAATGATAAAAAATTATAATACCAATAAATGAATAATTTTCCTTATGAATGTTGCATTGAATAGAGATTTTAATAATATAAACACCCGACTATGTCTTCACAAGCATATATAATTTTCTTGGATTCAGGGACTTTACAATATACTCCAAAAAGTTAAAGAATTCAAGTCAAGGATGAGGGGAGCTTCTCTAACTTGGTGGAAGTTTGTACAAAATGAAAGAGAAAAAGAGGGGAAGACTCCTATTTCCTCCTAGAAGGGGATGGTGATAAAAATCAGAGAGACTTACCTATCAGATGACTATGAGGTACAATTACACAAGAAAAGACAAAACCTAAGGCAAAAATAGCTAGATGAGAGTAACTATATAAATGAGTTTCACAAGCTATGTATTAGGTCTCATGTTATGGAAGAAGAAAGCCTAAAAATGGATAGATACCTAAATGGATTAAAGTGGAATATACAAGAAGAAATAAGCCTCTTGAGCCCAAGAATGATTCATCAATGCTATCAAATTTCTCTTAAAGTAGAGGAGAAGATTAATAAGAACCATGAGACAAGAAACATAGGTAGGGGTAGAGGAAGAGATGATAGAGGTCATAGAGGATGATTTGGAGGAAGAAATTTAGAACAAAGAACCCAAGGTGAGACTAATCTCACAAAACAAGGGGATGCAACTAATAGTAGATGTGGTTATAATAGGGGTAGAGGCTCAAGAAAAAAATTTAGAGGGGGATCTAGTGGCCAAGGAAGAAGATCTTATTTCTCTTCATTGAAGTGTTACAATTGTCATCGGTTTGGGCATCCTACATATAGATTTTTTGAGAAGAGTTCTTCAACTCAAGTTAAAGAAAAAAGAGTAAGTTATGCTCAATAAGAGACCTTAAGTAATAAGATTTCTGAAGTAGAATAGTATAGAGGTAGGAGACATTATTATGATTAGAAAGACTCTCATCAAAGAATCAATCAAAGATGAACCAAGCCAAATAAGGTCTCTGTTTAGAATCAAGTGCAAAATCTTAGGTAAGGTTTGCAATATTATTATTGATTCATGCTCCACTGATAATATAGTTTCTAATGAGGTAGTTAGAAAACTTAATTTGCAAAGAATCCCACATATTGACCCTTATAGGGTCGCTTGGTTGAATAAGGGCCAACATGTGTTAGTCAATGTGCAAGCTTGGGTATAATTCACCATAGGGAGATATAATGATAGGGTGTTGTGTGATGTCTTAACTATGGATGATTTCCATCTTTTATTAGGAAGACCTTGGTGTTGGAATTAGGAGAGATAGGTACTAAGAGGGGAGGGGTGAATCAGTGCCCACAAAACTTTACTTGTAGAAACCTTTCTGATCTATAACTGAATACTATGATAACTGATCAAAATAACTTGAATAAAATTGTATAAATCAATCATCTAGTTACCAACATGAAATCAATATGACAATCACATAACACAAGTATTTTGGTAACTTAGAAACCCTTGTAAGAAGGTAAAAACTACAGTGGGGATGACACCCACAAATTCTTCACTACTATAGATAGAAAAGGTTTGCCTGTTAAGGCTACAAGTTTTGATCACTTTTGGTGATCTTACCCTATTAGGAGTAACATATTAGATTAGCTAGATCTACCTAGTTATAGGATTTAACAACACTAATTGAAGTGTGTACTCGGTTAAGAGATTTATACAAAGACTATTAAGTCTACTCTGTTAAGAGATTTATACAAAAATTCTATCACAATTGTTAGAAAGTAATAGGTAACTATCTACTAGTTGACAACTCAATTGTTTGAAATAGATCTATAAATTCTCATCAAAATATCACCTTATATGTGATGGTTCTCTGCTCTATTTTTCTTGGTAGCCTTCTCTGATTCTACTCAATCTGATATCCTTTGTACTCTATTCTCCTCGGTAAACTGATTGTCTTGAAGATAGGAAATTTTTTCAAATGCTCTGTGATTCATATATATCAGTTCAACAACCTCATAAAATGGTGCGAACATATAAAATATAGAGTGTTATGTTTTGCTGCTTAAGCAAAAATTAGGTTACAAAGAATAATCATAACCCTAAGATCTACGGTGCAAAATAACCTAGATCAACTAATACAAATAAGATAATCATTGAATTTAATGAATATCTTTTACAATAAATGCTCCTCGATCTTGGTAAACCATTTTATGATTTGTTGTAACCGTCTACATAGAATAATGTGTCATTTTTTATTACTATGCTATTTTCTGTGATCATCGATAAACACTATATAATCTGCTCAATGTATACTATGATGCTTGGTGTTTACTGACCATCAGTGTCAGTGTCATTGGTGCTTAGTTAACTATGTGATGCTCAGTGTAAAGGCTTTACCAACTACTTTTTCTTGCTTCAAGTTACTAACCGACTTAATATAAGTAACCGACCAACCTATTTACTATCCTTTGATACTAATGACAATCTTGAATGCTCAATAGAGATTAACAATCTCCCCCTTTGGCATTAGTATTAAAACTTCAAATGTATATAGACAAAATGTTTCTATATATTCCTTATGTCTCCACCATATACATATCCACAACAAAAAATTCTAAGTACAAAGTACTCCCCCTCGGTGCATGCTCCCGATAGTGTGTAATATACACATCCAAAATATATTATTAGGCATATACATGTTTTCCTCCTTTTTGATAATAATGCCTAATACCCAAAAAGTATGTAATGTATACTTACATCTTATAAAAGATGTGTGGATGGGTTTTCTTTATAGACTCCAAGAGGTTGTCCCACTCCTCTTTAAAGTTGGTAAGAGCAATATGCTCAAGACCGACTTGTGCATGCATGTTAAAGATATTATCCAACTCCAAAATCTCTGGTGTTGCCACAAGTTGTTCAGCTTTGACAATATGTACTTCAAAAATTTTCAAGTAAGGGATGAGTTCTTTCTGTAACTCTAAAACCTGATCGGTGATGTGTGATTCTTGTTTCCTTAAATCTGCTATTAGCCACCGGAGTTCCTAAACTCGATTAATATGATTTAAGAAAGTAGTTGGCTGGATGATAGCTACTTGTGTACTCAACTTTATCTCTTCTTCTAAACCTTTTATCTTTTCACTGACTGCTATAGTGAAGGTGTCTAAAGTACACAACTTGATTAGAAGTTGACAGATTATCTAGGTGATAGATTTTGCCTTGATAATGATTGTAGATAATTTTACCTTGTTTAGTGCCACTTCTATACTAATCCTTTCTACCAATTTTTTCTGAATCTTAGACTTTGTCCTTTCTTCTATTCATTTTTTTGCATCTATATCAAGGGCATTGATTTTGTCAGTGAGTGTGGCAAGTTGATCTAGGATGGGAGTATTCTCATCAATATTTTTTCCCAGTACTATTTATTGCAAAATATCCCTCACATCATTTAAAACTTCTTTACATTTGTGTTCTTTCCTTAACTTCTCTTGTGCTACTTTCCTTGAACATAATTCCCCATATCTACTTAGTTCCTCGGGGCTTAGGGTTCTCAAGCCACATTCGGGTATAATGATAACTTCATCAATGGTGATTGGCCCTTTGGCTTTCTTCTACTTCTTCTTTTGGGCAAGAGGTGACTTCTTCTCACTTATGACAATAGCTTTTTCTTCACTTCTTGGAGTATCTTTCCTAGTTGACACTATATCATCCTTCTTCTACTCCTTGGTAGATGGTGTAGGAGTCTCAGTTGTAGTGTCAGGTGGGTTCACCTTGGTAGACTTTGGTTCTTCTGGTTCCTTTGTTTCTATAGACTGTGCCTTTGGTTTGTTAGGCTCATTTGTATCTGCAAGTTGCTCAGGTGCTTGAATCTCATTTGTATCTTTCTTTGGCTCAAGATGAGACACATCGGGTTGTACTTGTGAAAATATTTCAACTGCCTTTGCAAGTACAAGTAGTTCTCCTGATACAGATGTGAGCACACTATCAGTGTTTAATTCTTCATCTTTGTAAGGTGTAATTGTCACATCTTTGTCATCCTCATCATTAGGATCACCGTTAGTGATGTCCTCAATGAGTGCATCATCATCAATTTTCTTTTGTAAGTTGATCTTGACTTGATCTGGTGCATCCCGTGAAATTTTGATTTCTTCCTTTTGTTTGGTGATATCAATTACCATGGTAACTGATATACCAGTGTCTTTTATTTTCTTACCTTTACTATCATCAATGAAAATACCTTTATCTTTTGAACTGTGTCTCTTCTTAGACAGTTTCAAGAATGCTTCCTATTCAGCTTTCTCTTTTGCTTTCAGAATTGATGTCCATAGAGAATCACAAATGATATCCATATCATCCAAATTCTCATCCATGATCTGCATAGCTCTATTCTTGACTAGAAATCTAGCTTGATACTTTGTCATGTATTCACTTACCATACCATAGCTAAAGTGTGAGGTTGCACAACTTAGTGACTGTTCTCTTTTTCTTTTCTCTGTATCTAGTGCAATAGCCCATCTCTCACTTATTTTGTCATCAAGTTCTTTTGGAAATTGACATGCAAATTCTAATGGTACTCTCTTGAATTTTATCATCATTTGGACGATAGCATGTTCTATCTTTGTCTTGTCCTCAATTGACATGTTGTTAAATTTGTCTATGCCTGGATTGTTAAGATTTCCATTCTCAATTATATCTTCAATTATTTCTTCTATAATACTTTCCCTATTGTGAACTAACTTGAATTGATCAAGATCATTTTTAGTTTCAGTATCCTCTAGATCTTCCTTATTTCTTATATATTTCCTCTTTTTCCTCAGTGGCTTAGCTACTTTCTTGTTCTTTCTCTTAACATATTTCCTGGTTGGTGTAGCTACTCTTCTTTTTGCTACTTTTATTACTTCTACTTGCTCGGTGGATTATGTAGTAGTTGAAGAACGTGTCCTCATTCCTTCAGGTTCTGGTAGCTGTACTTCTTGTTCATCAATTGTGGGAGGAACTGGTGTGTTATCCTTTTCTTTATCTAACTCAATCTCCTCGCTATCATAGGGCTTGTTAGCCAACTGTAACTGACCTTCGGTTGCCTCATCAACTAGTGACTCCTTAGGTGAGTCAGATGTAGCTCCATATTTTGCTGTGAGATCTTTTTTCATTTTCTTCGCTCTTCTTGACATTTTTCTGATCTCTATGTCTATTGTGATTCTAGACTTAGCTTCATCATATACACCAAACCTATTGGCAGTGATGTCTATCAGTATTGCCAACAATGCATTGATAGATTTCAAAGCGAAATCATGATTCATTTCATAACCCATCGGTGCTAGCCATTTTATTCTCGGTTCTATTGCCTTTATCATTGAGTGGTTTGTGCTTACCACAAAACATATGTCATCTTCAAATTTGGTCACTAATTCCCTTGGAATTCTACTTCTTTTTTGCATTTTTATTTGAAATTCCTTGAAATATGCATTGAATTCCTTATTTAGATTGTCTCCTAGACTTTTCATCATTTCACCAATTTGAGCAGTTATTGGTTTGTCCAATTTCCAGTTTACTTTACCAATACCCGGTACATATTTTTGTAGATAGAGAAATGTAAATACAAGTAGTGATCTGTACTTACATGTATTGGACTTCTCTTCCTTTATTGTCTTCATATTATCATGCAGTTGGTGTAGTAGCAGTTCTAAAAGATCAACCTGGTGATCTTTCTTCACAATTTTGTAAGCCATGTCCACGTTGCTGCAGGGTACACTATTTGGTCTTCTTGATTGGAATATCTTGTACCTGATGACATGAGTTGAAAATTTTACCGTTGGATCTTTGATAGTTGATATCTTCAGTGTCCTACTATCCCATTGAGCTCCAGTGTTCTTTTCTATGTCAGGATGAGATGAACTTTGAAAAGCTTTGGCTTTGTCAGTTATAGGGTACCTAGTAACCCTACTGATAATCTTCTTCATGACCTCAACAAGTTTATCTAGAAAAAATTTTCCATCATGAAATCCGCTTAGCACAATTCTTATCTAGTCATTATGGAATGATTGTAGGAAATATGTGAAACATCGTAATCCTGACTCCTCAATCTTCTTGTATTTGGATTTAATCTTACCATCCGGTCCACAGACTTGTTGATAAGCTACAATGGTCTCAAAATCACATACTTCATCGATCTTGCAGTGAATGTAGGCCCTAACGTCTTTTATTAACAAAACCCTATCTAGAATACTAAAAAATGCACCCATATCATCTGTTTGTGCTGCGACCTTGGGATGAGGTTTGAATTTCTCCTCGGCAAAGTGTGCCCTAACAATTAATTATACTTCCTCCTCAATGTTCTGCAATTTTCTTGTGGTCAATGTCAATGCCATAAATTATTTCTAGGGTTTCAGAAAACAATAAATAACTAGTGTACGGTAGGAAGATGAACTTACTCGTTATCATCGAAGAGTTGTTGTTGGTTTGATCTATAGTAGCTTTGAATTTGTTTTGAAAATATTTAGCTTGAACTCTTCTCTATAAAATATTTGTTCTTCAAAATCACAATGTAGCAATGAACTCTATTTCTGCGTATTTATAGACCTTTCGATATTCTTGTTCAAACTTTGATGCATTAAATGCATGACCTAACTTCTAATACGAAACAACTGTCAGCTCGGTAATGTCTATTAATTTCTTTTTCTCAGTTAACATAGAATTTCTTCATCAGTTTTCATTGTTGTTAGTTAACCTTGTATAGTGATTACCGATGGGTAACCAACTCATGTTTCTTCTTTTACCAACTATGTGATATTAGTAAACTTATAACACATAAACCATAGTGCATCTTTACTCATGCAGATTTGGTATTTGTTCATCATATAAAAGGAACTATATGTAAAATGTGATCATTTAAAATATCAGTTCCATACATACCTTTGTCAACTTAAGTGGAGGTACTGATGTCACCCAATCCAGTGGATGAGGTTTCACTGACAGTGTTACTTGACTCAGCATTCTCATTAGATGCCTTCTTCCATATTGTGTTCCTTAACTTCATAATTTTTGCAATGTTATATCCACTCTCAAATATATGGTTTTCATCTGGTGCTCGGTCTCTGCAATTATTGCTTACATGACCGACCTTGTGATAGTGCATACATGCCATTCCTATATTTGTCTAGTTTCTTGACTGTCCAATCCGACTCTTTCTATAGCAATTTGCTGCAATATGTCCATATCGACCACATGCAGTATAGTTAGTCCATGTATTGTAATCCCAAACATATGAGTTTCCTTGTCTCTTTGGTTGATATGGCTTTCATTGTAGTTTCTCTTTAGGTGTCTAGACTTGTTTCATTTTCACCTTGTAGTCCCTTGTAGTGTGTCCATGCTTATTAAAAGTATAGCATATTTTCTCCTCAGTAGTATTGCTAGCAATGTCATTCTTCTTAGCTCTGAATTCATAAGCTGGATGTCCAAACTTACCACAACAATAACAATATCCATTGAATTTAGGAATGACAGGAGGTTTACCTTGTGCTTTGCTTCTACACACATTAGATGTATGTCCTAGTTTTCCATAGTGGTAACATGTCATCACTTTAGGTTTCTAAGTTTGATTGTTATTGACTTTTTCATCTTGTTGTGATGATTCTCCTTCAATGGTGTAGCCTATACCGGCTCTGCTTTCGAATCTCCTCTGATTAGTTAGGAAATCATCAATCCTTTTAGAACTATCCTCAGCTATCCTCATCATTTCATTGTGTTGCTTTTGTGTCTTTATTTCATTTCTTAGTTTTTCATTATCTTCTCTAAGTATTGCAACATTTTCAAGTCTTCTTGATAATTCTCCATTTACTCGGTTCATTTCTTGATTAACTGTCATCATCTGATTTGATACTTGGAAGTGACAATCAGTGAGTCTCTATGTTTCACTTTCTTTTGTTTGAAGTTGTTCAGTCAACAGTCTTTGGTCTTCAATAGCCAGATTCTGATCTTGTTTAGCTTGTCTAGCATTGTTCATAATTTCCACCATTCTTACCATTTGAGATTCATGACCAATTTGAAGTTCTTTCATTTGCTCAGATAGATGATGATTCTTTTTAAATAATTCAGAGATTATGCTTTCAGATCAGTCAGAGATGGTTCCAGAGCTTGATCGAATATGATCAAATATTTCATGAATAGGTTCTTCATGATAACTAATTTCATTCTATTGAATTGCAAGGTTCTTTCTTTCAACTAGTAATTTCTTTAGTTCTTCCTTGGCTTGTTTATACTATTCCACAAACATTTGTATTTGTATCTTCTGATTCTCAATAGTCTTGTCAAGTTTGTATCTCTCCATGACTTAGATCTTTACCCTTTAGTGGTTAGACTGTTCAATAAGAGAACTATGCTTTGATACCAATTGTTGGAATTAGGAGAGATAGGTACTGAAAGGGAAGGGGTGAATCAGTGCCCACAAAACTTTACTTGTAGAAACCTTTCTGATCTATAATTGAATACTATGATAACCGATCAAAATAACTTGAATACAATTTTATAAATCAATCATCTAGTTACCAACATGAAATCAATATGACAATCTTATAACACAAGTATTTTGGTAATGTAGAAAGCCTTGTAAGAAGGTAAAAACTGTGGTGGGGATGACACCCACAAATTCTTCACTACTGCAGATAGAAAACATTTTCCTTTTAAGGCTACAAGTTTTGATCACTTTTGGTGATCTAACCCTATTAGGAGTAACATATTAGATTAGCTAGATCTACCTAGTTATAGGATTTAACAACACTAATTTAAGTGTGTACTCAGTTAAGAGATTTATACAAAGACTGTTAAGTCTACTTTGTTAAGAGATTTATACAAAAACTCTATCACAATTCTCAGAAAGTAATAGGTAACTATCTGCTCGTTGACAACTCAATTGTCTAAAATAGATCTATAAATGCTCATCAAAATATCACCTTATCTGTGATGGTTCTCTGCTCTATTCTTCTCGGTAGCCTTCTCTGATTCTGCTCAATCTGATATCCTCTATACTCTGTTCTACTTGGTAAACTGACTATCTTAAAGATAGGCAATTTCTTCAAATGCTCCATGATTCATATATATCAGTTCAACAACCTCATAAAATGGTGTGAACATATACAATATATAGTGTTCTATTTTTCCGCTTAAGAAAAAATTAGGTTACAAAGAATAATCATAACCCTAAGATCTACGGTGAAAAATAACCTAGATCAACTAATACAAATAAGATAATCATTGCATTTAATGAATATTTTTTACAATAAATGCTCCTAAATCTTGGTAAACCATTTTATGATCTGTTGTAACCATCTGCATAGAATAATGTGCCATTTCTGATTACTATGCCATTTTCTGTGATCATCAGTAAACACTATATAATTTTCTCAGTGTATACTGCGATGCTTAGTGTTTACTGACTGTCGGTGTTGGTGCTGCTGGTGCTCGATTAACTGTGTGATGCTCGGTGTAAAGGCTTTACTGACTGTTCTATCTTGCTTCAAGTTACTAATTGACTTAATATAAGTAACTGACTGACCTGTTTACTATCCTTTGATACTAATGACAACCTTGAATGCTCAATAGAGATTAACACTTGGTAGTTTGAAAGGTAGTTCATTCATAATAGAGACAAAAAATATTAATCTTTTAAGAAGGATGGAGTCACATAAAAATTCAGTCAATCATAGAAGAAGGGGAAGTGAGATCAGTAGGACCTAATGTGCTCTTGGTAGGAGAAAAAGAGTTCTTGAATATACTAGAGGAAGGTGAAGTTGTGGGATTTTATTTAGTGTTGAAACCTAAAGATGAGAAGGTGAACAAGAAGGTAGAACTACACATACAAGTGAAAGAGCTACGAGGTGAATACAAGGAGATAGTTAGTGATGGATAACCTTCTACCTTACCTCCTAAGAGAGCCATTAGCCATCAAATAGACTTCATTCCAGGAGCCTCACTCACAAAAAAAGCTTCCTATAAGATGAAACCACAACATAATGAAGAAATTGAAGGACTTCATAGGTAATGTTTTGTGGTATATCTTGATGGCATCTCAATTTTCAGCAAGAGTAAGGTAGACCATTTTATGCATTTGAAAATTGTGTTACAGAGATTGCATTAGGAAAAGCTAAACATAAATTTGGATAAGTGTGAGTTCATGAAATAGGATTTGGTGTACCTTGGATTTTTTATATCATAAGGGAACTTGAAAATGGATACTAGCAAGGTGGATGCAATAGTAAATTGTCCTACACCTAATTCTTCTATAGAGGTAAGAAGCTTCCATGGTTTGACATAATTTTATAGGAAGTTCATTAGGCAGTTTAGTGAGATATGTGCACCAGTCCTAGACACCATAAAAGGTGGAACAAAAGATAAGTTTTAGTGAAATGAGTAGGCAATCAGGGGTTTTTAAACCTTGAAGGAGAAGATAGCCACACAACCTATCTTGGAACTACCTAGTTTTAAAAAACTATTCACTATTGAATGTGATGCCAACAATATTGTCATAGGAGAAATCCTAAATCAGGAAGACAAACAAATGGCTTTCCACAGTGAAAATGTTGGCATGTGATGGTTTGGAGCACTAGGAATCACTTGAGGGTTGTCATTTATGACAACACTCATGATGGAGTGATCACATGTTGTGGAGATTGCCACTGGAGTCATAGTCATGAAAATGATTAAGCCCAGAATCACGATAATAGGGTACAGTGCCACAATTTTGGTCAACGATGAAGATATATAAGTTATTATGGCTTTTAAAGTTAATTGGAGGTATTTTGAGATATTTACATGCTTCAATTAAGATTGCATAAGTTTTGGTTACTAGATTCGTGAGATACAGTGTTCGGAATATATGCGAAGGTAGTAAAATAGTGTAATAGGGTGTATAAACAGTTGCAAAGTTTAAGGAAGGAAAATTGAATATGGTAACATGCTAAGACATGTGAATAAATTATATTTCTAACTCTTTAGTATTCTAAGAGAGCTGAATCCATAGATAACATTTGCATAAGTTATTATTATGTTTTGCATGATAATTGTGAAGCCGACTAGAAGGCTGATTTTGTATAAGTATGGAGTGTTTTTGTAAAAGAGAGATATGGTATGGTAATGATGATAGAGTAAGATTGTGAATAGAAGAGTAGAGATTAGATGTGAGATCAGTAAGAGGCTGAGATACAATTGGAAATATCTAAGCAAGATAAGTGCTTGTATTGTTCCCCTTTTGAGAACTATTTTTGGGACAGTATTGGTTGTAAGAGCAGTGTGCTCACCACCTTTAACCAGGTGTTTTGTATAGCCCTAATAGGGTTTTGTATTCCTCTAACAAGAAAATGTACTATGTAACAATCAACTCCTAATAGGGCTAGATCTCCTAACAGGGATATTATATTTTAGGACATATTTGTGGGTACCATCCCCATCGGGCTTTTCCCTTTGGCCAGGGTTTCCTCGAGAACAAATCATGGTGTCATGAGTAATGTGTTATTCTTATATGTCCTTTTCATTTTTGCATTACTTTGTATCATTTATAATTGTTTAAAGTTGAAATCAAAGTTCTATAATACTGATTCACCCCCCCTCTTAGTATTACCTAATCCTAATAATTTGTATCAGAGTCGTTGGCCCTTGAAGAAAAAGTCTAACAACTTAAGGGAGATTAGAATGGATTTAGAAGCTTTGCAAAAGAACTTTGATGCAGCACTTGAAGATTTGGATAAGATGAAAGTTGAAAATGGAGAATTGAAATTTAAGTTAAGAAGAGCAGAAGGTTTCATGAGGAAACTTAAAGAACAACTTAAGATTGTAAAAAATCAGAGACACGACCTTATGGAGAAAATCAAAGAAGGTTTAGACAATGATACATTAGACAAAGTAAAGATATTGGAGCAAGAAAAAGAACAAATCAATATTTTGATGATCAAAGAGATTTAGCATGAAAAGGATGAAAGAAACAAAGTTGAAGAGTCACTAAAAAAAGCTAACATGCAGATAGGATACATGAATACCAAACTTGACCACTACAAGGATAAATATCAAGAACTGGATAAATACAATCAGATCATTAAAGGGGAACTCACTCAAGCCAAACTAAACATTGAGAAGTTACACATGAGAAATGACAAGAGTGATGAACAAAGAACATGATAAAAATCTAAAGGCGACATGAGTGGATCCTATAAAGCTGAAAGTTCAAAAACTCAAGAAGAACCAAAAGAAGCCAAGAATGAGGAAAGACCTATGCCTGAAGAAAGTCCTACAAATGAAGAACCTAGAGAATAGTTCAGACCTTTCAGAGGTAGATGCTTTGGATGCAACAAAGTTGGACACATGAAAATAGATTGAAGAAGTAAACATAACTTTAATCCCTTTACCAGCTATTGTTTTAATTGCTATGAGTATGGACACAAGAAGGCAGATTATAGAAAACCTGATCAGTCTAGGTATAAGCAACACTATGTCAGAGAGGAATCTTCGGCCAAGGTTACTTGTCAAAAATGCAATAACTTTGGGCACACAACAAGGTACTGTAAGCTACAAACTAATCAAGAAAGAAGAAGACCACCCATTTGTTACAAATGTAACAATCTAGGTCACATTGCAAAGTTTTGTAGATATAATGGAGATGACAATAGAAGATGACCAAGGAGATCTAGTGAACTAGTAGGACCACCACCTATGGTCATAAGGAAGAATATTAGTGACAGTGGTAAAAGCCTAAATGATTACATGAATGAATACAAGAAATCAGAGGATGAGAAGATATGTGATGTAGGAGCATCCTGGGTGTAAGAGAAATCTTGCATCACCCAAAAATATTTTTTTGTTTGCTTTTCAATAAGGGCTATCTTGTGTAGAGCTTCTATTTATGGAAACTTACTATTTTTAGTAAGTTGGTCATGTGATCTTGGAATGTTCTGATTTCACAATTGGAGGTTCATCTTAGTCATATCAGCCTACCAGTTGATTTTCATTGCCACATCATCTGTATGGGTGAAGTTATTGAGGATTTTGGGTATGAAATCTTTAAGGTCAATTTTGAAGGCCTTAGAGGCTCTAGATTGTGATCGACTCCCGGTTGACTAGAGCTTGTGCAAGTCAGGCACTGTAGATCTCATCTTGGCATTTCCAAAAAGTGGTTATAATAGATAAATGGAGCTACGGTTAGAAAGTTATGGCCTCTAGAATTTGGGCTACCTAAAAGCATATTTTGTATTTCTTTTGAGCCGACCCTATTGTAAAAAATTGTGAAAATAAAATAATTCTATGTATAGTCGGCCTTAAGGGCTAAATTTCTAGAACCTTCTTAGGCGGTGGAAATTGCCTATATAAAGAAGGCCCGTAGTGTTATCTAGGGTAGTTATGCGTAGATCTGAGTAATGATTCGAGGCTTTATCCTACAAAACATTGTAAAGGGAATGTCCATGTGGCTTTGCATATTGTAATTCCACATTTGTGGAGATAATAAGAAGCCCATTTTCTATTCTTGCAAATTGTTGTTGTTTCTCTATTTTTGTTATGTGTTTGTGGTATTAAGGGGAGCACCCTTCATCGAGTGGTATTAGAGCGAAAGTTCCTGAGTGTGTAAACAAATTGCCAACTATGAGGTAGTTTGCACTAGGACCATGGTTAGGGTTTCAGCGATAAGCATGAAAATGCCTCCATGAAGGGAACATGGTGGAAGAGCTAGTGGTGTGATACCTGAGGTTAGAGTGCTCTAGAGAAAAGTGCGAGCATTGCAACAAGAGATTAATAGAGGAATAAATCTTAATGTCAGAGATGAAAGTGAGGATGAAGCTAAAGGAGGAAATTCTGATCAAGAAGCAGAAGGTGAAATTATGAACCAAGAGGAAGAAAGACTTTTTCGGGCCATTTCCAAGATCTAGAAAAGACCTAGGACTGAGGTTCTTGCATTTTCAGGAAATCTTAACATAGAGGAGTTGATTGACTAGATCAATGAATGTGAAGAATATTTCAAGTATGAAGATATTGAGGATCTTGATAGGGTCAAGTTTGCAAAGACCAAACTGAAGGGTCATGCAAAGATCTGGTAGCAAGAGATTCAATTGGAGTGAAATAGAAGAGGAAAGGATAAAATCACAAGATGGGATCAAATGGTGGACAAATTGAAGTGACAGTTCATTCCTATTGATTATGAGCTTGACCTACTGAAGAAAATGCAAAGTTTGAAGCAAGAATGAAGATTTGTTTAGGAGTATATAGAGGAGTTCTATTGAATCCTCATTAGAATAGGTCATGTAGAAGCTGATAAGGAGAAAGTTGTCCATTACCTTAATGGATTGAGGCCGAGCATTCAAAAGGAGTTGAATTTGGTTCAAATGAATAATATTAAAGAGGAATACCAATTTTCCCTAAAAGTAGAGGAAAAACTGAACAAGAAGTTTGAGAGAAGTCAAAATGGAAGAGGTCATGGTGGAAGATCTGGTGGATGGTCATATGGTGGCTGAAATGAAGATCTAAAAAAGAAGGATGAGGCCAATAGAAGTCAAAATTAGAGAGGAAACACTTCCAATTGTTTTCATGATTAGAATAATAGAGATCAGAGAGGAAGAGGAAGAGGATAAGGATTAGGAAGAGGAGGCTTCCATAGAACATGTTTTCACTATGGAGAAGAAGGTCATAGGGCACTTGAATGTCCTCAATGCCAAGGAAGGATAGATAAGAGGAATGAAGGTTAGGCTAGAGTTGCACATGTTGATGAAGATACTAGATCATCACATTCTAAAGATGCTGAAAGAGGAGAAACATTGATTAACAGAAGAGTCCTACTAAGTGGTGAGAATGAACCTGAGAAAAGGAGGGGCCTATTTTGCACTAGATGCAAGTGTGAGGTTAAATGTTGTGATGTGATTATTGATAGTGGAAGAACTGACAATTTGGTGTTAGTAGAGATGGTGAAAAAGTTGAAGCTCAAGAGACAGAAACACCCACATCCATATCGGATTGTCTGGGTGTAGGATGACCACAAGGTCATGGTCAATGAACAATACCTAGTGAAGTTCAAGATTGGTAGATACCATGATGAGGTACTATGTGATATCATATCTATGGATGCATGTTACATGTTGTTGGGTAGACCATGGAAGTTTGACAGGTGTGTTGTACATGATGGTTGTGCAAATACCTATTCCCTGACAAAGGATGGAGTGTGACATAAGATAAATCTATTGAATGACACAAAAGAAAAGATATGTGGTAATGCAAGAATAACTTTTTTTGATGGAAGAAAGTTCCTAGATGGTATGAGGCATGATCATATGTGTTTTTATTTAATTCCAAAAGCTAGTAAAGAGGAGGTAGAAAATGTACCTATAGAAGTTGCAGATTTGTTGAATGAGTTTCAGGATATTGTATCTAATAATGTACCTAATGGATTACCACCAATAAGGAAGATCAGTCATTAGATGGACCTAATTCTAGGAGCTAGTTTTCCAAATAAGGCAGTACACAAAATGACACTATTAGAAAGTGAGGATCTGAATAGACAAGTACATGAGTTATTGCAGAACGGGTTGATCGGGAGAGCCTGAGTCCATGTGATGTACCAGTAGTATTAGCACCAAAGAAGAATGGAGAATGGAGGATGTGTACAGACTCTAAGGAAATAAACAAGATCACAATCAAGTACAGGTTTCCATTGCCATGAATGGATGATATTATGGACTGTTTGAGTGGAGCTGTGTATTTCTCAAAGATAGATCTGAATAGTAGATATCATCAGATTTGGATCAGAGAAGGAGATGAATGGAAGGCTAATTTCAAAATAAAGGAAGGATTGTATGAGTAGCCAGTCATGCTTTTTGGGCTAACCAATGAACTGAGCACTTTCATGTGGCTCATGAACGAGGTTTTGAAAGAATTTCTGGGTAAGTTTTTCATTGTTTACCTAGATGATATTTTGATCTTTAGTAAAACATTGGAGGAACATATGGTGTTTGAGAAGCTGTGAGAAGAGAAATTATTGATAAATTTGAAGAAGTGCAGTTTTGTGAAGATAGAGTTAGTGTATTTGAGATTTTTAGTGTTAGAAGAAGGTCTAAAAATGGACCCAGAGAAAGTACAAGCTATCCTTGAATGGCCTACTCCAAGGAGTGCTATGGAGGTAAGATCTTTTCATGGTTTGGCTAGCTTTTATAGAAAGTTGATCAAAAAATTTAGCAGTATTTGTGGACCCTTGACTAAAACAATGAGAGGGGATAGAAAAGAGTTCAAGTGGACTAATGGGGAAGATAAGAGTTTTCAGAATAGCCTGTTTTAGCACTTCCAAATTTTAATAAGATGTTTCAAGTAGACTATGATGCTAGTGGTATTGCAATAGGAGCTGTTATGAGACAAGAAGGTAAACCTATTGCTTAGTTTAGTGAAAAATTAAATGATGCCAAGAGAAAATATTCTATTTATGATCAAGAATTTTATGCTATAGTTTAGGCATTGAAGAAGTGGAGACACTATCTACTCCCTAAGGAGTTTATTTTGTATAATGATCATCAAGCTTTGCAATATTTGAATAGTTGAGGAAAGTTGAATCAAAGGCATTTGAAATGGGTTGAGTTTTTGCAGAGTTATGTTAGAAATAGGGAATACTAAGAGGGGGGGGGGGGGGGGTGAATCAATATTCTACAAACTTTATCTTTTTCCCAATTATGGATATAATAGTTTACCTTTACACATGCATAACATAAGAAGCTAAACAACATGCATAGCAATAAAACTAAAGAACTCATAACACATGATTTGTTCTAGAGGAAACCCTGGCCAAGGGAAAACCCCAGTGGGGATGGTAACCACAAAGATCCACTAATCAAAAGTATCCTATTAAGGATGTTGACCCTATTATGAGTCTATTAAAAACATATAGTGTATCAGTCCTGATTAAGGGACTATAGGCCTTGTTAGAAGCCTCAACCCTATTAGGAGTTGGTAGTACAAAATGTGATTACCAACTGAGCCCACTACCCAAACAAGTAATGTAAAATATACACTGATTAAAAAATAGGTCAAGGTACATAACCTTATACTGCTTTCATCAATATCTCTTCACTAATCTTTCACTATCACTATTACATATGCTTCATATACTTTGCATCATACTATTACAATTGCTTGCTACTTTTTCAATTACAATTGTTACTACACTTTAGAATTACAATTAAATTTACATATATATCAATAGCTTTAACCAAGAGTAAACATCTAAGATGTCATCCCTTTATATTGTTAAGACATTATTTTGATAAACAAAATAATTCCTTAACTCTTTATCAATTCTGCCTTCATATATTGTCCTGTCGGCTTCACACTGTCTTCAGTAAAACTATCACAACTTCTTCCGTACATGTCGTACTAACTTTCACTCTAAGATGGGTCATCATTGGTCACCATAGAGTCTATGTTCAAGTGCACAAGCACTGAACTCACTCTAGTCAATGTTGTGAACAAAAACTATGTTCGGGTACACTGGTAAAAATACTGTCTCATACTTAGACAAATATGCAATGTGCTTTGTCATACTTGCTCTTTGACTTGTGTGATTTCATGTGGATCATATGTTTCCATAATGACAACATCTATGCAATCAACTTAGCCAAATTTCTAACAATCTCCCCCTTTGTCATTGGTGGCAACATATGAGAAAATTGGCTAAGTGTGCAACTCCAAAATCTCAAAATTGACAAAATTGTGGCCATAGTATAACATATATATACTATCCTTATAACTCCTCAAAAATCTTATCTATAATACAATACTCCCCCTAAGAGTATCAACTCTTATCATATACTATCAATTTTTTGCTAAATATCTCTCCCCCTTTGACCACAATGAAAAAATAATGGTAGGGAGGGCTACAAAATTGTATTAAAAAAAGAGTTATGCCTCAATGTATTTATTGCAAAGCCAGTAGGCTTGCAACACAATCTGCAAAATCTATCTTCATGTTTTCTATCTCCTTTTCCCATGAATTCTTAATGGAATTAGCCACATTGAGTAGTGCACTCAATCCATAAGATGCTATTTGACAAGCTTGGAGGTTTTCAAAGTTAAATTTCTAAAAAGATGTCTTAGTTGTAAGACAATCTTCTAACTGTTGTTCAATAACACTTAACTTTATAGAAACATGCTCTCTTAAAAGAGTATATCTCCTCAACTTCATGTCTTTCTCATCTTGTAAAATTTTGATTTCATCAAAAAGTTTACTAACTTTTTTTTTCAACATTACTAACCTTCACATTAGGGTTAGATAGAAGGTTTTTTCATTCAGAATCTCAGATTCCTTCAATTTTATCTTCTGATCTTCCCCAGCAGTAAAAGTTTCTAATTTTGTACATTGTATGTATAAAGATTTTCCTATCTCCAAATGTTTCCTCAAATCTTTGATACAGATATCAAGAGTATTGATATCATTGCTAATGTACTGACTAGTGTTCAATAATATTCTAGCCTCATAGTCTACATGTGATTTCACTTTTGCAATATTAGCTAGGTTAGTGAACGCATCATCAAAAGTGCTCATCACTTTCTTTGCCTTATCCATAGGGTCTGCTTCTACAATCTGTGTGGTCATAATACTTTGTAGCTTTTCAGTTAGGTCCTTCAAACATCCTTCTAGACTTTTAAATTTCTTATTCTTCCCAATGATTTTTTTCAAAGATGTGATCAATTCCATTTGATCATCACCATCCACTTCTTTTCCCAAATCCTCAAACAAAGATCTAGTTTTCTTCTTCTTTCCAGTCTCAGGAGTAAGATTGATTTCTTCTTTAGAGGGTACAGATGCTTATACTTCTAATACTTTGGGTTCTTCAATAGTAAATTGGGTCTGCTCTGCTTTTGTAGTTCTATCCAATTCATCAAGAGCCGAATTGTCAACAATGTTCTCTAGATTCTTGAATACATTATCATCAGTATCCAAGGTGATCCTTGTACCTTCAACATTCATAGATTCTTCTTCAATTTTAATAGCTAGTGGAGATGGAATATCCTCTTGTTCTACTTCTTCTACTTGCTCTATTGCAACTGATGTCTCTCCAACAATTTCTACCATAACTTTGATTATTGCTTGTTTGGTCTCTACATTCACTTGTTCATATTGTCCTGCCATAATTTGAATGGTTCTCATTTTTTTCCTTAAATGGGTACTAAGGGGCTTCATAATTTGTTTAAGATTTTCATCATCTCTTACATCACATAGTTTCTTCACAAGATTCTCTCTGATAGATTTGTCTTCTTCTTGTGCTCTCATCTTCCTGTTAGCAAGTTTCTTCAATAAGTCATTAGGTATCTTTCCTTGAATAGAGTCAAAACTCTTATTAGCCAGAATCAAATGCTTGACCACTGCATTTTCAAGATTCAATTATCAAAATAGTCAAAAAGGTCCTAGTATTTATTCATTTTAGTGAAGTTTCCATCTTTTATAATTTCTTCATTCACTCTCTCAACTCTAGGTTTCCATGCTTTCTTCTTCACAGAAGTGTCATCATCTTTAATTTCTGCAATTTTCCTAGGTACTGGTGGCACCAAAGTTTTTTTCCTTTTACTAGGTCTAGTAGAAATTTCTTTCACTCTCTTGCTTGGTGTGGAGGAAGTAGATCTAGTAGGTTTTCTTGCTACTTGTTCCTTCTCAAGTTCCTCTACTTTCACCTTGACTGGTGCTACACTAGATGATAAGGGAGGTACAAATAAAATCTCTTTCTATCCAATATCTTTGATTGCTACTGTTGTCTACTTTGCCACTAAGAATTCTCTCTTTGTTAATCCTATATCCTTCAATATTTTCTTAATAGTTCTCTCAACTCTTTTCTTAGACTGTTTCTACTCAAGTATAGCCTTTGTGGAGTTGAAATTTTCTTCAAAAGTTCCAAATTTGTTATTGTGGGTGTCAACCTTGCATTTAAGTAGCCTATTCACATATTCTTCTATCTCAGTTTTAGATATTTCATAGCCAAGAGGGTCTATGAATTCAATTGTAGGTTCAACTACTTCAATGTATGTAAAGTCAGTGTCAACCATAAAACATATTTCATTCTTGTATTTCTCCACAAGAGACTATGGAATCCTTGATCTGCTAGACACAATATTTTGAAATGTCTTAATAACAAGTACTGCACTCTCATTAACACTGTCAATAACATGCTTTCTATATACTACATTAATCCTTTCCATTGTATTTTGTCCATCATTCCAATCATTTCCTATGGTGTAAGGAAATCTCCTCAAAAGATGAAAAAATATGTAAGTGATCAAAGATGAAAATCTAAATTGTCCATACTTTGTCTTCTTAATCTTCTCTAAGTTCTCAAATATTTGAATTCTTAGAATTTCACACATATCAATTGGGACTTTGTCAACACACATCAAATAAGCTATGTGTACCATTCTAGATACCATGTCATCCTCTCTTGAATTTGCTAAAAACTTGGTTGTTAGGATCTTGCATAGGTATCTAACATCAGATTGTTGGATCTTACTAATTATAATTCCTCTGCCATTATAGGATGAATTAGTGTTATCAATGACTATCTTTCTCATGTTCTTCTCATTTAAAGGAATAGCTCTAGATTTAGATAGTCCAGTGACTTCATGAATCAAATTAGCTGTAATGTCTATTACTCTATCTTCTAGCCAAAAATTCCCATTATGAATTCTACTAAGGATTGTCTTAGTGCATTCTTCATTATCAAACTCATACTACAATGCATACTTAACAATCTCATTGTCTTTCAAATGATCATATCCTTGTTTCAATGACATGTCCTAGTTGTAATTCTTCTCATACTCACTTGTAAAATCACTATCACTGATGGTTTCTAATTTGCATCCCAAATAACTTCTTACATTCTCTCAATGCAAAACTCCATCTAGTACAGATGATAAAGCTAACTTAGGGTCTTCTTTCAGAGGTTCAACTAGTTCCCTCTTTATTATAGGTCTATTTTTATCTTTGATATTGTGAATTAAAGATACATCCATGATTACTTCAAATTCCTTTTACTGATTCATAGATCTGTCAAGTAAAATACCTTGATTTCACAATTTTAGGGCTTGCGTAGATTCAACACTCAAATCTTTCACCAAATCATTGCAAAAAGCTTCCAATCACTGCTCTTTGATCTCTTTAACACTTGTGTTCACTTTGATGATCAAATAACACCGATCATAACCTTTTATTACTTCAATCTCACTTAGTTCTGACATCACATTCAATTCTTTTTCCGCTTCTTTCCAAAAAGTTGTTTCTACTATCCTGCAAAACTTAAAACTTCTTGCGATCTTGCAAAACATAATATTTTTCTTTACGCTCTTAACCATAGCATTAGAATATCATAAAATACCTTCCATTAACTACGCAAGACTTAATTCATCATAAATCTACTTCTACACTAATCTAAGTTCCTAATCTACTATAATTTTCATAAATTAAGTGCTTTGAGATAGGTCAAGTAAGGATTCATTCTTACCACTTGATACTTCACCTTTTTGATTGCCTTCAATGTTGAATATGTCTCCTTGATCTGTGCTTTTAAAAAACTTCACTTCATCTATATTGTTATAGCAACCTTTTTGTCTGTTACCTGCATCTTCATTTCTTCTTTCATGATTTCTAGAGTTAGGGTTAGGATGAAAAGCTCCATTGTTTATTTTGCAAAACCTTGCTATATGTCCAATCTTGTTGCATATCTAACAAATAATTCCATTGCTTCCATATCTTGGTCCAGGTGGATTAATTTGTGATCTATAATTTCTAGCAATGTGTACAACCTTGTTGCATCTATAACATATTACTCCATTTCTTCTATTCATATCTTCAGTAGGTTTCTTATCTGCATTGTTAGTATTCCTAAACATTCTACTATTATTATTATTCTCAATAAATTTAGGTTTCCTACATTCAACAACTCTATGTCCAAATCCATGACAGTTATAACAGTAACCATTAAGAGGTTTAAATTGCTTACTTGTGCAATCTTTCTTCATATGACCAATAGTATTACAAGAAAAACATCTACCTTTGAATTCTCTTTGGATACCTTTGGATGATTCATCTTGCTTCAATGATTCTTCTTCTTTAGGTGTATCTTTAGATTTGTTGATCTCATCAAACTTCTTCTCATCTAAGCTTTCAGATACTTTTAGATCTAGTTCCTTGCTTTCATCATTTGCCTTGAGAGTGTTGAATCCAAGACCAGTCTTATCATAGAATGGTTTCTAAAAAGATTCTTGTCTATCAATCTTCTCACTAGTTGAATATAGCCTTTCAATTTGTTTCTTGGATTGAGTCAGTTCGCCTTTCACAATCTTGTTGTATTTCTCAAGTTCAGCATACTGCAAATTGACTTTCTCAAGTTCAAATGTTACATTTCCAAGTTTAGATTTCAGTCCTTCATTTTCAGTTTTTAGACTTTCATTCTTAGATTTTAGATTTTGTTTATTCTTACCATTTCCATCTTTCAAACTAAGCTTCAAATTTTCTATCTTTAATTCATGCTTAATCATTTTCTTTTTCCAAATTGTCATCACAATCTTTAATAAGAACTTTGGATTTCTTTTCAGATCTCAGATCTTCTAATTTGTTTTTTAATTTCTTAATGAGGTTCTTTGCATCATCATATTTTCCTTTCAGAGTGTCTCTTTCATCAGTAAGCATATCAATCTATTCAAGAGCTTCTTCAAGATTCTTTTGTAGTTGATCCATATCCATAGAGATCTTACTCAAGATACTAGAATTTCCTTGAATGATTCTTTTCTGAGTAACTAAGCTCTAATACCAATTGTTAGAAATAGGGAATACTAAGAGGGGGGGGTGAATTAGTATTCTACAAACTTTATCTTTTGCCCAATTATGTATATAATAGATTATCTTTACACATGCATAACATAAGAAGCTAAACAACATGCATAGCAATAAAACTAAAGAGCTCATAACACATGATTTGTTCTCGAGGAAACCCTAGCCAAGGGAAAACCCTAGTGGAGATGGTACCCAAAAAGATCCACTAATCAAAAGTATCTTGTTAAGGATGTTGACCCTATTAGGAGTTTATTAAAAACATATAGTTTATCAGTCTTGATTAAGGGACTATAGGCCTTGTTAGAAGCCTCAACCCTATTAGGAGTTGGTAGTACAAAATGTGATTACCAGCTGAACCCACTACCCAAACAAGTAATGTACAATATACACTAATTAAAAAATAGGTCAAGGTACATAACCTTATACTTCTTGCATCAAGATCTCTTTACTAATCTTTCACTATCACTATTACATATGCTTCATATACTTCGCATCATACTATTACAATTGCTTGCTGCTTTTTCAATTACAATTGTTACTAGACTTTACAATTACAATTACATTTACATTTACATATATAAAAATAGCTTTAACCAAGAGTAAACATCTAATATGTCATCCCTTTATATTGTTAAGACATTATTTTGATAAACAAAATAATCCCTTAACTCTTTACCAATTTTGCCTTCATATACTGTCCTGTCGGCTTCACACTGTCTTCGGTAAAACTATCATAGCTTCTTCCATAAATGCCATAATGACTTGTGCTCTAAGATGGTAATCATTAGTCACCATAGAGTCTATGTTCAAGTTTGCAAGAACTGAAATCACTCTAGTCAATGTTGCAAATAAAAACTATGTTCGGGTACACTGGTAAAAATAATGTCTCATACTTAGATAAATATGCAATGTGCTCTATCATACTTGCTCTCTGACTTGTGCAATCTTCATGTGGATCATATATTTCCATAATGAAAAAATCTATGCAATCAACTTAGCCAAATTTTGAACAAGTTATACATTGTTTTTGAAACACAGGAGTGGAAAGTCTAACAGGGCTACAGATGCACTTAGCAAAAGGCAACTTTTGCTGACAGAAATGCAGATTGAGGTGGTTGGGTTCAAGGAACTCAATAAATTGTATCTAGAGGATCTTGATTGTGGTGAAGCTTGGAAAGCTTGCACATAACCTATTACTCTAGACAAAATGAAGTGGTTGGATTTCATTATTCAAGATGATATGCTATTCAAAGGGAGCTAGTTGTGCATTCCACGAAGTTCTATGAGGGAGAATCTCATCAAGGAGAAGCCAAGCAAAGGATTGGCTAGACATTTTGGTCATGATAAAACCCTTGCTTTGGTTAATGAGAACTATTATTAGCCACATTTGTAGCAAGATGTCAAGAAGTTTGTACAAAGTTGCAGAGTATGTCAGATGGTGAAAGGAATGAAGTAGAATACAGGGTTGTATCAACCATTACTTGTACCAGAGTAACCTTGGGAGGATATTATAATGGATTTTGATCTTGGTTTACCAAGGAATCAGTGGGGACATGATTCAATTTTTGTGGTGGTTGATAGATTTTTGAAGATGACACATTTCATTTCCTACAAGAAAACTAATGATGTTATTCATGTAGCAGAATTGTTTTTCAGAGAAGTAGTGAGACTACATGGTTTGCCAAAGAGCATAGTTTCAGATTGGGACACTAAGTTTGTTGGATATTTCTAGTGCACATTGTGGAAGAATTTGAAGATAGATTTGAACTTTAGTTCATCACATCATCCACAGACTAATGGACAGACAAAGGTGGTGAATAGGAGTTTGGAAAATTTTCTAAGATGTTTGGTTGGAGATAAGCCAATAGAATGGGATTTTATTTTACCACAGGTAGAATTTACATACAATAATTCTACCAACAGGAGCACTGGTAAATCACCATTCCAAATTGTATATGGAAGTAGTCCAAGAAATGCATCTGAGTTGACAAAGATAGATAAAGGAGAAATAAGTAGTGTTGAAGCTAAGGATTTTGTAGAACACTTGAAGAACATCCATGAGGAGGTGAGGAAGCACATTACCAAGATGAATGCATAGTATATGGCTAAGGTAGATGAGAAAAGAAGGCATAAGAAATTTGAGGTTGGAGATTAAGTCATGGTTCATTTGTAGAAGGAGAGATTTCTAGTTGGTACATATAGCAAGTTGAAAATGAAGAAGTTTGGGCCATGTAAGATACTGAAGAAGCATGATTCTAGAAATGCCTATGAGGTAGAATTGCCTACCAAGCTGAATATTTCACCAATGTTTAACATTTTAGATTTGACAGAGTATCATGAAGGAGGTGTTGAAGATGAGATCATGGCAACATAGTGGAGTATTCTAGCAACTAGTTTAGATACCAAAGAGATTGAGGATATACTAGATAGTCACATTGGTAGAAGCACAAGGACCAAGACATATGAATAATATATGGTCAAGTGGAAAGGATGACCTATTGAAGATTCATCATGACTAACAAGGGAGGAGGTTAATTGTCATGGTTTTCCTCTTCACACCTAAGACGTGATGGGGTCAATTCTCAAATTACCCCAAGTGTCTGATGTAGGAGCATCCTAGGTGTAAGAGAAATCTTGCATCACCCAAAAATATATTTTTTGTTTTCTTTTCAATAAGGGATATCTTGTGTAGAGCTTCTATTTATGGAAACCTACTATTTTTAGTAAGTTGGTCATATGATCTCAGAATGTCCTGATTTCACAGTTGGAGGTTGAACTTAGTCATATCAGCCTACCAGTTGAGTTTCATTGCCACATCATCTTTATTGGTGAAGTTATTGATATTTTTGGGTATGAAATCTTTTAGGTCAATTTTGAAGGCCTTAGAGGCTCCGAATCGTGATCCATCCCTAGTTGATTGGAGCTTGTGCGAGTCATACACTATAGATCTCATCCTAGCATTTCTGAAAAGTGGTTATAATAGATAAATGAAGCTACAATTAGAAAGTTATGGTCTCTGGAAGTTGGGCTACCTAAAAGCATATTTTGTATTTCTTTTGAGCTGACCCTATTGTAAAAAATTGTGAAAATAAAATAATTCTATGTATAGTCAGCCTTAAGGGCTAAATTTCTGGAACCTTCTCGGGTAGTGGAAATTGCCTATATAAAGAAGGCCCATAGTGTTGTCTAGGGCAGTTCTGGGTAGATCTAGGTAATGATTTGAGGAATTGTCCTACAAAACATTGTAAAGAGAATGCCCATGTGGCTTTGCATATTGTAATTCTGAAATTTGTAATTCCACATTTGTGGAGATAATAAGAAGCCGATTTTCTATTCTTGCAAATTGTTGTTGTTTCTCTATTTCTGTTATGTTTTTGTGGTATTAAAGGGAGCACCCTTCATCAATATGGAATGTAAAAGTTCTAAATAAGGCAGTGGTTCAGGGAGAGATAGTTGATGATGCTTTGTCTTCACATGATGAGTTCTTTGAGTTATCAACCTAGAAGGCCTCATGGCCTTATGGGGAGCATTGGATGTAGTTAACAGTAATTATGTAGCCCCTATATAAGTGGAGTAAGCTCATGCGAGCTTAGATGTGATGTGTACAGATGTTGTGGAGTCTATGGATGAGATTGTAGCACTTGAAGATTCATCTTTTGTGTTCATGAGTTTTGCATTGATTGGATGTCATGTGAAGTTGAGCTACCTATGTTTAATGCACACACTCAACTTGTGATGGATAAAAGACTTGAAAGATTTCATTCCTACACCATTTGTTTATCAATGACTAAGGAAAGCAGAAGTGTGAAAGAAGAGCAGTGATCTAGAAGAGAGATTTTGTGTTCATGTGAAGCCAAGCATCAGACTCATGTGCATTTAAGGTATTTAGACTTAATCTCTTTGGAAAGTCATGGATGCACTAGTAGATTATGATGTTATAGACATACCTAGATACAAATTCAAAAAGCATCTATTCAAATCCTATGAGGATGATCCAGAAGGGGCGTTCTCTCAAACCCCCATAGGTGTACTACAGATAGAGGATATTAAGGCATACATACACTATAAGTATGAGATTATTGGGGAGGTTAACATCTTCTATGAGTTGAATAGTATGATAGAAGTAAATGGGTCTTTGGCAGAAGAATTCAAACATCTAAAAATTTTGTCAATACTCAAGTTAACCCAACTCATTGAATTCATGGAAGTTGAATGGTTCAAGATCATTCTAAGTAGAGTTCATGATCAGTTCTTATGGATAGGTGATTAACTTGTTAAGATATGAGCTTAGTTGATCCATGATATCCTAGGCCTTGAAAATGAAGGAGCCCTACCTATTAGTGAAAAGAACCTAAGAAAAGAAGCTGAAACCCTAACACACTCCAAATGGGATAAGAGGGAAATGACAGTAAATGGTGTATATTTACAAGATGTCAAATTCATAGCAATGCTAATTGGATACAAGTTGTTTTACAGTTCTAGACTTAATTATGTATCAGCTAGAGTTATAATGATGGCATATAGAATGGTTGAAGAAAACAAGAAGTACAACCTTTGTGAAATACTAGCTCAACAGTTCATTGAGAATGTAAAAGTTGTAAAGAAGGATAAATATAAGGCATTTAGGTTTGGTTCATTGCTAGTTCACATGTACATCCATATCATTCAAAATTTTCTTAGCATGCACCCTAATGCATGGAAATTCAATGAACCCACTAGTCTACAAATCTCAGAATACTATAGAAGATAAAAAAAAGTATTGGGTTGATGGAGAATTTTTTGGCATGATTAAGATCATGTAGAGGAAGATGAAAGAAAGGTATAGGATTCTAGAAAACTTGGTAGAAAAGTATGAGGACACCTCTGCTTCATGGTTCAAACTGATTGTGTATGCTTTAAGGCAGTTGAGCCTAGAACCAAATGGTGTTATCCTATGGGATATGAGGTAAGTGTTGATGTACTAACTATGAAAGTAGAGCATGTATTGGCAGTAGAAAAGGACCCTACTCAAGAAAGATGGGGTACATACATCAAAAAATATGAAAAATTTAGAGAAGAACAAGAGAAACTAACAAGAAACAGGAAAGTCAATAAGATTGTGGAAGACATCACTACAATGGTGGGTATTACAAAAGCATAGTTGATAGATGTCAAAAATAAGATGGAGGCATCTTCTAGTATTGCCACTGATACACCCATTCTATTGGAAATAGAGAATGCATTTACTACTGATAACATGGTTGATTTATTAGTCTCTCAAGAGGAAGAAAAACATGAAGTTGAGACTACAACTATTCCTAGAAGATCATCAAGGACAGTTAAGTAGGTCAGTCCAAGAGGAAAAGAGATAAAGGTAAAGAGGAAGAGGAAGGAAGAAAAGGTCATGGAGAAAGAGGAAGAGAAAATAGTTCAAAAGAGTCCACAATCCTTGTGGAAACAAGATATGAAATCACTGCAGAAAAGGGTTATCAAGGATGGAAATCTGATATCAATAAACAAATACTATGAAAGATATAGCCCTAAGGACCAAGCAATCATTGAGGACACTATCATTGAGCATCTATTAGTTTTCAAAAAGAATTTCTTGGAAGTTGAAGAAAGTGTCCCCAAAGATCTGTACAACAAACTAGAAATTAGAAAATAGTTAGCACATATAGAGGATGAAAACATAAGAAACAAAACAATTGATGATATTTTTCTAGTTGTGTCTATTCAGGAAAGAGAAAGAATCATAAAGGCACTAAAACCTCTACTAAGAACAAAGACCAGATTAGTCAAGATTATTACTAGAAAATATGATGAGGTAACTGAAGATACCCAAAAGGCATTAGACCAAGTTCTAATGTATGACATGCCTAAAAAGGTGTCACCTCCTACGACTGCTAAACCTATATCCTTGGGTTTAGGAGAGAGCTCAAAGGAAATAGATGAGAGTGCTCAAGTTAACTTGCAACTAGACTTCTTTGTCACTAGTGTGCCTATTAGCCTTAACACTTCACAGGATGTAAATGACCCATTTATGGACAAGGTGGACAATGTGATGGAGGTTGAAGATTAGGAATAGATACAAGAAAGAAAATCAGAAGAGAAACTAGAAGAAAAAGTACAGGAGAAGGAGTTACAATAAGAAAAATAACCTAAATTAGAGGAAGTTGTTGAAGTCAGACTAGATACATCTCTATTGTTGGCAAGTGTGGCCAAACCAGTCAGTTCTGATGTGGACAACATGGATGAAGATGAGTTGATGAAACTTTCATTTATGGCTTTTGCTAAAGCTAAGGAGAGATTAGTTTAGAAAGGAGACGAGAGAGCTAAGATAATGGTCAGGGTTGTAGAAATAGTAAACAAGCTACTTCCCTCACTAGTTATCCTAAAAGACAAGGATGAGGTTGAGAATCTCAGTATAGTATTGGATAGCTTTGATAGTCATATTGACTCATTACTAAAAACAATAGAGGATAAGGCTAAAAAGAACTTATTGGAGAAGAAGTTGAGAAAATTTTGTAAGTCCATTTCATAGGACTTAGGAATTCTTAAGGCTACTAGTCTTAAAGCCAAGATTTGTGTAGCATAAGGTAGGAAACTCTACAGCTATTGCATAAATCCCTGTAGACATTTGAAGAATGTTGAGGAGTCCATAGCCAAAGATAGGGTTAGCCTTGACAGTATAATGGATAGTTGTATATCATCTTCACAAACTATGGGAGAGGTAGATAAGGAGACATATAGGCTACTGGAAAAGATAGGAGCACTGGAAATGGAGAAAAGGAGAGTTGCAAATAGATTTGGCTCATAAAGAAGCATATTGACTCCCAAGCTCTCAATGTTGGAGACTCATCTCTCATAAATGATAAAGGTTGAAAGCTCAATGTTAGTATCTACTCTTATTGAGCTTAAGGAAACAAAGACAACATCATATGCACTGAATGGATTAATCCATTTCAATGAGCTACTGATAAGTTCATGGATTGAAGAAGTTAAGACCTTGGAAATCTCCTTCCAAGATTACTTAAATCTGGTAAGTAAGCACTAGACCAATTGTGCTTCAGTTCTAAAATTTTAAGAATACCTTTTCCATTAATGTCAAAGGGAGAGGAGGAAAAAGGAAAATGAGGAAGAGAAAGAAATATGTAGAGTTATATGTAGAGAATAAAATAATTAAAAAAAGAGAAGGAAAAGAAGAGAGTTTCTTTGTGACAGTCATTTTTCTAAGTGTTTCCATCATTGCCAAAGGGAGAGATTGTTGGCATGTTCTGGTTTGGAGCACTAGGATCACTTGATGGTTTTCATTTATGGAAAGAATCATGATGGAGTGATCGCATATTTTGGAGATTTCCACTGGAGTCACAGTCATGAAAATGACTAAGTCCAGAATCAGGATAACAAAGTACAGTGCCACAGTTTTGGTCAGTGATGAAGATATATAAGGTATTATGGCTTGAGAAGTTAACTAGAGATATTTTGGGAAATTTACATGCTTTAGTTAAGATCACATAATTTTTGGTTACCATATTGGTGATATACAATGTTTAGAAGATATGCAAAGGTAGTAAAATAGTGTAATAGGATGTATAAATAGTTGTGAAGATTAAGGAAGGAAAAGTGAATATGGTAACATGCTAAGATAGGTGAATAAATTATATTGCTAACTCTTTAGTATTGTAAGAGTTCCAAATCCATACATAACATTTGCATAAGTTATTATTATGTTTTGCATGATAATTGTGAAGTCGACTAGAAGGCTGATTTTGTATAAGTATGGAGTGTTTTTGTAAAAGTGAGATATGGTATGGGAATGATGATAGAGTAAGATTTTGAATAGAAGAGAAGAGATTAGATGTGAGATTAGTAAGAGGCTGAGATACAATTGGAACTATCTAAGTAAGATAATTTCTTGTATTGTTCCCCTTTTCAGAACTATTTTTGGGACAGTATTGGTTGAAAGAGTAGTGTGCTCACCACCTTTAACTAGGTGTTTTATATACCCCTAATAGGGTTTTGTATTCCTCTAACAAGGAAATTTACTATGTAATAATCAGCTCCTAACATGGCTAGATCTCCTAACAGGGATATTATATTTTAGTACATATTTGTGGGTACCATCCCCACCAGGGTTTTCCCTTTGGCCAAGCTTTCCTCGAGAAAAAATCATGGTGTCATGAGTAATGTGTTATGCTTACATGTTCTTTTCATTTCTGCATTTCTTTGAATTGTTTGTAATTGTTTTAAGTTGAAATCAAAGTTCTATAATACTGATTCACCCCCCCTCTTAGTATTATTTAATCCTAACATAAAAGCTAAGTGATGCCAAAAATAAATACTCCTCATATGACTTGGAGTTGTATGCATTATTCCAAGAATTGATAAAATGGAGACACTACCTCCTCCCTATAGAATTTGTGGTATATATAGACAATCAGGCTTTAAGCTTCCTAAACTCTCAAGACAAGCTAAGCCACAAACATATGAAGTGGGTAGAGTACATGAAATATTATACTTTCATAATAAATCATACAAAAGGACAAAAAAAAAAGTTGCAAATGCTTTGAGTAGAAGGCTTTTGACATTCCAAGAGGTACAATTAAGGATCATTGGTATAGATAATTTCAAAGAATTTTACCTAGATGATGAAGACTTCTCAACTGCATATAAGGTATGTAAAGAGTTTCAAAATTATATTCACAATGATTAGTCTGATTATACTCTTCAAGAAGGTCTATTATTTATGAGAGGACTACTTTGTATGCCTAAAGGTTCAATGAGAGAGAACCTAATCCAAGAGAAACAAAATGGGAGTCTTAGTGGTTATTTTGGGATCAATAAGACTCTAGAATTGGTTTATAGGTACTACTACTAATATTGTTGGTGAGTTTAAGCCTTTTGAAGCACTTTAGAAATATTGAATAAATAATTTCTTGCCAACTATTTGATAGAGCCTAGGAAATCATTGGTTCTTCAAGACAAAGATTGTTTGCATGCTAAGCATTGTACATGAATAGTCAATAAAAGGATTGAAATTATTTGATTTAAGACTTCAAAACAATATAATCAGTACATGGAATGATAAAAAATTATAATTGTTAGGAATGGGAACATTGAGAGGGGGGGTGAATCGTGTTCACTGTATATTATCTTTTTACTTAATCTCAAACTAAACTTAGGTACTTAAGTACTAAAATGAACATCCACATAAACATGAAACATGAAATCAACACATAACACCAATATGGTTATGGGGAAACCCAAATAGGTAAAAACCCCTATGGGAATAGACACCCATTAATATTTTGTAGTAGTGTTTTATTATCCTTGCTAGAAGATCCTTAACCCTGTTAGGAGTTTTTTTACAATGTATTAAGTACAGTAGACCTTGTCAAGGGTCAGACCATGTTAGGAGTCTTTTACAATAAAACTTTTTAGGGGTGAGGACTCACTTTCCTAGAGCTCACTGCTCAAGTGGTGAAAGTTGCAACCTTCTGATCTCAAATACACACTATATCTGCTGGATGAACTATTACTATGACACTGCTTGTTTGATCAGTTCCTTTGATGTGTTGATGCTTTGACCTCATGAAAGTCTCTAATACATCTTATAGAATCTTTGTATACTTATTCTCTACTTATCTCAACTTTGTATCAACTCTCATGCTAATTACAATGGGCACATCTTATATTTATATGTGCATACAAAACAAATAACTAGGTCGACCCTTTAATTGATTACATACAATGCTTCCAATTGAACTAGATCAAGTGTGTTTACAAAAAAACATAATTACATGTCAGAAACCTAATTACAATAGGTTCATGGACTTTACATCATAATAATATAACTACAAATCAAAATGCCAACAGTCGGCTCTTACTCTGTTCTTCTCTGGCACACATTGGCTATGTAACTTCAACTATCTGTAACTATGTCTTACTTGTGTATCTAATCATGCACTCATAGAATAAGTATAAATATACTCTAACCAAATTATATTCTAGGGTGCATACCATAACTTAGTTGTACGCACATGTGCTGATGCTCTGAGATTTAGGTGCACTATACACTATCCTATCTTCAACACTTAGCCAATTTCGGATCTTCTCATCAAGTGCACTAACTCCAAACTACTATATGACTTTGTTTCCATAATGAAAAAACTATACTAAGTCATATACACTAGTATAGCCAACTTTCCAACAATCTCCCCCTTTTTCATTGATGGCAACAAAGGAATATGGCCAAGTTGCTAACTGTTCCTTAATATAAAAAACTTTTGTCTTATATCTCCCTTATACATAAAATTCTATCTTATATCTCTTTATACATATCTATAACCCATATTATATACATACTACCCCTTTGACATTAATGAAAAAGGTGCTTCAAAACTATATCTAAAAATACTTACTGTGAGAGAACATCCGGATATGCTATCTACGGGTTTTGAATCTCATTCTTCCAAAATGTAATCAATGAATTTACAATCTGGAGATAGGTGCATAGTGCATACTATAGCTTCTCCATTTCCTCTAAATTTGTGCTAGGACCTTGATCATAAGTCACCATGGTGGCATCGATCTCATTGATATTCTAATTGAGTATATCTAGTGAGGGCACAAGAGCATTCCTGAGCTATGTTTGCCTTGCTCTTATCTTTGACATCTCTTTCATAGCTTTTTCAATCTTATCTATCTATCCTTGGTAGACATTATTACTCATGTTCACATCAATGGATGGATCTTCCACTGATTTCCTTATGCTTTCTATCATAGCTTCTACCTCTTGTATCTTTTTGTATAGATCACTAGTCAACTTGTCCTAGTTCATACAGTCAGCAATAATCTTTCTGCCCTTTGCTGCAAACTCCTTCAAGGATACTTGACCCGTCTTTAGTGAGCTCAGGTCAAGTGAAAAGTTGCTAACCAATTCACTTAGCCTTTTCTTTCTATACTTCTCCTCTACAACTAATGATGCTGATTTTTCCAAGCTAGATAAATTACTCTTGAACTGTGAAATAACTGCACTCACATCATCAACAGAGTGTACCTTGGACACTTTCTTGTTTGCTGGTAACAAGTTGTTTAAGATGTTTACTGACTCTACAAGTAGAGGATTCCTCATTACCTATTTCTCCTTGGCTTTCTCCATAGCTAAGACACTAAACTTGATCAGGTCTTCTTCTCCCCATGAATCCAAATTGGTTGTGTCAGGTGTCAAACTTGACAACAATGCTATTGAGGGAGTGATAGGAGTGTTATCCATCACGTCTAGTTTTAATTTTCTTATAATTTAAATAGATGGATCATTTGGTTGATCACTTTATTTTATTTCTTCTTCTTCTTTCTATTTTTATGCTTCCTTTTCTATTTATTTTTCTATTTTATCTATAATCTTTTCTTCTTTTTCACCTGTTATATCCTCAATCAATACTTCTTCTTGTTGATTGGGAGGAGTGTTACTACAAAGAGTTTCAACCTCTTCTATACTTACAAGTGCTTCTTCAAACTTGTCCAAATCCATGTCTATGGCCGCCATAGTGACTTTTACATTATCAATAAAAATTCAGTTGTCCTTGAATGTCTCTTATATGAGCGCAGACTTATCTACCTTTGTGGATGCATCAATTGCATGTGTTGAATCCTGTGGACCTATATATGGAATATTTATGGTTTTTGACTCTTTTGTATCCTTTGTGGGTCCTTGAGTTGTGGGTGCAATAGCTAGATACATGTGCCTATTCATGAAGACCTTCTCAAAGGCTTTCTCTATTTCCTTTGCAACCAATTCATAGTTCTTGTCCATTATGTGTAGGGTCCTTGACTTGGTTCTAAGATGTGGCTTTACTATATCTAGTACTAGAGATTTCTCCTCTAGAGAACATATTGGAAAACTCTCATCTAAGATCTTTTCTCTTATTCTCAGATCTTCTTCAATGGCTTGTCTTTTTAGGAACTCCAAGATGTTCCACACATTTTCAGGAATTATAGTCTTGAGTTCTAGGAATGTCTTCTTAAACTTCAACATGTGTTTACCAATCATTCCATGTATGTATGATTTTTCAATCTCACTATATTTCTCATATAACTTTCCTACTTGATCAATTCTACCTTCATCAATGATTCTTGCACTTAACACACTAAGACTAGGATTGAAGCTTACTTCTAGAGATGCTTGAGTGTTCTTCCTATTTCTTGTTACTCACAAGGATGGATGACCAATGCTAATCTCTTTCTTCTTCTTAGGCATTGCCTTATACTTAGGAGGAGCAGTAAGGTCAAATGTTACTGTGGGCATAGAAGGAGTAACATCAGATTCCTCAATTTTTACCTTCTTCAATTTTGGATCCTTAGATTTTGTCTCTATTGTTGTTGCACTCTCTATTTCCAAAGCAATCTTCTCTTCCCTTGCTTTGTCCAAGTCTTCTTATGATACACCATGGATTATTAAGATCTCTAAAGTAACCTTGGAAATTTTTTTTTTTGTTATTGTTTTGTATAATAGAACATCTACTTCTCTTGTTTTCTCTTCATAAGTTCCCCATCTAGGTTCATTAGGGTCCTTAGGTGCTGACAATAGAACTTGAGCATAAGCTTCTAAGATTGATTCTTCAATCTCATATCCAAGTGGATGAATCCACTTTGTCATGGCTCAAATGCATCCATGCATGTTGTGTCTATCTCAACCATGAAACAAATAGTATCCTTGTATTTTTCAACTATCTTCTCTAGAATTTTTTATCTCATCTTCATCTTGACTCTAAATGTCTTCAACTCTAGTGTCATGTAGTCCTTCAATGTACTCTTAGTGCATGCCTTGAGAGATATCTATGGCATTGTGGGGATAGATTTATCTAGATACAAATCAGACACTTTTCCAACAATATGGAAGTACATATATAGGATCAAAGACCCAAATCTAAATATCTTGGTCCTATCATGCTTGATGGCCTTAATGTTATCTATCAACTATGCATGCAGGATCTCACACAAATTGAACTCTCCATTCTCTCTCACAAATCTTATAGCTGCAAGAATTATGGCTGTAGACACACTTTTCACCCTACTGGTGTGTTGGAACCTATATCCCAGTATCATGGGCATCAATTTGATGTCATCTTGCTCAATAGGCTCTATAGTGATTCTGTGCCTATCACTTCTTGACTTACATGTTTTCTCAACAATTTTCCTTACATCCTTTCCCACTAGAAGAATGATGCCTATCTTTGAGAGACTTATCATCTCATGAATTAGGTCACCTATAATCCTACTAAGTAGAATCTTTATCCGTTCAGACTCATAGAACTCATATGTAGTCACATATTTAACTATAGGATGACTATTCCACTATGCATACTCATCCATGAAGGTTTTATCAGGTTTTAACATAGTTTCCATGTGTGCTCTTATTCTATCCAAGCCTACTAGTTCTTTCTTACAATATATGTATGCCCTAATGTCTTTGACATGCATAACACCCATAGGCATGTAGGAGAATGCCCCTTCTAGGTCATCTAGTGTGGATCTAAATAGATGTCTCTTAAACACATATCTCTTCTTCTCTGCCACAAAAAATACAATGGGAGTAGCCATCACTTACTTGTATATCACTTTCCAAATGATCTTTTAAAGACTTTTGAATCAGCGTGCTGAACTAGGTTTTTTGTAATCAATCAATTGTACTGCAAATCATTGATAAATCAATCTGCAATCCTTAACAATCAAATGCTAGGGTTCTTTTGCTCTCCAATCACTCTAAATTTGAATGCAATGAAATATCTTCAAACTTTTGTGTACTTTAAAGTAGGAATTCTACCATTAATGCTTCTCACGTAAACCAAGCTATCACTAAAAATTTTCTAAGTTTCATTCTATAAACAATCATCTTGTGCACTCTTGCACATAGGTTCTTCTAGTCTCCAAAAGCTTAAGTCCAAAGGTGCATACTCTAAGGGTGAGTATACTAGCCACCCAGGGGTCTAGACCTAAATTATCTCCTCCTATGACCCTGAGGGCCATTCATCCTTATGTAGAGGGTGCATCTACTATGGATGCATCCAATACATTCTCATCAACCTTATCCTTCTTCACCTCTAACCAAATCAAGCTCACATCCTCTGAAGCTTTCACAAACTTAACTTCTACTTCGGTATCCAATACTAGTTCTTCAAGATTTTTAGGGCTTTCCTGACCTTGCATCCTTGATCTACAAAACTTTGAGATGTGTCCAACCTTGTTACAAGAGTGACAAATGACTGGAGGCTTGATATTCCTTGGTGCATTGACATGGGTCACCATTTTACATTGTCTTGCAGAGTGACCATTATAGTTACATATCTGACATGTAATATTATAAGAACTTCTTACAATTGGCTGATTCTAATTTCTCTAATTGTGCTAAGTCTTTTTTTTCTGACTTTTCTTATAATTCATAGCTCTATGACCAAATTTATTGCATGACTTATTGGTGTTTCAAAATGGCTTATGCTCTTAGGCTGCCAATATACCCTCAGATAGATTTTAGAATAGGTAAATTCCAAAATGTAGAAGGATCTTAGGGTAACTAGACCAACTATAGGGATAAGACTTCCCTCTTCACTTTTGGCTCTATAGAACCAAGGTGGGTGCACCTAACCCAGTGAAAACTATACTTTACACACCAAAGATTGGGTTTGAATAAAAAAATTATAGTAAGAAAGTACTAAATGTTAACGACACATTCATTGACTCTCCATTACTATTGGGTAACACAACCACACAACCAAAGACCTAAATCTTATAAAGGTGATTGATTTTAAGATTTGGAATGTAATAACTTCAATCAATGTATGTTAACAAGATAAATACTCATTTAGGCCAGTGCCTCATCCATCGAGCAAGATTTCCTAGACACAAAGACACATAGATTTGAGAATATCTAAGAATTCATAGCCATAAATACATTTATCCTAATCTTTACTACTTACAAAACATCCTTACATAGACAAAGGGAAAACTCATATCCCATTTAGAGCATTATTTAATCCAATACTAGATCAGAACTCAAGAATGAAGATACATACATAAAAAAAATATGTAACAAGCTAGAAAACTCAAAGCTTACTTGACTTGACACAAAGGAGAGATAAGAATCAGATATTTATATTAAGTATGATGAATTTATTCTATGTATACAATGAATCACAAGACACCCTACTTGAAAACTATAGCTTAGACCTACAAATTTCTTCTTTCATCAACAAACACTAAATAAAAAACTATTACAAATCCTTGGGACCAAAAACTTGGGACTGATTTTGAACTTCGAAACTAGAACCCTTTCAAAATCAATAATTCAACATTATATGCCCCTGGTAACCTTGGAACCCTAAACAAGTTAGGATGCAACAAGCTATGGATAACTAGGGTAAGGGTTAGGGTTTCCACCCACCAAAACAATTCAAAAGATCTGAATCCAATACATTAGAGGGAAAACCAAGCAACCCTGAGCAATCAGACCTAAAAATTAGTCTTCATTTATGGTAATTCTCTTGGAACTGTACTGAAGACCATCAATCAACCATGTTTGTCAACCTGATCAGAAACTTGCAACATGCCTCGAGCAAGAAAACCCATCCCCTCATGGTACAAAACTCTCTGCAAATAATCATCAAACTCATTGGACCACACTACAACAGTTTGCACCACCAAACTAATCAAATCCGGCTGCTAAAACATTAAAAACTAGTCCTTTCTATCGCTGAAAACCCTCTAAAAATTTGAATTCAAACTACAATGGTTACATCCATGGTGCTAGCAAAAAATCGATGGTCATAATTCAAGTCTGGATCAACTTTAAGTTGTGACCCTTCGATCTTTTTCTTTCATGGGCTTTATGACTCAACCTTTTAGTATGACCCTAGTCACATTTAGCAAACCAGGGACTAAAGGATTTTTTCCATTCACAAAAAACTTTATACCTTTGCCAAATGATTTAGCTACTATGTGAATGCTTGTCCACTGAATCACCAATTGGTTTGGAACATTGCCATTTTTTCTTTGTGAATGAGCGAAGCCTTTTGAAATTTATCGAAACTGCTAAATGAATTTACCCGAATTGCTAAACCCTTGACCCCTGCCTAGGAGATTAGACAACTGTCACATGATCTCAAGGGCTTGGAAGATTCCATAAGATCATGCACCCACCATCGATCATGAATCTTATGATTTAGATACCGCACCTGCCTGACAACACATCCAGCTCAGTAACACACTGACCAATAGGAGGCCACCATTTCAGCACCCTCTGACAGTGGAACCACTATTTTGAAAGGCTATGTCACAAAGAAAAATCAATGGCTAGCATAAGTTCACAAGCCTCTGACAAATTCCATGAGATCTTATGCCTACCATTAGATCAAGATGGTGTCAGAGTCAGGCCCAGGAAAAAATGAAGGCCGAAAACATCAGAAAATATTAAAACGTTGGACTTAGGAAAAATTTATCACTGGGTGCTGGAAACTTAGGGAAAATGAAGACCACTGAGTGAATAAAAATTTAACGCACATGTCTTTATGAGGTTTTAAGTGACCCAAAAAGTAACACAAAATTAGAAAAATGCTAGGGCACACTTAGGTTTTTGAATGCAACAACTAGAAATTCAAAAAAGAACCAAGGGTTTTCAAACCAGAGATAAGGAAAATAGACACAAAGGCTAGGAAAAAGGGTATGCAGGCATGAAAATTTTTATAGGTGCTAAAAGTGGCTCATACTTGGGGATGTGTATCTCCTACAGATATAATAAGCAAGTGAGAATCTCTTGGAAGAGCAGATGAAATCAAAATTTTGACCCAAAAAGAAAAAATAGACGACTAAACAAGGGAAAACCTAAACCACTGCTCATGGGAAAGATACTTCAGGAGAAGTAAAACTTTAGGAATTTTCCATGAATAGGAAATTCCAAAGTAGCATTAGTTAAATCCTTCAGGACATAAGAATCTATCCCCCATTTTCTTTCAATAAGATAAGGGCCCAACGAAATAGGGTCAAATTTTCCATGCTTCCCCTTATCTTACAATCTTGCATTCCACATCAGGACAAGGTCATCAACTTCAAAACTCCTTTGAGTAGCCCTTTTATCAAACAAATTCTTACATTGTCTCTATAATGTTTCATTTCTTTCATGTGCATATCTCCTTACCTCTTCCAACTAGATCAACTCATCCATTCTTACTCTCATCTCGTCATTCAAGTCCTCATCATATGCTTGAATAAACTTATACATCTGCAGTAGATTATTTTGAGGAAATCTAGCACTTATTCCATATACCAAATCAAATGGAGCACAACCTATGGCCTTCTTTAAAGTTACCCTATCAGCCCATAGTGTCCACCATAACTTTGAGTCCTAGGATTTATTATTCTTGTCCAACACTCTCTTGAGAATCTTAATCAAACTTTTGTTACTGGACTCAGCCTAGCCATTTCCTTGCAGATGATATGGGGAAGAAAATGAAATGCGTATCCCATATTGCTGACAAAAATCACTGAATTCCTATGATCTAAAACACATTGCATTATCAATCACAATTACCTCTGGGCAACCAAACTTGGTAAGGATGTTCTACATCATAAAATCTACTACCACTTTGCTAGTAGCCTTTCTAGTAGGGATAGCTTCAACCCACTTGGTAAAATAGTTTGTTGCCACCAGTATGTAAGAATGTCCACCACTAGACTTGTTTGAAATTTCTCCAATAAAATCTATACCCAACTTTTGGAAAGGAGCCTGAACTACAACAGGTCGGAGTGGAAAATTTCCATTAAACTTCAACTTTCCAACAAATCTCTGACATGCATCACATTTTCTTACAAACTGATGTGTATCCTTAAAAAAAGTAGACCACCAAAATCTAGACCTAAGGATCTTGTGGGCTATGGTCTTCACCATATAGTGTCCTCCACAAACACCTTGGTGCATTTCCTTTAACAGAGCTTTTGATCTCTCATGATCTATGCACTTTAGAAATACTCCTTCATTTCTTCTCCACCACAACTTACCATGTATAATGGCATACCTTACAGATTGCAACTTGATAGTTCTCCTTTTATTTTCATCCATCTCAGGGGGAAGGACCAATTTATGCAAGCAACCAATAACATCTTTGTACTAGCCACAATAATCCATATCACAAATATATTGCCTTTGTTCTTCTTCTAACACATTTACATGATTTACAATTAAATTGCTTTGTGCCATTAATTTTGCAATACCGAAGCCTCTTACCAACTTTGTAATCTAGATATCAATATTAAATTCTTGGATCCTATTGATTCATCTACATCTTTTCCTTGAAACTTCCTGTTGCACCAATATATCCTTAATTGCAGCACTAGGAACATAAGCAACCACCTTAGCTCCCACAAGGTAACATCTAAAAGCCTTGAATGCTTTAACTAAGACATAAGCCCATTTCTCAGTAATATCATATTTTAATTCTACTACTTGTAAGGATTTGCTAAAGAATGATATAGGTTGTTCATATCCATCTGAATTCTTCTACAATAAAACTGTTGCAATTGTATGATAAGAAGCAAAAGAAAATATCTGCATGGGCTTATCATAATCAGGTGTCCTCAAAACTGGAGCATCCTTGATGGCCTTTTTGATACTTCTGAAAGATTCATCTTCTTCTTCATTCCTTTCAATCTTTGCTTCTTTTTTCAACATTCTAGAGATAGGGATACTGATTTCTAAAAAATTTGTAACGAATCTCCTTAGAAAATTTACCTGCCCAAAGAAGGATTGTATTGCTTTAACATTTCTAGGTGGTGAAAGCTTGTCTATAGCCATAACCCTTTCAGGGTCAATTCTCACTCCATCCTTGGACACAATATGTCCTAAGAGGTTTCCTTCCACAACACCAAAGGAACACTTCTTTGGATTCAAAGAAATCCCATACTCCAAGGCCCTAATAAAAATTTTCTCAAGATGTTCACAATGCTGAATTTCCTTATCTGAATATGTTGTGAGGTCATCTTGATATACCACTAGAAATTTGTTTATGAAGTCTACAAAGGCCACATCCACAACTCTCTAAAAAGTAGCTTCTGCATTTGTCAGATCAAAAGGCATTCTAACATAAACATATGTTCCCCAAGGGGTAGTGAATGCAATCTTGAACTGTTCTAACTCCTTGACCATGACCTGATTATATCCAGAGAAACCATCCATCATGGACATTAACTCTGATCTATTAACCTTCTGTAGCATATTTTCCATATTAGGCAAACCATAATTTTCCTTGAAAGAATTGACATTCAAGTTCCTAAAATCAACACATAACCTAATGTCACCATTCTTTTTTCTAACTAGAACCAAGTTTGACACCCAAGTAGAATGTCTGACAATCTTGATGATGCCAACATCCATCATCCTTTTGAGTTCATCCTACATTTTTGGTGCCAAGGTAGGATTCACAGGCCTTAATTTTTGCCTAAAAGGTTTAGTTCCTTCCTTCAATGGTATCTCATGGTGGAATAGATCCTTTCTATAGGCTTTCAAATCATCATAAGACCATGCAAAGACATGTCTAAATCTTTTGAGAAGATCGATTAGATTATTCCTAGTTCTTTGCAACAAACACTTACCTATATAAACATTTTTAGGTATTTGACTTTTTCCTAAATTTACTTCCTCCAAATCATTTATCTTATCAACAAATTTAGGAAAACAAGTCCTTTCTTTATCATCAAATTCCCTCTCAAGAGCAACCAATCCCCTTGGGATCCTATTTGACCTTAATTGCGAAACTTCCTTCCCAAGAACATTTTCTTTTTGATTTTTGATGTCAACATAAGTGCTGAAATCCATCTCTTAACCATCAAAATGAGAATCACACTGCAAAAACCTTAGTATATCTTGATCATCAGAAAAAACTTGCCAATTCTCAACATTGTCTGGGATAGAAAGCCTAGACTTGAACTCAATCTTGGATATCCCCTCAAAAGTAATATCCTCTAGCCTTAGTGCTATGTTTTCCAATAATTCAACCATCCTATTTTGGCTTCTATCCATCCAATCAATACCAAAGGCACTGAAACCTTCAATTTCATCCCAAACAACATTTCTATATTATTTTAGCCTTTGATTCTTTGATGCATACCTCGATCTAATCTAAGAAATTATTAACTCAGAGTCACCAATCACCCTAAGATGTTTGATTCCATGTTTTAATGCTTGTCTCAAACCAATTAGTAGGGCCTCATATTCAACAACATTATTTGTGCAAAGGAACAAGAGAGTGAAAGAAAACTTGAAAGTCTTACCTCTTGGGGATATCAATAGCACTCCTACTCAAGCACCTTTCTTTGAACTTTCTCCATCAAAATATAGAGTCCATAAGACATTACTTTCTACCATATTATTTTCATTGTCAGCCAGAAGGACAGGCTTGACCTTTTCTTGCAGTTCTCTCTCCTAAACTTGGAAAGAGCCAATATTAGTGTCAACAAAACAATTCATATTGTCATCTTCATCCTCCTCAATCATATGTGGAGTTCTAGCTTCCCTTGAAACTTTCACACTTTCTCCTTTAATGCTAAAAGTAGCAAAGACAAGTCACATTGAATACTTCCTCCCATAGAAGCACTCCATTTTCTAGATAATAGCATTCCATACTGAGGAGGAATATCAACTACAAGAACACTTATAGTTAGTTGTTTTTCAGGAAATGCTGCTAATTTATAAGGCAAAGCCTTAATGGTACCAATAACTAGCACTTCTCTTGAGTCCATAGCTTGGTATCTCCCATGAGGTGTGTCAACCTTTAGTCCCAATGACATCATGATTTCTGTAGGCATGACAGTGTTTGATGCTCCAGAATCAATCATGCAATTCTTCAATAATTTGTCATTTATCATAAGGGACAATAAAAAAGGATCAACTATCCCTAATGCAGCATTTACAACATTTTCACTCAAATATATCTAAGGGATCTTAGAGACAATTTCTTCATTTTTACTATCAGGTGTGTCATCTAAAGAAGCCACATGCTTATCACTCCTACTCATTTCTTGAACCTTTATTGAAGAAGCACCATTTACCCAATCCAAGGCCTTCACCTTGTGTTCTTCTATTCTCATCATTTTGAAAAGTGGAACTTTGATAGTTATTTGTGAAAGCAATTTAGTCATATCAATGCGAACATATGTATGGTTGCCCATGTCTTCCTTAATCTCAGTGACATCTTTATCCTCCTTTTGGATAGTCAAGTTAGATTTACCATTTTGCACAAATTCATCTTCCTTCTAAGGTATGGGAACAACTAATTCTAATATTTTTACTTCACCCTTAGGTATTACAGTAGGCCCACTCCTCTTTTTAATTTTAACTTGACTGACAATACCAACACCTTTCTCCTTTTCCTCAGGCTATTGTGTACTCCTTCCTGAATTCTTGATAAACATGCTACTAGGTTTACTAGTTGTGCTTCCAATTGTCCTATTTCTCAAATTGTAATTTCTCTTGGCTTGAGTGACCATGTCTGTAGTGATTTGAGGAATTTCCTCATCAGAGGGTCTCCTTAAGGAAACATGTTCCTCACACTTCACTGTACCACATCCAACATCATCAAATTCTTCTTCCTCATCATTAGTAGAGTTAACCTCATCCCATGCATGTGAAGAAGTCATTGCATAACCACTCTGATCATATTGCTTTTCCTATTCTTGGTTCTTAGATAAATCCAAAGCAATAACATAATGTTCTAGACTATGAGGAGATTGACAAGGAGTACACCATGGGATATCCTCAATCATGTTAACTAAATTTATTTGCAAAGGATCAAGAATCCTATCATCAGGCCTATCCCTTTTAACTAGAAAAATGGGCTTGCCTTCCTTCCACTGAGTATTGTATGGGTAATTTTGCATTCTTGGTTGCCTGCTAAAATTACTTGAAATAGGCCGGTCATTTGTTGGAACCCTATTGTTTCTTTTTTCATTAGGCTTTAGATCCTCTAAAGCACTTAGAATCTACTTTAGATTATCCTCCTCCTTTGGCTTAAAATTAGCAGACCTTCCCATCTCTTTCTTATTTTTCATTTGAGGCCTATAATCATCTCTCCTCCCTAATTTTCTTGATATTCTTCTATTACTTTCTTTGTTGATAGCCAACTTGTAAGCCTCCCCAAGATTTCAAGGGTTCTTATCCCTTAAAAGGTACCCCATCTTTGCATCAAAAGCATTTAAGTATGTCACAAGACACACTCTATCATCTAATTTGATAACTTGCAGGAGCCTATGCATAGCCTTTTGGAATCTTATATTGAATTCAAGGACGTCTTCATTTTGATTTTTCTTTATGTTATTGAATTCATTCAAAATAAAACCCTCATTTATTTTATCTCCATAATGCTCCTTGAAACAAATCTTAAATTCATTCCAAGATCCTATACTAGCATGGGGCAATCCTCTAAACCAATCCCTAGCATCCTCGGTCAGAGATTGTACAAATAACTTCATTACAACATCATCAGGCTCAACATTATAATCATCTATTACACCCATAAATTTGTTTAGATGTTCCTCACATGTGATGGCATTGTTCCAACAAACTTTGGGAGCTTCTTTCTAATTTCATTAGTAATTACATTAGGATAACTAGGAATACCAAAAAAGATAAGTTGTTTGTACCTTTCATGAACAGAAACTCCTTGAGATGGGTCCATTCCTTGAGATATAGATGTCCTTGTGTTTGAACCAGTAGGAATTTTAGCAACACCTAGAATGCCATTTGTCTGAGTTGCAAGGTTACCATGATTTCCACCTTGCCCCAAAAAGGAAGTAGCAGCATTTGAAGGTCCTGAGGTATGCTTGAGAAAATCAATCTTCTTCCTTATTTCTGTAGTAGTGGCCTTGAATTCTTCCTTCTCTAATTCTTTATCTAATATTTCTTTTTCTTTTCTAGCCTTCTCAAGGTCTGCATCTAATCTCAACCCTTGCTCTAATGGGTTTTCCACATGAACTTGTTCATTGATTTGAACTCCAACAACTTTCTATTTACCTTTATCTCTAGGCCTAGTTATCTTATGTGTTCTCTTCACAATAGGTTATTTCTCTACTCTTTCAGGCTCTGGGAAAAAATTAATTGTCTCCAAATCTAACAACTGCCTCTTTAGCTGATCAGCCATTATCATGGCTTGTCTTACTCTGTCTTCTTTGTCCTTTTCTCTTTGCTGTCTAATAGCAACTTGTTCTTGGACTCTTTTTTCCAACTCATAGAGCTCTTCAAATATTTCTTCTGATTCTGAGAGAGTAGTCTCAGATTCATCATCTCCCACTTGAAATTCATCCTCATACTGGTTTAATCCCAAATCAATAGCCTCTTCATATTCTAAAATATTTTCTTCTTGACCAAGATTGGTTTGAGTTTCTTGTCTTGTATCCTTTTTACTTTTCCAAGTATGAGAAGCATTTCTTTTCTTCTTTCCTCCCCTTGTCTGACTAGGCCTAGAAGTGCTTGAAATACCTTCATCCATTCTATCTTCAGGATGCTCCTTTCTCTGAGACCTAGTACCTCTTGTTGGGTCATTCCCTTTGATCTTCAAAACTTGCAGATTTATACTTTGATGGATAAATATAATGAAACTTTGACTCTATCACCACTCCAAAGTCTACAAGGAAGAGGGACAATTAACAAGGATCAAGGAGATCCTCCTACACTTTGAGCCTCAATGCTCAGGTAGGTGTACCCTTGACTCACTTCTTCAAAGGAGTCTTTAAACAATATAAAACTATACCCTTTACTAGCTGATTAAAAAGTTTATCATTTAACTATGTGTGTGATTGCTGATGATGGACTGTTTCCAGAGAATGAATCAGTGCCTTATCTAAGGGCAGAGAGTCACTTAACAACCTATTCACCCTAAAATATTAACTCAAACATATATAGACTCAGAGTAAGTGCTTTGCCTATTACTCCCCTCACTCACATATCAGGACATCAAATCCTTATCTTGCCATGAACTCACTGAACTTACCTTAAAGACTTTAATCCTAACTTTGTTAGGAACTCAAAGATAACCTCAAAATACTCTTTGTTTACCATTTGCTAACCCACTTTGTGCAATCAACATATATGAGCTCAAGAGCAAAACAAAAAGACATACACCAATATGAGATTGGAATCCAAAAATGTTCTTACTAAGACTTGCAGAATCAATACATTACCAAATAACAAAATGCACAAAGGAAGAAAACCCTAAATCCAGGCTCTCCTTGTTCAAATTTTCATTATCAACAATCTGGGACCAAAACCAAAAGAATTGGAACCCCTACAAACTCAAAAAGTCTGCCACTTATACCTCCTAGTCATCTTGGAAATTTGCAACAAGCTACGGATGACTAGGGCTAGGGTTTCAACCACCCAACCTGCTAGAAACAATCATGAATTTAATTCAGGGGTGGGAAACACATCCCATCCAGGAAAGAGGAAATCCTGAATTGATCCTTAATTATGAAAGTCTTCTTTGTAAGTACAAAGGATCACAAAACTAGGCTCAAAAGGACACCCTACAACATGCCTTGAGCCACACTTGCATTGTACATGCCCTACAAACAAGCACTAGACATCCTAGACCACATTGCAAATGGTGAATCCATCGCTTCTCACCAAATAGGGTTATTTCTGCATTGAATTCCATAAGAATGGTACCCTCTGTCACTGGAAATGCTCAGAAATTCAAATTTGAACCTCAACGGTTATTTCTTTGGCGCCTGCAGAGAAACGACGGCCAAAATTCAAACCTTTAACAACTTTAAAATGTAGTCATCTAATCAATCTCCCTTCGCGGGCCTTATGACTTTCCTTAAAAGTGGTCCCAGTCAAACTTAGCGAATTGGTGACAAAGAAGCTTCACCAATTCATGAAACACTTCGCTCCTTCACCAAATAATCTAGTGACCTCCTTTTTTATACGTGAACATGCGAACACATTGAATTTTGTCAGCACCACCAAATCTTTATCCACTCCGCCAAACCTCAGACCCCGCCTAGGTTCACTCGATGCCATATGTCATTTTGTCATTCATGGAAACTAGCCAATCACAACTAATAGGACCCACAAACCTTCAGCATTAAATCAGATGGTGGGTGCATGATCACATGGGGAAAGAATATTCCATGTGATCATACACCAACCACTAGATCTACCACATCAGGACCCCTCTGACAAACACACTAGCAACCATGTCCCACAGACACGTCCAGGAAAGATTCAAAATCAATGGTCGTCACATGATCGCATGGGGATGGAATATTCCATGTGATCATGCGACAACCACATGATCCTCAGGAAACTGGCAACATGACCCCACTTGGGCCCAGGAAATAAAGCAAGCCAAAACATAGGAAAAATTAAGGCTCGTGACTTAGGAAATATTTACTGCTGGGCCTAGCAAGAACTTAGGAAAGGGGACCTAATAGAAATATTAATTGCATGGTCGCATAGATTGAAAATAGTCTATGCGATCATGCGACTAGCTATTTAACATGCGAAGAGGTCATAAAATTTAAGCACATGGGAAATTGGGGCTTAAGCGAGCCAAAAACATGAAAAATACTTACAGAGGCCAGGGGAAAGAAAATGTAGCCATGAAAACTTTTTGTAAGTTCTAATAGTGGCTCTTGTTGGGGATGCATGCCTCTTGTAGGCATGGAAAGGATTCAGAATTACTGGGAGAGCAGACCAACCCACTAGATAAAATTGCAGATAGAAAGGAACAAGCAGGGAAAGACAAGCAATCAGACCAAAAACTGAAAGACCAGGGCAAAATAGGGTAGGGGAAAGCAACCTATATATAGAGACCTAAAAAATGTACAACCCTAACTACTGTTCATGGAAAACAAAGTACTTCAAAAGAAGTACTACTTTAAGAATTGTCCATGAACTGGCAACTCTTGAATATCACCATTAAAATCCTTGATGATGTAAGAATCTTGGCCCCATTTCTCATGAATCAGATATGGCCCTAACCAAATGGGATCAAACTTACCATGCTTCCCCTTATCCTCCAATCTGGCATTCTAAACTATCACCAAATCACCAAGTTCAAACTTCCTGTCAATAGTCCTTTTATCATATAAATTCTTAACCTGCAACTACAATTTGGCATTCCTTGCATCTGATTCTCTTCTAGTTTCATCCAACCTAATGAGGTCCTCAATTCTCAACTACATTTCATCATCGATGTCATCATCATATAATTGCGCAAACTTGTACATCTTCAATAAGTTAATCTGAGGCATTCTATCATGAATTTTGTATACTAAGTCAAATGGTACACAACCAATTGCCCTCTTCACAGTTACCCTATCAGCCCATAAAGCTAATGGTAGCTTTGAATTCCATGCCCTCTTATTTTTCTCAATGATTCTCTTCAAGATCTTAATTAGACTCTTATTAGTAGATTCTGCCTGACCATTTCCTTGTGGATGATAAGGTGAGAAATTAGAAATCTGAATTCCCAAACCTTTGCAAAAGTCCTTATATTCAGCAGACCTGAAGCACATAGCATTATCACTCACTATCCTCTCAGGGCACCCAAACCTCATAATAATATTATTCATCAAAAAGTCAATTACCACCTTGCTAGTTGCATTCCTTGTAGGTATAGCTTCTACCCACTTTGTAAAGTAATCAGTGGCAACTAAGATCCATGAATGTCCTCCACTTGACTTGTTTGGTATCTCCCCTATGAAATCAATTCCCCATTGTTGTAAAGGAGCCTGAATCTCTACTAGCTTTAATGGTACATTACTTGAAAACTTAAGCTTACCAGAGAACATTTGACAAGCATCACATCTCCTTACCAACTATTCTGCATCCTTGAAGATTGTGGGCCACCAAAATCCCACTCTCAAGATCTTATGAGTAGTTTTTTTACCCATATAATGTCCACCACAAACTCCCTCATGCATTTCCGTCAACAATACATTAGCTTGATTCTCATCTACACATTTCAACAGTATGCAATCCAAATTTTTTCTATACAACTTACATTTCACAATTACATACTTGATGGCCTGTAACTTCATTGTCCTCTTTTGATTATCATTCATACTATCTAGACACCTCATGTTTCTCAAATAATAAATAATATCCTGATACCAAATACAATCATCCATATCACATGTATAATCAATTTCAGAATGATTTACCTGTTTTGCATCTAGATTGGATTGAGCCATCAGTTTTTCCAATCCTTGACCTCTAACCAACTTAGTGATCTGGATCTCAACATTGAATTCCTGGATCCTATTGATCCATCTACACCTTCTTCCAGACACCTCTTTCTGTGAGAAAATATCCTTCACAGCCACACTTGGCACAAAAGAAATCACAACTGCTCCCATCAAGTAACACCTAAAAGCCTTGATTGCTTTCACAAGTGCATAAGCCTATTTCTCATTTATGTCATACTTTAATTCTATAGCCTACAAAGATTTACTAAAAAATGCAATGGGCTGCGCAAAACCATCCTTATTCTTTTGTAACAAAGCTGCAGCAATAGTATGAAAAGATGAAAAGGAAAAGATATGCATTGGAATATTATAATCAGGTACCATAAGAACTGGTGCATCTTTGATAGCCTAATTGATGTTCTTGAAAGCCTCATTAGGCTCACCCTCCCAATTGATTATAGATCCCTTCTTCAACATCTTGGAAATAGGTCTAGTAACCTCTACAAAGTTTGTCACAAACCTCCTTAGAAAATTGACCTCACCAAAGAAGGATTGAATCCCCTTAACATTCTTTGGTCTTTGAATTTCATCAATGGTTGCTACCCTCTCAGGGTCAATTCTCACTCTTTGCTTCCCAACTAAGTGGCCAAGCAACTTACCTTCTGTGACACCAAAAGCACATTTCCTTGTGTTCAAAGAAATGCCAAATTCTAAGGCCCTCACAAATTTTTTTTTTAAATGAGCACAATGGTCCTCTTCCCTCTTGGAATAGGCAATTAAACCATCCTGATACACAACAAGGAAAGCATTGATAAAATTTGAAAAGGCAACATCCATTGCCCGCTGAAAAGTAGCACCAACATTTGTGAGACCAAAAGACATTCTCACATAGACATATGTTCCCCAAGGTGTTGTAAAGGTTGTCTTGAATTGTTCTAATTCCTTGATGATAACCTAATCATAGCCAGAGAAACCATCCATCATTGACATCAATTCTGACCTGGTTACTCTCTACAACATGGCCTCCATATTGGGCAAACAATAATTATCGTTCAATGAGCTGATGTTCAAATTCCTGAAGTCCACACAAAGCCTCATGTCACCATTCTTTTTTCTTACAGGAAAAAGGTTTGACACCCAAGAAGAATGCCTTATAGGCTTGATGATGCTAGCATCTCTCAACTTCATTAATTCTTCTTGCATCTTGGGTGCCAAAGTAGGATTAATAGGCCTTTGTTTTTGTTGGAAAGGTTTAGCATCTTCTTTCAATGGAGTAACATGCTGAAATAAATCCTCTCTATAAAATTTTAGGTCATCATATGACCATGCAAAAACATGCTTGAATTTCCTCAATAATTCAATCAAAGGTCTCCCTACCTTTTGAGATACATCTCTACCAATGTATACTTTCTTAGGTGCCTCATTTGATCCAAGATTTATCTCCTCAAGATCAGCATGATCTTCTCCTTTGATATTCTTTTGAAATCTATCTTGGTTGTCAAAGATAGTCTCCAAAACAACAAGTCCCTTGGGCACCTTGTTAGTTATAAGCTGAATGACCTCATTGCTTAAGACAACCTCCCTTTCTCCTACTGACTCAACCAAGGCTGAACAATCAAATTCCTGACCATGATACTAATCCTTGCAATCCATAAACTTCAAAATATCATTATCATCATCAAAAACTTGCCAATTCTTAACATTATCTGGTATACTAGGCCTAGCCTGAATTTCAACTTTAGAGATAGCAGAGAATGTGACATCATTGGGATTTATTGCAATATTGGCTAACAAGTCAGCCACCCTATTGTTACTCCTATCCTTCCACTCAATATTGAAGGCATCAAAATGTTCAATCAAATCCCAAACTGCATTCCTATATTGTTTCAACCTTCTATTCTTGGAAGCATACACTGACCTGACTTGGGACACCACCAACTTAGAATCACTAATAACATTTAGACATTTAATACCATGCTTTTGTGCCAACCTCAATCCTAACAACAAGGCCTCATATTCCACTATATTGTTGGTACAAAAGAAATTCAATGTGAAAGAGAACTTGTAGGTGTTTCCATTAGGAGAAATAAGTAAAATACCTGCTCCTGCACCATCTTTGCAATTTGCACCATCAAAGTACATCACCCACAATTTACTCTTCACAGAATCAGCACCTAAATCAACAAAGATAGGTGACAAAATATGTTTATTTTTAAATACAGGGATCTCTACCCTAAAAGCATTAACATCAATATCCACAAAACATGTAGTTTCATTATCTATGTTTCTCTCAATCATGTGGCATACTCTTGGCTCTCATTCAATCTTGACAAACTGATCATCAATCTTGAAAGTTGCATAGGACAAATCACACTATAAACTTCCACTGATGGCAGTGCTCCACCTTCTAGATAGAAACATCCCATAATGAGGAGGGATATCCACCACTAAAACACTCATTGTTAGCTCTTTCTCTATATATGCTGCCAACCTATATGGCATTGCATTGATAGTCCCAATAACTGGTACCTCCCTCTGATCCATTGCACAACACCTGCCCTACACTATATCAACTTTAAGACCTAACCTCTCCATGATTTTGAAAGGCATGATAGTATTAGAGGCACCACTATCAATCATACAATTTCTTAACTTCATCCCATTCACAAGAACACTTAAGAAGAATGGGTCAATATTTTCAAGGCTGGCATTGACAGAACTATCCAAATATATTGGAGGAATTTGAGACACAATTCCCTAAGTAGCAATATCCTTCAAAGCTTTATCCTGAGATGCGTTGCATGAAGTATCATTTTTATGAGTATTACCAACCCATGCAATAGCTTTATCTTTATGCTCAGGGATCCTCAACAATTTTGACAATGGAACCTTAACTGTAATTTGTGATAATACAGATAACATGTCAACATGGGTAGAAGTAGGAATCTCAATCTACACTTCCTTAGCATCCTTTTTCTTTTCTGACACATTAGGTGTACTGACCACCTTCACTTTTTCAATCCTAGCCATTGTGTTAACTGGCTTCTCAATCTCCCTAGAGACCTTTTCAATTCCAACTCCCTTAGGCTCATAATGCTTACCTTTTACATTATTGAATTTCACCATGTGATCAACCTTTGATTTGTTCTCATTAGGTTCTCCGGAGTTGGTACTCTTTATAAACATTCTTGTAGCTTTCTCATTTGTATTCCTTGCCACCATGCCTCTATTTTGCACCTGAGAAATCATTTCTACAGTAATCCTATCCATCTCTTCTCTAGAAGGTCTTCTCAAATTTACTAGCTTGGAAGAAGAATTCATGTTACATGTTTTTTGATCAATGCATTCACTACCAGAAAAAACCTCTTAATGAAAAAGGGCCTGATTATGTGTCTTCACATTTACATATGCCTCTTCATCCAAATCAGAATCATCTTCATATCCTAGATATGAAGAAACCATGTTGCATCCAACATCATCTTGTTCTTCTTCTTGTTCTATCTCCTCATTGCCACAATCTTGATTTGTAGCCATAGATTGTGCAACCACACAATGCTCTACAAAATGAGGGGACTGGCATGCAACACACCAAGATATGTTCTCCATGAAATTTATTGAAGCCTTATGTAGAGGGTCAGGGACACCTCTGTCCTTGTTTCCTCTTGCAGCAGGGATAATAGGCTTGCCATCCTTCCATTGGGTGTTGTAGGGGTAGTTCTGTAGTCTATTATGTTTATTAAAATTGTTGTTGAATTGAGGCCTTTCATTGGTAGGAGCACTAATGTTCCTATTTGTAGGTGCCTTCAAATCCTTCAATGCATTAAGCACCTTATCCAATTTATCTTCTTCTTGTCTCCTAGATCCAACATTCTTATCATTTTCTTTCTTATATTTCTTGTCCCCAAACAGCTTTGGGTCATCTCTCTTTCCACCCAATTTTCTTGATATTTTCATGTTGTTCTCAATATTGATAGCAATCCTAAAAGCATCCCTAAGATTTCTTGGTTCTTTATCCCTCAATAAATATCCCATCTTCCCATCAAATGCATTGAAGTATGTAGTTAGACAAACATTGTCATCTAACCGCATAACTTGGAACAACTTATGCATACCCTTCTAAAATCTCATGTTGAATTCAGTTGCAGACTCATTCTGATTTTTCATTATGGTGTTGAATTCATTCAACATAAAACTAGCATTAGGCCTATCACCATACTGCTCTTTGAAACATTTCTCAAAAGAGTCCCAAGTATCAATACATCTATCAGGAAGCCTCTTAAACCAATCTCTAGCATCCTCCATTAGAGATTGAACAAATAGTTTCATGACTACCTCCTCATGCTCTACCTCATAATCATTAAGCATATCAAAAAATAACCTAAGATGCTCTTCACAAATAATAGCATTATTACTAGAAAACTTAAGTACCTTATCTCTAATATCATTTGGAAAAGCATTTGGATAGCCAGGAATTCCATCAAAACTTATTTGCCTATAGCCTTCTAGTTGCATAGGTCTTCTTTGAAAGCTTGAACTAGTGTTAACCCTAGGATCAACATTAGCATCTATATTTATTTGTGCATTTGACTACTGCATAGGATCTACACCTATCCTAGCAGATGAAGAAGGAAATGAACTAGTAGCATTACTAAGTGGAATAGTAGTAGTCATAGATGGCATACCTAGTTCAGTAGTAGATGGGCCAAGAGCATTAGCTGAAGAAGCCCTCAAAAATTGGATATTCCTTTTCTTTTCTGCAATGGAAGCCTCAACCTCAGCTCTCTCTAGTTCTCTTGCAAGGTCCTCATCTTCTTTTCTCCTCTCCATTTCAGTGTCCTTATTTGAATCAGGTGGTGGGATCCCTAGTATTTTCACTGATTTTCTTGCTTGGTCACCCACCATCTTCTGCTTTCCTTTTTCATTAATGATAACAACAGGTCTAGTGATCCTATGCCCATATTTATCTTTAGGCAAAGGGACATAACTTTGCACTTGTCTAACCACAGGGCCCTCCCTATCAAATTCATGATCTTGAAGCAAGCGCTCTTGCTCACTCCTCAAGGCATCAAGATCACCAAAAACATCATGCTGCAGAGTTTGAGGAGCAGAAGCAAGCATTTTGTTTCTCTCCCTCATTTCATTTATTTTTCTAAGAAGAGACTGCCTCTCTATCAAAGCATTCACCTTTTCAGCCTCTCTCTTCTCCTGTAATCTTTTATGTATGGCATCCTGCCCTACCAACTTTAACCTTAGTGCATTCAAATCATCAAGATCCACCATAATGTCATCAAAACTAGATGACACATCCATATCAGGAAGATTTTGATATGGGAAATGAACTTGCCTATGTCTCATGGGTTCTCTTCTAAAATGATTTTCATCAAGATCCAGGTCAACCTCTAAACCCATATCTCTATTTTGTTCATTCTGACCTACAGGCAATGGACCTTTGTCCTGAAATGCAGCCTCAAGGGTATCATAGAATCTCTCTTTAGATTGACCACCATCTAATCTAGAAATTCTATCTTGTGAACCATCCTCACTTGAGTATACATGTGGTACTCTGGCTCTAGAATTTCTTTGTTCTTTTGTGGGAGCACTAGTAGACTCACCATTCCTTCTAATCCAGCTCTTCTTTTCTTGTCTAGGTAGCTGCTCCAAAGTGACCTCTGGATTATTTCTAACAAAAGACCTATTATTTCTCTTTTTATCCATAATTTATCAATATGCAGCACTGGTTCTAACCTTTGAGTCACCACCCACCTAGATGGGAAATATTTGAAACACAATAGGAAAATAAGAAAACACTTACAACCTTCCTCTCTAGATTCTCACCAGCAGAATCATTGTCTTGTTGATGGCATGGATGGGCAGGTCTAGTCTGGTCAATAAGATTTTGAATACTTCAATATGATTGCAAGCAAAGATCTACAATATGCATGTCTTCCTAATCATTCTCCCCAGTAGAGTCACCATTTTTTTGGGTCATTCCCTTTGATCTTCAAAACTTGCAGATTTATACTTTGATGGATAAATATAATGAAACTTTGACTCTATCACCACTCCAAAGTCTACAAGGAAGAGGTCCAATTAACAAGGATCAAGGAGATCCTCCTACACTTTGAGCCTCAATGCTCAGGTGGGTGTACCCTTGACTCGCTTCTTCAAAGGAGTCTTTAAACAATATACAACTATATCCTTTACTATCTAATTAAAAAGTTTATCATTTAACTGTTTTTGTGATTGCTGATGATGGACTACTTCCAGAGAATGGATTAGTGCCTTATCCAAGGGAAAAGAGTCACTTAACAACCTATTCACCCTAAAATCTTAACTCAAACATATATAGACTCAGAGTAAGTGCTTTGCCTATTACTCCCCTCACTCACATATCAGGACATCAAATCCTTATCTTTCCATGAATTCACTAAACTTACCTTAAAGACTTTAATCCTAACTTTGTTAGAAACTCAAAGATAACCTCAAAATACTCTTTGTTTACCATATGCTAACCCACTTTGTGCAATCAACATATATGAGCTCAAGAGCAAAACAAAAGACATACACCAATATGAGATTGGAATCCAAAAATGTTCTTACTAAGACTTGTAGAATCAATACATTACCAAATAACAAAATGCACAAAGGAAGGAAATCCTAAATCCAGGCTCTCCTTGTTCAAATTTTCACTATCAACAATCTGGGACCAAAACCAAAAGAATTGGAAACCCTGCAAACTCAAAAGGTCTGCCACTTATACCTCCTAGTCATCTTGGAAATTTGCAACAAGCTACGGATGACTAGGGCTAGGGTTTCAACCACCCAACCTGCTAGAAAAAATCATGAGTTTAATTCAGGGGTGGGAAACACATCCCATCTAGGAAAGAGGAAATCCTGAACTGATCCTTAATTATGAAAGTCTTCTTTGTAAGTACAAAGGATCACAAAACTAGGCTCAAAAGGACACCCTGCAACACACCTTGAGCGACACTTGCAACGTACATGCTCTACAAATGAACACTAGACATCCTGGACCACACTGCAAATGGTGAACCCATCGCTTCTCACCAAACAAGGTCATTTCTGCATTGAATTCCATAAGAATGGTACCCTCTGTCGCTGGAAATGCTTAGAAATTCAAATTTGAACCTCAACGGTTATTTTTTTGGCACCTATAGAGAAATGACAGCCAAAATTCAAACCTTTACCAACTTTAAAACGTAGCCATCTAATCGATCTCCCTTTGCGGGCCTTATGAATTTCCTTAAAAGTGGTCCCAGTCAAACTTAGCGAATTGGCGACAAAGAACCTTCGCTAATTCATGAAACACTTCACTCCTTTGCCAAATAATCTAGCGACCTCCTTTTTTATGTGTGAACATGTGAACACATTGAATTTTGTCAGCACCGCCAGATCTTTATCCACTCTGCCAAACCTCAGACCCCACCTGGGTCTGCTCGATGCCACATGTCATTTTATCATTCACCGCAACTGCCCAGTCATGACTGACAGGACCCACAAACCTTTGGCATCAAATTGGACGGTGGGTGCATGATCACATGGGGAAAGAATATTCCATGTGATCATATGTCAACCACTAGATCTGCCACATCAGGACCCTTCTGACAGACACACCAGCAACTAGGTCCCACAGACACATCCAAGAAAGATTCAAAATCAATGGTCGTCGCATGATTTCATGGGGATGGAATATTCCATGTGATCATGTGAAAACCACACAATCCTCAAGCAACTGACAACATGACCCCACCTGGGCCTAGGAAATAAAGCAAGCTGAAACATAGGAAAAATTAAGGCTCGTGACTTAGAAAATATTTACCGCTAGGCCTAGGAAGAACTTAGGAAAGGGGACCTGATAGAAATATTAATTGCATGGTCACATAGATTGAAAATAGTCTATGTGATCATGCGACTAGCCATTTAACATGTGAAGAGGTCATAAAATTTAAGCACATGGGAAATTGGGGCTTAAGCAAGCCAAAAACATGAAAAATACTTGCAGAGGCCAGGGGAAAGAAAATGTAGCCATGAAAACTTTTTGCAAGTGCTAACACCTCTGTAACTCATTTTATAAATAATCTACTGGCTAACACTAGTGCAGAGATGTTTGAGTTGCCAATAAAGAATATTGGGAATCTTACAATACTATTTTCTCACTAACAAATATCCAAATGAGCTTGAAATGACAAGGGATAAGAATAACCCTGTTTCTTCCAATGATGACCTACTAGTTATTATAGACTTTTGTAACATTCCCCAATAGAGTTTCCATCTTCTTGGTGTTTCAAAATGACTTATGCTCTTAGGATTCCAATATACCCTCAGATAGATTTTGGGATAGGTAAATTCCAAAATTTAGAAGGATCTTAGGGTAAATGGACCAACTATAGGGACAAGACTGCCCTCTTCACTTCTGGCTCTGTAGAACCAAGGCGGGTGCATCTAACCTAGTGAAAACTATACTTTACACACCAAAGACTGGGTTTGAATAACAAATTTATAGTAAGAAAGTACTAAATGTTAACCACACATTCATTGACTCTCCATTACTATTGGGTAACACAACCACACAACCAAAGATGGAAAGCTTGGAAAGATGATTGATTTTAAGATTTAGAATGTAATAACTTCAATCAATGTATGTTAACAAGAGAAATGCTCATTTAGGCCAGTGCCTCATCCATTGGGCAAGATTTCTTAGACACAAAGACACACAGATTTGAGAATATCTAAGAATTCATAGCAATAAATACATTTATCCTAATCTTTACTGCTTACAAAACATCCTTACATAGACAAAGGGCAAAATCATATCCCATTTAGAGAATTGTTTAATCCAATACTAGATCAGAACTCAAGAATGAAGATACATACATAAAAATAATATGTAACGAGCTAGAAAACTCAAAGCTTACTTAACTTGACACAAAGGAGAGATAAGAATCAGATATTTATATTAAGTATGATGAATTCCTCCTGTGTATACAATGAATCACAAGACACCCTACTTGCAAACTATAGCTTAGACCTGCAACTTTCTTCTTTCATCAACAAACACTGAATGAAAAACTATTACAAACCCTTGGGACCAGAAACTTGGGACTGATTTTGAACTTTGAAACTAGAACCCTTTCAAAATCAACAATTCAACATTATATACCCCTGGTAACCTTGGAATCCTAAACAAGTTAGGATGCAACAAGCTACGGATAACCATGGTAAGGGTTAGGGTTTCCACCCACCAAAACAATTCAAAAGATCAAAATTCAATACATTGGAGGGAAAACCAAGCAACCTTGAGGGATTAGACCTAAAAATTAGTCTTCATTTATGGTAATTCTCCTGGAACTATATTAAAGACCATAAATCAACCATGTTTGTCAACCTAATCAGACACTTGCAGCACACCTCGATAAACAAAACCCATCCCCTCACGGTACAAAACTCTCTGCAAATAATCATCAAACTCACTAGACCACATTGCAATAGCCGACACCACCAAACTAATCAAATTCGACTGCTAAAACATTAAAAACCAGTCCTTTCTATCACTAGAAACCCTCTAAAAATTTGAATTCAAACTACAGCGGTTACATCCATGGTGCTAGCAACAAATCGGTGTTCATCATTCAAATCTGGATCAACTTTAAGTTGTGACCATTTGATCTTTTTCTTTCGTGGGCTTTATGACTCAACCTTTTAATATGACCCTAGTCACATTTAGTGAGCCAGTGACTAAAGGATTTTTCCCATTCACAAAAAACTTTATACCTTCGCCAAATGATTTAGCTACTATGCAAATGCTTGTCCACTGAATCACCAATTGGTTTGGAACATTGCCATTTTTTCTTTGCAAATGAGTGAAGCCTTTTGAAATTTATCAGAATTGCTAAATGAATTTAGCCAAACTACTAAACCCTTGACCCCCACCTAGGAGATCAGATGACTATCGCATCATCTCAAGGGCTTGGAAGATTCCATGAGATCATGCACCCACCATCGATCATGAATCTTCTGACTGAGATACTGGGCCCGCCTGACAACATGTCCAGCTCACTAACACATCGACCAATAGGAGACCACCATTTCAGCACCCTCTGATAGTGGACCCACCCATTTTGAAAGGCTACATCTCAAAGCAGAATCAACAGTTAGCATAAGTTCACAAGCCTCTGACAAATTCCATGAGAACTTACACCCACCATTAGATCGAGATGGTGTTAGAGCTGGGCCCAGGAAAGAATGAAGGCCGAAAACATTAGAAAATATTAAAATGCTAGACTTTGAAAAAATTTATGGTTGGGCACTGGAAACTTAGGGAAAATAAAGACCGTCGGGTGAATAAAAATTTAACTCATGTGTCTTTATGAGGTTTTAAGTGACCCAAAAAGTAACATGAAATTAGAACAAGGCTAGGGCACACTTAGGTTTTTGAATGCAATGGCTAGAAATTCAAAAAAGAACCAATGGTTTTCAAACTAGAGACAAGGAAAATAGACATAGAGGCCAGGAAAAAGGGTATGTAGCCATGAAAATTTTTATAGGTGCTAACATGACTAACAGTAACCATTGAAAGGTCTTACCTCTGTATAGTTTCTTGCTATATGTCCATGCTTGTTACATGCATAACAGGTTTGATCTACTGGCTTGTGCTCATTCTTGGATGGTTCAACATGATCTTTAGTCTAACTTCTAGTATCCTTAGCATCTAAGGTGTTTTCTGGTGCTTTCATTCTTGCTCTCATGTTGCCAATCTAATTTTATGCTTCATTGTATCCAATGCAACTAGTATCTCCTTTAACTCTTCTTGCATACATCTGAGATTTTATCAAATCAGAACTAGTGTGCAATTTATCAATGTGATTCTTTGCCACTTTCAATTCAAATTCCATGCTTTCTTTGTTGTTCCTTAGCTCCAATATTTCCATATTTTCTTGCCTCAATTCTTCATTTAGTTGAAGGTTTTCTTTGATCTGTTCATCATAGAATTCCTGATTATTGGTCATCTTATCATTTAATTCTTCAATCTATTCTTTTAGAGATGAATTTTCTTCACTGACTTTTTGATCATGATCCCTAAATCACCGGTAGAGCATTCTTTCAAATCTTTTCTTAGCCTTTTGATGACTACTTCAGCATCACTGACTTTTTCTTTAATTTCTTTAATTTCTTTTTTAGATTTGTCCACGTGTTCAAGAGAAGCTTCAAGATTTCTTTTCAAATATTTCATTTCTACTTTGTACATGATCTCCTCAGGTGGTTAGACTTCTTTACTAAGGACAAGGGCTCTGATACCAATTGTTAGGAATGGGAACACTAAGAGGGGGGGGTGAATCAATGTTCACTGTATATTATCTTTTTACTTAATCTCAAACTAAACTTAAATACTTAAGTATTGAAATGAACATCCAAATAAACATGAAACATGAAATCAACACATAACACCAATATGGTTACGGGGAAACCCAAATAGGTAAAAACCCCAGTGGGAATTAACACCCACTAATATTTTTTACTAGTATTTTATGATCCTTGTTAGAGGATTCTTAACCCTATTAGGAGTTGCTTTACAATGTATTAAGTACAGTAGACCTTGTCAAGGGTCAGACCCTATTAGGAGTCTTTTACAATAAACCTTGTTAGGGGTGAGGACTCACTATCCTAGAGCTCAATACTCAAGTGGTGAAGGTTGCAACCTTCTAATCTCATATACACACTATATCTGTTGGATGAACTATTATTGTGACACTGCTTGTCTGATCAGTTCCTTTGATGTGTTGATGCTTTGACCTCTTGCAAAGATCTAATACATCTTATAGAATCTTCACATACTTCTAATCTACTTATCTCAACTCTTTATCAACTCTCCTATTTACAATGGGTGCATCTTATATTTATATGTGCATACAAAACAAATAACTAGGTCGGGCCTTTAACCAATTACATACAACACTTTCAATTGAATTGGCTCAAGTGTGTTTACAAACAAACATAATTATATGTCAGAAACCTAATTAAAATAAGGGCATGGCCTTTACATCATAATAATATAGCCATAAATTAAAATGCCAACAGTCGACTGCTTACTCTATTCTTCCCTAGCACACACTAGCTATGTAACTTCAATTGTCTGTAACTTTGTCTTACTTGCATATCTAATCATGCACTCATAGACTAAGTATGGATATAATCTAACAAACTTATCTTATAGGGCACATACCATAACTCGGTCATACACACACGCACTGATGCTCTAAGCTTTAGGTGCACTGTACACTATCCAATCTTCAACACTTAGCCAATTTTGGATCTTCTCATCAAGTGCACTGACTCCAAACTACTATATGACTTTGTTTCCCTCATGAAAACACTATACTAAGTCATATACACTAGTATAGCCAACTTACCAACAATAATACCAATCAATGAATGCTTTTCCTATCAATTTTGCATTGAATATAGAGTTTAATAATATAAACATGAGACTGTGTCTTCGTGAGCAGATATCATTTGCTTGGATTCAAGGACTTTAGAATATACTCCAAAAGTGATTATGTAGCAAAGGAAGTGAGAGGGAAGAATCTTGATTTAGGTCAATGGATATTTCAACATGATTTTGGACAAGATCTTGACATGAGTGGATGGGTGTGGACCTAGTGTAGCTTCCCACCTTATATCGCCTCCTTCTACACTCCTTTTCTTGTAGACTATGCCAAAATGAAATGTACCATTAGGTGGGATATATGTATAAAATTTGACTTGTAAATAATTGTAACCTGACTAGATCATTTAAATTCATCAATGTTTTAGCTTTTATTTTCCGCACTTTCATGATATTCAACCACTTATTCAACATTTTTTTACAATGAAACCAAAATTAACATCAATTTAACCTTGAACTCAGTTGATGAGGAAACAAAGAACCCACACTTAGTTGACTGGTTGCTTTGTATCTCTAGAAATTCACGGGCCACTTCTAATGGTGGCATGAACACAATTAGAAGTGCATAGATTAGGGTTTCAAACCCATGACAAATGAAAACAATTTGAAAAAAAAAAAATGTACCCTTCATTAAGCAAATGCCAAAAAATTTGAATCTCTTACCAAGGCTGCAATGAAATGGTTGAAATCAAATGCCTATTCCTCTTGATGCATGCTCAGGTTTGAGAATAGTAATGTGGAAGAGAAGGAGATGCTAGAACTTATAGGCTAGATGCATATAGGGGGTGTTGACATATAGCTTCCCTCCTTATACCCTCCTTCACCACTCCTTTTCTTGTGGACTATGCCAAAATGAAATGTGTCAGTAAGCAGGATATATATATATATATATATATATATATATATATATATATATATATATATATATATATATATATATATATATATATATATAAAATTTGACTTTTTTTTTTTTACTTCTATTCCCGTGTTGGTTGGAATTACGACCACTCTTCAGGGTCATCATTCTTACCAACATAGGAATAGAAGTTAATAAAAATCAATTTTTTCTTCTATAAATCGACCATGGAAAATCATTTTATAACTTGGTCAGAAATGTTGGTCTAAAAAGTGGGTCAAATGTACTAGTGAATCTACCTTTCTTCAAATGAACCATTACTTCATCACCAACATAAAAAATCTTATGTCTTTTTGACCTATCTTCTTTATCCTTGTATTTTTTATTTCTCTTTTCTGACTTATGTTTCACTTCCTCATCTAATGACTTCATGAATTCAATAGACTCTTCCCCTTCAACACTCCTCTTCTCTTCACCAATAATATCTCTTAAGTCTGATATACCTCTTAGTTATATGTCATTAGCAATCTTAAAAGGTGTCTTTCCAACACTCTTATTTACTGAATTATTATTTGAAAAGTCTTCTTTTACCAACATCAAATCCCAATTACTCGATTTCTCTCCAACTAAGCATCTCAACAGGTCACCCAAAATCATATTTACAACCTCTGTTTGTATGCCATTTTGTGGATGAAATGTAGAACTATATTTCAACTTGGTGTTCACCTTCTTTCATAGAGTCTTCCAAAAATAGCCAACAAACTTATTGTCTCGGTTAGAAATGATACTCCTCAGTAATCCATGCAATCTGACAATCTCCTTAGAGAAAATATCTTCTATATGCACTATATCTAATGTTTTTCTACATGGTGTGAACTATTCCATCTTAAAAAATCTATCCACAACAACAAATATGGAATCATTACCTTTTACTATCCTTAATAAGAAAAGAACAAAATCCATGGTGATATCTCTCCAAGGTTTCTCAGGAACATAAATTAGTGTATATAATCCATTATTTTGACTTAATCCTTTTGCAACTTGAAAAATTCTAAAACTCTTCAAAAAAATTTGAACATCCTTATACAACTAATGCCAAAAATATCTTTCCTTAAGAAAACTCAATGCCTTATCAATTCCAAAATGTCCAGCCAAACCACTCTTTTTCATTTATCAAATTAGTTCTCATTGATCCTCTCAGTATAGATAACTGAATTCCTTTGAACAACATACATTCTTGAATGAAAGTCTTCAAACTTACTCAGTTGATCTAGTATAGGTGCTCTGCACACTATCCACTACTCAGAAAAATTAGGGTCACTTTCAAATAAATTATTCATATCATCAAAACCAAGAACCTCAATTCTCATTTTAGCCATCAAAGATCTTTTTCTACATAATGCATCAACAACTCAGTTAGAAACTCCACTCTTATGCTTGATCACAAATGTAAAATTTTGAAAATACTCAACCCATTTCATATGTCTTTGATTAAACTTATTCTCATTACCCAAATACTGTAAAGCCTTATGATCAATATATAACAAAAATTCACTTGTAATCAAATAATGTCTCCATTTTTTTAGGACTTGAATAATAGCATAAAAGTATTAATCATACATGGAATATTTACTTTTAGCATCATTCAACTTATCACTAAAGAAAGTAATAGGTTTACCTTCTTGACGCAATACAACTCCTATTGCACTTCCACTTGGAATGCCTTCTTGAAATCAGGTAAAGATAACACAGGCAATTCAGCAACCTTCTACTTCAAAGTCTCAAAACTGTTATCAGTGCCATGTGTCCACTTGAATTCTCTTTTAACTCCTATCATTATTTTGGTCATAGCATTACAAATTGAACTGAAATTTCTAACAAACTTTAGTAAAAACTTGCCAAACCATAGAATGATCTTACCTAGCAAGAATTCTCAGGTGTAGGCCAATCAATTATAGCTTCAACCTTCTTATGTTCCATCTTCAAACCATCTACTGAAATCACAAATCCCAAATACATAATCTCCTCTCTCATGAAGGAACACTTTTCCAAATTAATTAGTAACTTTCCCTCTTTTAATATTTTCAATACTTGCCTCATGTAAAAAAATGATCTTCTCTGGTTTTAATGAATATTAGAATATCATCCAAGTATAAAATCATAAATTTACCCAAGAATTTCTTCGGAACCTCATTCATCAATCTCATAAAAGTACTTGGTGCATTAGTTAAACCAAAGGGCATAACCAACCACTCATACAAACCATCTTTTATCTTAAAAATAGTCTTCCATTCATAACCTTATCTGATTCTCATCTAACGATATCCACTCTTCAAATTAATTTTAGTAAAATAATTTTCTCCACTCAAACAATCTAGTATGTCATCCATTCTGGGTATAGGAAACTAATATTTAATAGTAATATTGTTGATTTCTCTAGATTCAATAAACATTTTCCATTCTCTATTATTCTTACGTGCTAATATAGTTGGTACTACACACATAGTCAAACTTTCTCTGATCAAACCTTTTTTGTAATACTCATTAATTTGTCGGTTAAGTTCCTCATTCTTAGTTGGTGTCAGTTGGTGTGGTGCTTAATTCAAAAAAATAGCTCTAGGAATTAGATCCATACAATGAATAATACTTCTTATCGACAGTAAACCATCATGCACATTATAAAAAATGATCTCTGTGTACTTGGTAAGACAATTATCAACCTCTATCAAAATTTTATCTTCTTTTTTCTTACTCGGTTTGTTAGGAATCAAAGCATAACATACATCATTTTTCTTCAAATTCTTAACAAACTATCTACCTTCCATCAAATAGACTTTCAAAGATGTACATATCTCACCAATAGATTCCTCAACCAAAGGTAACAAGATTTGTCTCTTGGCATCAGCCTAAATAGTATATATATTCAATCTCCCATCATGTATAGCATGTCTATCATCTTTCCAAGGTATACCCAACAAAATATAACAAAAATTCATGGGAATAATATCACAGAACACCTTATCATAGTAATTTCCAATTTTTAGATTCACAGAACATTGTTCACTTACCATTAGTGTATGCTCGTCCTTGATCCATGAAATTTGATAGGGCTTCAGATGTTTCAACCTTTCTAACTGCAACTTTGCAACCATTTATTTTGATGACAAGTTCTATGATCTTCCACTGTCAATGATTATTTTCCAAACTTTTTCTAAAACTTTTCATCCAGTCTTAAAAAATATCTTTGTAATTGGATCTTCCTTAGTATTCTCACTCCACAATGCTCTTTTGACCATCAAATTTCTTTCCTTCTTAGGCTCATTTGGTGAAACTTCATGTGCCAAATAATTTCTAATGCTACCAACCTTCTTACTTGCATGTGTACACTCAAATCATCTATGTCCTTCTCCATAATTGTAACAAGTTCCTCAGTATCATCCTCTACCATAGCCACCTTAGGAGTATTTGTCTCTTCCTTAGAAGTAACTTTCACCTTTTCACTTGGTCTTGCCTTTGTCTTGATTTATTTTGTCTTGATCAGATCTACTATTTTCATCATAGGATCCACTTCTTACACTAGGGAATCTACCACATCTTCCTCTTTGTCTTTTTTCATGCCTTTTATTCAATTTATCCTTAGCTTTTAGGGAAAAATGATAAGATTCTTCAATACTCTCCATTTTCACCAAACTAATTTCTTCTTGAATAGAATTCCTTAACCCATTTAGGTATCTTACAATTATTTCCACCTCATCTTTAGTATATCCAAATCTGATGTCTAATCTATAGAATTCCTTAGTTTAATCTTTCACCAAGCTATCTTTCTACTTGAAACCTTGCATTCTCCTAACTAGGTTAGTCCAATAATAATAGGGTACAAATTTTCCTTCAAATTTGTTCACCAACTTATTCCATACTTAATTTTGTATTTACCTTTCTTCTTTCTGTCTAATCGCAAATTCTCCCACCACAAGGATGCATGAACTTTCAAATTTGTACTTGCAATTTTCACTTTCTTATCCTTTGATGTATTCTCACATTCAAAGTATTTCTCCATCTTAGTTTTCCAGTTTACCAATTCATCTAAATCCAATCTCCTACTATACTCAGTAGGGTTAAACTCTGGTGTAGATTTCAAACTAGTAAATGCCTTTAACAAAATTTCTTCTCCTTGATCTATTACAACTAATGGTGTAGCTTATCCCTACACTTCTTCCTTAATTTCATCATCACTAACATCTTCAAGATGTCTTCCTCAGAACTAGATTATCTCAATAGATTCTAACATTGCAACAATTTGTCTTAGCATATCAGCTAAGCCTGGATCTGCATCACCTCCCTCGAACCATCTTGAAACCCTCTATAATTGCAGGTTAGATTGTAATCTACCACCCAACAATAATATCACTAGTTAGGGCTTACAAGAAGGAAACTCCAGATCTAATCTACTCTGATACCACCTGATGTAAGGAATAGTTGATAATAGTGCCTAGGGATCACTCCACACCAAACCTACTTGTGAAAAAATAACTCATAAGAAACAACACAGATAGGGAGAGAATGAATGCATTATTTTTTTTTCTCATTCAAAATTAATACATGTCAGGTTGTGAGGCCTTCTTGCTTACAACCAATACAATGAAAATCTATTATAGAATAGTCCTCATACATGTGAGGATTCAAACATTCAAATTCTATCTCCTTTGAAAACTACCCTCTAATCTTAGAACATCTCTAGTTATTTATACAAGAGGCCACCGAGTAGGTCAGATCTAAAGATCCATTAGATCCAACATTGGAGGAAGCAATGACCTATATTTAGGTCTACACATTTCCTAATGAGTGATCCAAACATTAATATCATGACCACTTCACCAAGAACTGAAAAGTAGTTACTGATAAAACAAAAAAAGCTACCAAGTAGCCCAAACAAGCTATAACATATTTTTAGCTGATCTAGGATTGTCATAAACCCAATATTCTCCTTCATCACTACTAAATCCTTTGTTAGGTCTATATGTGTTGGTACATTTGAAACACTCCCTAACATACCTCGTGTTAACTAATTCATAGTAAATGTGTCATCTCCTTGAGATGTCCCTGTAGTATGATGTGCCAGTGGTTGGTATAGGTTGAATATTCTTCTCCAAATCATGATCGATTCATATTCAATTTCTTTCTCTTTTCCAACTACTAATCTTCCTGTCCTATTACTAATACTGAATCTTCCTTTTTATTTTTCAAGTCCTTCATCCACTTCTTGTACTATCAAATGTGGCATGCTATAAATAAGAGTTCTTTCTCTTACTTTCTTTTCATCCTTGACAGTAGCTTTCCATCTAACATTGATCACTTCAAACAATTCATCAGGTATATGTACTTTAAGGTGGTGTGTAACTCTAATGAACTTGTGAAAATAAAATAAAATTTCATCCTCAATGATGTTTCTGATCATTCCCTACTAATTACTTGTGAAACTTCTGTTGTAGTTTTTGGAATGTTGAATCTCATTTTGGAAGACTTACCTAAGTCATTAATGTCCTTATCTGAATTTTTTTTCTCATTGTCTCCTTCTACCTTTTTTTTCCTCTTTTTTCTTGAAGAGGCTTTAGTCTGACCTCTATTTTTTCTTTTCTCATATTTTTTTCTATAGGTTGAGGTGCCTCTAGTGGCTTAGTGTTAGAGGATTGACCTTCCTCAACTTCTTCCACTTCATTTTCCTCCACCAATGGTAGTTCTAGTATTTTTTTTCTAACTTCTTTTCCTTCCTCTTTGCATAAGACTCGGGAATTTTCTTCTTTTCTATAGTGGAACTACTACCTTCACCTATTCAAAATTTCTCCTCTAATTGACCTATTATTTTCTTCACTTTCCTCTCCACTCTAGGATTTTTGAGTTCTAAGGTTATTCTTTGACATGCTTCTTCATATATCGCATATCTTTTAGCAATCTTGTTAACCAATAATTGCAATAATGAATATATGTGTAGGGTTAACAAGTGTTCATCTATTTCATAACCTATTTTGGGTATCCATGAAACCCTTGGTTCTACTTCTTGAAATTTGCATGTGTCGATATCATCTAGAAAAAAAATTGTGTCCATGTACTTATCTACAATGTGAGGTGGGATCTTATACATTTTATGCATTCTATCTTAAAAGTATTTGAAGTATCCCTACATAACATTATTTATGTTTTCACCTAGTTCACCAATGTATTCATTATTTTGATACAATGCAGGCCTATCAGAACTCCATGTAGCATTGACTTTATCAAGAAATAATTTTTTAACATAGAAAAACATACATACCAATAATGATCCATATTCTAAAGCTTTCTTCTTGTCAATTTTGATCCTCTTTAGATTAGCCAACAACTAAGTTTTGATCATCTCTGCTAGGTCATATCTAATGTCTTCTTTCACAATTTTTTAATGCAACATGAATATCTTTGGATGGAATATTATTTAACGGACTAGATTGGTAGACTTTGTATCTAACAACCATTAAATAAAATCAAACCTCTTTATCTTCAATGTCATCTATTGTAATTTCTCAGTGATCTTATTTTGATTTTGTGAGTTTTTCTATTGTCTGCATTGATATTTTCCTTAGAGTACATGGTTCCCTATCTGATGAGAATCTAGTGATCAAATGATTCAATTCCTTTATGACCTCGATCAGTTGTTCCACCTAGATGAACTGATCATCAAACCAACTCAACACATATCAAATCCATTCCTCCTTGAATATTTTCAATAGGTCCTAAATGTGTGTCAAACCATTTGTTTGAAGATGTTTGAACTCATCCTTTAGTTTTCCATTCTCACATATTTTTAGGTATTCTTCTTGCATCTACTCATCTCCTAATTCAAGAATGTTTCATTGAATGAATTTTATCATGTCCTCAATTAGTACCACTCAAGGTGGGATTATGGATAAGGCACCAATTTTATCTACTTTTGCATCTTGCAATGGACATAACTTATGTTTTTTTTCCTCCTTTGTTATTTAGATCAACGTAGGTGTTGCAATTGATGATTCCATGATATCTCTATAGAGATTATTCTCCAATCTTAATCAATCCAAATATCTTCACAACTATCCACCACTCTGCTCAACAACTTAACTAGAGTTTTCAAATTTGTAGATTGATCCTTCACAAGTATTCAGCTCAGATAATTCACACAATCAATCACAATGAGTAATAACTTTGTCCTCCTATAAGTGCTCTTTGAAATGCAAGGTGAATAAAGAATCGGTTAACATAGAATTTATTTTCCCAAATATTTCTCCAATGGATAGTTAGGTTCAAACATTTAATGCAATTCACTAATATCACTCTTTTACCGATTACAACTTCCATTAGTTAATGCTAAAAGTAGCATTAGTATATAACCTTTTCAAATGATAAATTTTATGAAGACCAAATGTTTTTAATAACTCTAATCAATTTAATAAATCAAAATTTACTTCAATGTATCTCATTATGCAAATAGATATTACTGCTCATTATTCTCAGGGGGTCTTAGATTGATCTTACCTTAATTTCTCCCCTTAAGCCAAAACAGATTTAGTTTCTTGATGAATTCTCCATATTTCCTGGTGTTGTAGAGTTTTATATTAATTTAGATGAATTTAGTTCACCTTTCTTAATCCATGTCTTCATATGCTTCCTAATTTCTTTAGGATTAATAGTCTTATCTTTCCCTTCTTCATTTCTTGGTGACTAGTTCTTGTACCTACAATCTTTTTCTAGATGTCCAATCTTGTGACAATGGAAACACACCATACCAAATGTCCTCTAGGGTCTAGTATTATCTCTAGGGTTCGTTAATTGATAGTTCATTTCAATGTGTCCATAGTTCCCAAAAATAGTGCATGTGACATTCTTGTTTCCTTCTCATCTTAGAACACTCATCAGTTTATTAGGAAATCTTGGTGATGGTACCCTTGACCTATAATGTTCTACCTTGTGTCCAAATTTTTTGCATGTATAAATGTAGCCATTGAAACCCCCTTTAGATGATATACTACTGATTCTTGATCTACACTCATAAGCTTGATGACCATGCTTATTGCAATTGTAACAATAACCATTAAAGCGATTAGTTCTTGGAACATTCACCAGTCTGCTTCTACATACATTAGTAGTATGTCTAGGCTTTTCCCAATTGTAGCAAGTGGGTTTAGTAGGATTTTTACCTTGCAGATCAATATTACCCTTTGGAATTTGTGATTATTGTTCAGTATTAGACTTGGATGATTCTCCTTTTTCAAATTTGTTGTCACTAGTAAATCCTAGGCCAAAAGTATCCTTATATCGTTGTTGATTCTTCAGTTTCTCATCAATCTTTTTCATGCTTTGTTCAAATTTCTTGAGTTTCTCATTTTTATCTCTTTCAATCTTCAAGTCTTTCTTTAGTTGTTCATTTTCTTGTTCTAGTCTTTCATTTTCTGTATACATTTAAATATTTTAATCACCAGTGTCACTTAGTTATTCATTTAGTGCATGGTTCTCATGTGTCAACCTTTGAAGTATAGTATCATTTTCTCTAATTAGATCTTTAGCATTCCTTTTTGTAATTTAAGAAGTTTTTGCATCTTCATCAACTCTCATGCCTTCAAGTACTTCACACATCCTTATGAATTTCTTGTTCTCTTTTTTGTTTTGGTGGCTTCTACAGTCATGATCTTGTTCTTTTCCATCAGATCTGCTATAGCTGTCTCATCTTCTTCATAGTTAACACGTCCTTTAGATACTTCATCAATTCTATCTAAAATTTCTTTTATCTATTCAGACAATTCTATTCTTTTCTATAATGAGGTTGTTAGCTTATTCTCCAACTCTTCAATCATTTCATTTGTTGTTTCCAACTATCTTTCATACCTATATCTTTATATTTCCTTGGATCTACTCCCAAGTTGTCAAAATTTTCCTCTAGAGATGATGTGCTCTGATACCAATTATTGGAAATAATAGGAAATGAGAGGGGTGTGAATAAATACTAATAAAAAATTTTAACCTTTTACTGATACGCTTAAAATGTAATAAACTATTAGGTATAATAAGAAAATATTATGTGAAAGTGCACTAAATCAAATAAAAATACATGCACACACATAACACACTTATTTTTATCATGGAAATGTTAGAAAGTAAAGTCCACCAAGATAACAGGGGGGGTGAATCAGTTATCAGATAAATACAACTTTTATCAGCTTTAATAGATTTTAACCATGTAAGAAATGTGATTAACAAGCATAGAAAGATATACATGTTAGGAATGAATGCTAAATATATCCTATGGGAGTATTGGCAGCCATTCTATAGCATTTTTTGTTGCATTCATGACTATGATTGTCATTGATGTCAACACAATGATCTACTAGAGATTAGTAGAGGAGCAGATAGTGTTTTAATTAGCACATGTGGGATATTGTAGATCAAGATATGTGATGTTGAGAATTTACTCTTTGATATGTTATATGTTCATGGTTAAGAGTAGAGATAGTAATTCATTTATTCATGAAAGTTATGAGCATTTTGCTAGAAGCAGTATTCAGGCAGTGTTCCTTAGTAGCGGTTTGTGGAAATTGGATGATATCTCCTAATTGGGATGGAATCTAGTTTTTCATAGTTAAAGAGTAGTTGAATACATATTTTTAGTGATGTGGATAATAGTGCAAACTTTGAGGTCACACAAGTGAAGAATTATTCTAATTGGAAGTTGATAGTTTTGTGTAATTTTTGATGTAACACGTGGAAACTTTTATTTTGTAATTGGATGCTGACTCATTTGTAATTACTTGAGTGTGGTATAAGGAAGGAATTTTTTTCCTTATTGTAATAGAGAAAGATGGAATTGATAAAGTGAATGATTATGAAAGTGAATTTATGAAGGAAGACATGCGAGGTATAGAGATCTGAAATTGAGATCTGGTGTAGCAGTGAGTGTGGTTTGGCATAGTCAGAGAAGAAGTAACATATTGTTGGGATCAGTAATGATTTGATATTATTCTATTGAATAATCTAGAGATCAGTTGGATAGTGTGTTTAGTGATCTTTCCATTTAAGTTGTTTGGGTATTGGGTCCTTCTATATTCCATAACTCCTAACAGAGTTAGAATCTTTTAGCAGGGATTCAAAATCTCCTAACAGGGATTATATGTACTGAATGTATTTCATAAGACTCCCAACATAGTCCATCCTTTCACAATGAATATTCATATTAGTGCATCTTTTGTGGGCATCATTCCCACTGGGGTTTACTCTTTGATCAAGAGGTTCCCTAGTCAACATATCTTGTGTCATTATGTAATTGTGTATGAATATCTTTCTATGGTTGGTAATTATATTGCTTACATGGTTAAAATCTATTGAAGTTGATAAAAGTTATAATTATTAGATAACTGATTCAACCCCCCCTCTTAGTTATCTTGGTGGAGTTTACTTTCTAATAATTGGTATTAGAGTGATAGGTCCTTGAATGAAAAGTTTAGCAGCTTAAGGAAATCCATGGAAAATTTTAGAAAAGAAAGCCTTAAGTTTGATGAAGTAAATTTTGACAACTGGAAAGAAAAGATGAAGACACATCTACTATGTTTAGGACCAAGTTATTGGTTGATTACAAAGAATGAGGAGACTATCATTGATGAGGCTAATATTGAAACATGTTCTAGTGATGAGAGAGATCTATTCATGTGTAACATACTTGCTAGAGAAGCACTTTTGACAGCCCTTCCAGAGAATGAGTGTAGTCAGGTAAAATGTTTGAAAACATCTCATGAAATTTGGAAAGCTTTACACTCTACTTTTGAAGGTGATGAACATGTAAAGAAAGTTATATTACATAATTGGATATGTGTATTTGAAGATATAAGAATGATGGAAGATGAATATGTTAGAATCTATATTGGTAGAATGTCATAAATTGTTGTAGGCATAAAATCTTGTGGAGAAACAAAGACAGAAAATTAAGTTATATGGAAAATTTTGAGGACATTAACTCTTGTGTTTAAGCAAAAAACATAGATGATTGAACAAGTTATACCTTGTACTTTGAACTTTACAAGAGAAACTCTTCTTAGAAGATTGGAAGCAACAGAAATGAACCTGAGGTTATCAAGAGATTTTCCTATAATGGAGACAACATTCAGTGCTCTTAGTATTCACCCTACTTTGTCAAGAAGCATCAGTGTGAGTGGAGATTATGCTGGTAGCAACAGATCTAGAAATGAAGAAGACAAGAAGATTGAAGAAGGTATTGCCTTACTTGTGAAGAGAGAACCAGATGGTAAGAAAATTTTTAAATGTTGGACTTGTCAAGAATATGGTCATTTTGCATCTAAATATCCTAAGAGAGTTAAAAAGTATACAAACAATTTCAAGCCTAGAAGATCTAAGGAATGTTATTATGTTAATGATGAAGATCTTGAAGCTAGTATAGAGAGAACTTTAAGTGAAAGTGATACTAAGAATAATGATGACATAGGATTTGTAGCAATTAAAGAAGAAAATCTTGAAATAGATGTTAAGGAAGAAAAATCCCTAGTTTCTCAAGTTGAAAAGAAAGCCAATTGGATTATAGATAGTGGTTGTTCACATCATATGGCTAGAGACATGAAAAAGTTTATAAAGTTTAACAATTATAATGGAGGAGTTGTTAGAGTTGGAAACAATGCACCTTGTTTGATTAAAGGTATAGGATCTATTACTCTTGATGGGAAGACTAATACTAATGATGTTTACTTTGTGGATGGTTTGAAATATAATATTTTGAGTGTTGGAAAGTTAGTTGATAAGGGATATCAAGTTTGGTTTATTGAGAAAACTTGTGTGATAAAAGATAAAGATGGAAATTTGATTGGAACTAGAACTAGAACCAGATGTAATGTATTTTAGTTGAATCTTAATGAGATGACATGTTTGATTACTAAGATTGATGATAGTTGGTTATGGAACATAAGATTTTGTCATATAAATTTTGATAAAATTGTGAAAATAAGTACTACACTTGCAATAAGAAATTTGCCTAAAATTATGAAGCCTACTAACATGATTTGCAAGGAATGTGTGATGGTGAAACAAAAGAGAAGTTCATTTCCTAGTAAGAAGTTTACATCTATAGAGAAATTGGAGATTGTTCATACAGATTTGAGCAGTCCTACAAGGACTAGAGGATTCTATGGAGAAATGTATTTTATGATTCTTGTTGATGATTTTACAAGGATGATGTGCATTGTATTTCCTAAAGAAAAGTATGAAGCATTTGATAAGTTTAAGATCATTAAGAATAAAGTTGAGAATGAATCTAGAATGAAAATTAAATGGTTGAGATTTGATAGACGTGGATAATTTGCTTCTAGAGAGTTTAACACCTTTTGTGAACTGAATGTTATTAAGAGATAGTTTTTAGCCCCTAGAACACCTTAACAAAATGGTATCTTTGTAAGCCAGACAAAGTACTTGCATGAACTTTTAAAGAGATTTGGAATGGAGAACTATAAACCAATTCGAACACCTATGGTAATTGGACATAAATTATCTAGCACAAATGAGACTCCTATAGTTGAATAGAATAAGTACAGATCTGTGATTGGAGGATTGCAGTACTTGACACATACAAGACCTTATATAGCACATTAAGTTGGAATTGTAGCAAGATTTCAAGCTGAACCTAGAGAATCACATTATATAGTAGTAAAGAGGATATTGAGATATTTAAGAGGCACAATGGACTATGGATTGTGGTATGAAAAATCTGATGATTTTATCCTATGCACATATACAAATGCTAATTAGGGAGGCAGTGTTGATGATAAAAAAAGCACCAGTGGTGGAGCATTTTTCCTTGGAGGAAGATTGGTTTCTTGGCTAAGCAAGAAGTAGAATTGTATTTCAAAGAGAACAATAGAAGCAAAATATGTAGCAGCAGAAAACAATTACAACCAAATAATTTGGATGAAGTAGATGCTGAAGGATATTGGAATAAAGTTTGTTGAACCTGTTGTTATACATTGTGATAACACCAACACAATTAGTATGTCTAAGAACATTGTATTACATTCTAAGACAAAGCATATAGAGATTAAGTATCATGTAGTAAGAGAGAAAGTTGCTGAGAAAGAAGTCAGACTTGAGTACATAAGCACAAAGGAGTAGGTAGCAGACATATTTACAAAGCCTTTGCCTAAGGATACATTTAAGTATCTGAGAGGTATGGTTGGGGTTATGCCCCAACCAACTTTTGAGAAATGATGCAGATTGGTTGCATCCATCCAGTGGTATATGAGCCTTATCTTTCTTTTGGATTAGATGTTGGTACTTCCTCTATGGGGGAGTATGTGTATCTGAGCTGAGTCATGAGGACTCTAGTGAATGCATTTTCTGAATAGTGTCTTTTGACATTAGAGTTGTTGTTGACATAATGATTAAATTTCTATCATTGATGTCAATGGGGGAGAAGTGTACATGAAAAACCATTTGTACCATATGTTGGAGAGAATTGAATAGGAAAATGAAGCAAGATTTGATTGATAAAGAGGATTCAAAAACATTTTTTCAGAGTAGAAAAATTACAGAATTGGATTCATGGAACATTGCATATTTTTCATCTATGTTGTCATCAATACTAATGAGGGAGATTGTTAGGAATGAATGCTAAATATATCCTATGGGAGTATTAGCGGCCATTCTGTAGTAGTTGTTGTTGCATTCATGACTATGATTGTCATTTATGTCAACATAGTGATCTACTAGAGATTAGCAGAGGAGCAGATAGTGTTTTGATTAGCGCATGTGGTTTATTGCAAATTAGGCTATGCAATGTTGAGGATGTTAATATGATTTAGAATAATAGAGAGGGGAGGTGAATCAGGTGTTCTCAGGTCCTGATGTATAAAATAATCTCAAAAACTTATCCTTAAATCAGATCCAAAACCAAAACAAATCAGTCATCACTGATTCAATAATAGAAACATCTAACAATGCAGTCCACTACCTAGCTCTAACTTAACTTGTAAAGAATAGTAATGTTCAGATCTAAACATTCACACAAGTATAAACACCAAGATTTATAGTGGAAACCCAATTTGGGAAAAACCACTTTGTAACATGCTACTATTATTTTCACTCTTATGAAGTGAGCTCGGTAAAAAGCCAACACTATCAAAGGTTACAATACACACTGTCAAATGTGACTCGGTTAAAGGATTTCAATCACTCTATTAAAAGTGAGCCTAGTCATAGGACTTACATACACTCCATTAGAATGTAACCTTGTTCAAAGGATTTAACATATGATTGTTAGGTCAACCTCTGTTAAAAGGATTTTGACTACTAAAATGGTTAGAAAGTAGTAGCAATATTATCTGAAAAATATACAAATCACTTTGCAAATATCAAATCTAATTCCATACACTAATGTTGGTTTACTAACTATGAAACTTTTCCATTTCCATCTCTAATCTACTCAGAACTTTTCTTCAAGTAATCACCACCATTCTCCTTCAGCCTCTTCTGCTTATTAAGTTAATAAAACTTTTCTCTTCCAACATTCTCTGTTCACCATGTGTATACATATCACAATGTTTAGGTTCCCTTATATTTTCCTCAATTAGGTTAACTCATCTTTTGCCACTCAATCTCATTCGTAGATCTTAGGTTTAGGTCAAACTCATTAAATCTACCTACTTTATGTTCTTCGGCTCCTTTTCTAGAATCATCTCAAATCTCTTAAGGATTTACAATAAAATGTTTTACAACACATTTAATGCTTCCAAACAATCAATAAATAAAGTCAACACATTTTGCATAATCCAAGAATTCAACAATGTCGACTCCAAAATTAAATTCTCTTCAAATATAAAATTGTTGATGCTTGGTCAATACTATGATTGTTCACTTGGTCTTCATGTAGAATTCTTAGTTGATACTAAAACTATTTCCTTGGAATACACTATCTTCCTCGACAATTTACTAATGCTCAGTCGACACTATAATCTTGCTCGGCATATACTAACTCGGTCGATGCCAACATCACTCGGCTTAAAAATGATTTTCCCATTCTTTGCTCAGTTAAGCCTACCAGTTTAGTCTTCAGTCTTACTAAGATAAACAATACATTATCTCATCATAGTGAAACATAGTCAAGTACACTTTTTAGTATCAAGATAAATCAACCTTTCCCTAGGTGCTATTGTTATCAACCTTGCTTAGCCCCTTGGCAACAATCAAATAGATATAGTACTTTCCTAAGTAGCAATAGTCTTACCAATTAAGGTTTGACATCAATGAAAATACAACAATTGTTTCAATTTAGTTTCCAATAGAGGATTTACTCTTTGATATGTTGTATGTTCATGGTTAAGAGTGCAGACAGTAATTCATTTATTCATGAAAGTTATGAGCATTTTGGTGGAAGTAGTATTCAAGTAGTGTTCCTAAGTAGCAGTTTGTGGAAATCAGATGATATCTCCTAATTGGGATTGAATCTAGTTTTGTGCAGTTAAATAGTAGTTGAAGACATATTATTAGTGATGTTGATAATAGTGTAAGCTTCGAGGTTGCATGAGTGAAGAATTATTCTAATTGGAAGCTAACATTTTTGTGTAATTTTTTATGTAACATGTGGAAAATTTTATTTTGTAATTAGATGTCGACTCATTTGTAATTACTTGAGTGTGGTATAAAGGAAGGAATGTTTTTCCTTATTGTAATAGAGATAGATCGAATTGATAAAGTCAATGATTGTGAAAGTGAATTTATGAAGAAAGACATGCAAGGTACATAGATTTTTCCATTCTTTTCTCGGTTAAGCCTACCAATTTAGTCTTCAGCCTTACTAAGATAAACAATACATTATCTCATCATAGTGCAACATAGTCAAGTATACTTTGTAGTATCAAGATAACTCAACCTTTTCCTAGGTGCTATTGTTATCAACCTTTCTTAGCCCCTTAGAAACACTCAAATAGATATAGTACTTTCCTAAGTAGCAACAGTCTTACTAATTAAGGTTTGACATCAATGACAATACAACAATTGTTTCAATTTAGTTTCCAACAATCTCCCTCTTTGGCATTGATGGAAAAACCATATGATATCACCTAAATAACACATGGATTACCAACCAATCCAAAATATTATTTGTCCATCAGAAACTTATTTATAATATCCTTAGCTTCATTCTAATTTAGAATCCTATAAGCCTCAATTCTGTGACTATTAGAAGTATTCAGATCTCCCTCTATCCTGATTCTTCATTTCAGTTCATCATCCTCTTTCCTTTTAGTTCCATTAGCTCATCAACTCTTTCTTTTCAGTATCATGTGTTATCATATCAGTACATTCTCCCTCTTTGACAAAAATGCCAAAGCAGAAACTAAAACATACATCCATCAGATGTAGATAATATCTATGTAGCTCAATGTTTCTCCCTCTGTCATCTTTCTTATGACTGATTCCTTGTCTTTGCTTCTCTTCACAACTCTAGGCCAGCCCTACAGAGTGACAATCTTCTGCATCAATTTGTCAAATGTTCTGCCTGAGCACACTTGATGCAATGGTCCTAGCTTATCTAGGTAGCCTCAGTAAGGGGAAGAACCCCTAATTGACTTCTTAAATACTCACAAGCTTCTCTAGGTAAAGCTTTAGTGAATATGTCTGCTAATTGTTCTTTTGTATTCACATATCCCAGTTGGACTTCTTTGTCTTGTACTAATTCTCTCAAGTACTGATACTTGATTACAATGTGTTTGGTCTTAGTTTGCATCATTGGATTTTTTGGCACCTACAAAATTTCTTAGCTTTACTAGTTTTTCTTCTAGTCTCTGCAGTTGTTCTTCCCTATTTTCTGGCTAAAACCCTTGGTAATATTTCAAAAATCTAGACATTGTAGTGAAATGCCCTAATTTACCCTGGCCTCATTCTAATCTTTCATTACCTTTTTGAGCCACTTAAGTGATCTTAAATGCATGTGCGCATTTCTTTCCCAACTAGTTGCTTATTTGCATGATGCCCAGTAGTCACATCTTTTTATTTGGTGAACTGGTGATTACTTGCTTGTCGCTAATTCTCTAGGTTTCCTGAAAGTTAGCCTTTTCTTTCAGCAATTAGGTGAGCATGAGTTCATGTAATATCTCATTGTCTGGCTGTTACCAGTTAATATTAAGCGACCCAACGAACAGTTTGTCTTTTCTCTTTGGTCACATGTTCGTGTGGTCTGCGGGCCTAGAATTTTTTTAGTCTTTCAGATCAATGGCTAGCGCATGATCTCATGGGTTGTGTCAAAGCCATGAGATCATGCGATAGCCACTTGATCTTCCGGTGTATTTCTTTGCAGGTCCACTACTATGTGGATGTGATTTGGCAGTATCTAATTGGTCCACAAGTGAGTGACTGGATATGTTGTCAGTGGGCCCAAATCTTTTAGGGGATTGATAGTGTGGCAAGAGCTATGGTTTTTCACATGATCACATGGAATATTTATAGGCCATGCAATCATGCCCCACAGTCTAATTTACAAGATTATAGTGAGTGGGTCCTTTGTCAGTGATGACTGGGTGGTTTTAGCGAGTGCTATGGTGATAGGTGGCACAATGTAGGCCTAGGCAGAGGTCTAAAGTTTGGTAGTCCTGACAAATAAGGTTAGCAGCCTGATGAACTTTAGTGCTTTTTGTGTGTTCATGAAATAAGATGGTGGAACTTTAAATTTACTGGTGATTCAGTGAAGGAAGGTTGCGTGATCGCTAAATTATTTAGTAGTAGCATCAAGTGTTTTGCAAACTAGTAGAACCCTTCTATCACCAGTTCACCAAGTGTGACTAGAGTAGGTTCATTTCTTTTGTTCACTAAGTCGCAGGGTTGAGCTTGAGTTAAGTTTTTCATCTCACCAATAAGAAAAAGCTTTTGTTGCATGGTCACCAAATGTAAACCAGGATTCCTATAAAAGGTAAATCATAAAGTCCACGAACATGGAGATCTAATGGTCATGATATAAGGTTGATCAAGTTTTGAATACAGACCACCGATTTGCTGCTAGAGCCATAAAGTAACTATTGCAATTCAAATTCAAAATTTTTAGGGTTTCCAGTGACAAAAAGGACCAGAATTTATGGTTTTAACGGTAGGATTTGATGAAGTTGTTGTGCCGACTGCTGTAGGGTGGTCTAGAGGGTTTGGTTGATTGATTGTAGACACTTGTACCATCATAAAATGGACATAGGTAAAGCTTGAGGTGTGTTGTAGGTGTACAATTAGACTGAAAAGGCATGGTGTTTGTGTGATATTTGGTACAAACCAGAAGATTTTCATTGATGAAGATCAATTTTGGGTCCGTTTGTCCAGGTTGCTTGGTTTTCTCCCCTAGAATTAATTATTGATTGATATTGGTTGGTTTAGTGGGTGAAACCCTAACCCTAGCTATCTGAAGCTTGTTGCATCCTGAATTCTTTAAGGACCCCAAGATAGCTAGTGGTATAAGTAGTAAGAGTTCTAATTTTGTAAGGGATCTAAAACTTTTTGGGTCTCCTAGCTTTCTGGTTTTCTAATTTTTTGGTTCCTAGTTCCAGTCTTTGGCAATCCAAGGGATTCTATTCTCTAGTTCCATATTCTTGATGGTTGAATGCTGATAATACAAACTTTTCAGAGTAGATTATTGATCCTATGATTTTGAGTAAAGAGTTTACTTGTATGTATTGATACACTTCCATGAAATACAATACAATTTCTACCTTGGTTCTATTATTGTCTCTTTGCTTTGTGTTTATTCTTGTATGTCTCTATTTGTAAGGCATTTGGAACATACTAGTTGTAAGGAAGCTATCTAATTGTTGCATGAGTTTCTTTCAAGGAAAGAATTAAATCCTTATGTGCAATTTCAGAGAATGAATACATTTGTGGAAGATCTTGATGGTAGCAAACCTAGATTGAGAAGATAGTTTGTAAGGCATTCTATCCAAATTGTATATGGTTTGTAAGGCATATCACTATATTTCCTAGATGTTTCTCTATTGATTTATGTTAGACTCTTTTCCCAAAGGATTAGGCACTAATCTGATCTCTATCATTCAAACACCTTTTAGTCATCAAACACAAATTTATCATTACCAATACCATTTCATTTCATATTCATGTACCTAAAAGATTAGGACTATCCCTGATGTTTTACAGTCCATAGTTGCTAATTCCTTGAAGAGTGAATCAAAGGTTAGCCTTCCTTGAGTTTTACTCATAAAGAGAAGAAGGACTCATCACCCTTATGCCATTGTTCATATTATCATACTAGGAGTTTCATTACTCACATTATGCAATAGGTTGTTCTCAGCTGTCTTTAGAATTATCTTCCATAAAAGTACCTCTAATAAACTCAATAGCATGACAATGAAGACCTAATCCACCAATCCATAGTTTACTTGAAAGATAGTAACCTATTTGTAGGCAATACCTACTTGAGTACTGTGGAGCTCAAAGCAGAAGGAGGATCTTATCCAATCCTCATCAATTAGGCTTTTCTTGCAAACTTGGAAACCTATTTACTAAGAATCAAGCCAATGTCCTTGCCAAGTTTGACCCACAAGAAAAATCCCTAACAGACTAGTGACTCTGCTGTGGAGTTGTAAGAAATATTTTGCTAAGTTGTAGGGTTTAGTTGAGCCAGGGCTCCAACCCTATACAAACTAGCTGGTTACCATTGGTGTCTATATTTTAAAGAAGAATTCCCAAATTTTGGGTGGTGACTCTAACAATCTTTGCAATAGTACTAGTCAGAAAATCATTCACAAGATGAGTTACAAAGGTACTAGGTCTCAGAGAAATAAGCTTCCTAAGGACAGATTGGGAGATGTTATTCCAAGTACTTCTAGGCCTGGTCAGACAAAGAGAGGAAGAAGGAATAAAGATATGTTTCATGCTCAGAAACATAGAGAAAATACTAGACAAGAGGAACAAATCCAGTCTATTCAAATAAATCAAGAAGGAAATACCTCTGAATATGAGGAGGCTATTCATTTGGGCTTAAACCAATATGAGGATGAGGTTCAAGTAGGAGATGCTGAATCTAAAACTACTCTCCCTCAATCAGAAGAGATTTTTGAAGAGGTCTATGAGTTGGAGAGGAGAGTCCAAGAACGGATCCATTTGATATAGAAAAGAGACAAGGAAAAAGAGGAAAAGATCAGACATGCTATGATTAGAGCTGAGCAATTGAAGAGATAATTGTTGGATCTTGAGGCCATGAATCAGGATCATGTGATAGAACAAGGAGAAGATCTACCTGTCATCCATAAGATCTATGAGACAAGAAATCCTAGGGACAAAGGTAAACAAAAGGCTGTAGGAGTTTTAATAAATGAACCAAATCATGCAAAAAAGTCCATGGATCAAGAAGCAAGGTTAGATGTTGACGTGGAAGAAGCAAAAATAAAACAAGAATTGTTGGCAAAGGAGTTAGAAAAGGTAGAGCTTGAAGCCACTGCTACTAAAATGAAGAGGAAGATTGATTTCCTAAGGCAATCTTCTTGACATACTAATACCCTCTCCACTTCTCAAGAACAAGGAGAAAATATGTTGAATACTACTATAACTTTAGGTATGCCTAAGATTTTTAATATTTCTAATACTCAAACATCTGCATCTTTAGATGGTGACCCATCTCAAGTAGGTCCCATTCACAAGAGGCATAAACAATTGGTTTTTATTTGGATTCTTGGCTATCCAAATCCCATCCCTAATGAAATTAGGAAGAGGCTCCCAAAATTCATTAGAAGCAATGTAGTTACTTGTGAAGAGCATTTGAAAAGTTTCATTGATGTGATAGATGACTACAATATTGAGCCTGATGATGTGATCATGAAGCTTTTTGTTCAATCTCTAATTGAAGATGCTAGAGATTGGTTTAGAAATTTACCTCATGCTAGAATATGTTCATGGAATTAGTTTAGGCAGTCTTTTAAGGAATAGTATGGTGATAAAACCAATGAAGGCTTCATGCTTAATGAGTTTAACAACATCAAGAAAAATTCAAATGAGGGTGTTGTTGAGTTCAATGTTAGATTTCAGAAAGCTATACATAAGTTGTTGCAGGTTATCATATTGGATGATAGAGTATGTCTTGTCACATACTTGAATGCTTTTGATTCAAAAATGGGATATCTTTTGAGAGACAAGAACCCTAGGAATCTTGTAGAGGCTTATAAATTGGCTATTAATATAGAGAGAAATAGAAGGATATTAGGGAAGTTGGGAAGGAGAGAAGATTGTCAGCCATTAGTCTCAAACATAAGAGAGCTAGGGAAACCTGATGCAAAGCCAAAAGATGATGATAGTTTGAGGCAAATCTTGAAAGCAATAAAGGATTTAAAGCTTGGTGAAGCAAGAAATAGTAGAGTGCAAGGAAATGATAGGCCATCTTTCAATAACTTTAATAAGTTACCAAGAATGCAGAACTATCCCTATAATACTCAGTGGAAGGATGGGAAGCCAATGCTTCCTGAAAGAAAGGATACACCAAATGACAAGACCCCTGACCCTTTGCACAGAAATATAGTGAATATGAATGATGATGTTCCATGGTGTATTGTTTTCCAATCACCTCATGATCCCTATTACTATGCTATCACTCAAAATGTTTCTGTAGATGGAGATCAAGGAAACAACAATGATGATACTTATGATGATCAAGGGTGTGGTATGACTTCATCATACATATATGATGAGTTATATTCTATAGATGAAGATGAAAACCAAGATGCTGGTAGTTCCCAAGTCAGAAATGAGGTTTATCATCAGCAAGTGTTTTTTGATGAAGAAGATAATCACCTTGATGTAGTTCAGTGCAATACTCTAAGAAGTGATGAGTCAGTAATGTTGAGAAGACCTTCTGATGAAGAAATTGCACAAATTATAGTAGACATGGTGTTTGAAGTTAAAAGAAATTATAATTTGAGAAATAAGGTGGTAGGTGGTCCAAGTGGTAGGCCTGCCAGAATTTTCATCAAGAAAATAGAAAGGGATGAAAAACAAGCCCAAAATAAGCAAAAGGTTACTCAGATTGCTGAAAAAACCAAGTTGAAGAAAAATGTCACCTTCACAAAGCCAATTGTGGCTTACAAAGTAAAAGCTAAACCTCTTGTGGATGTTGTTTCTCCTTTGCAAGAGAAAGAAAAGAGTCAGAGCAAAGATAGTGCCACTGTGAGTACACATGAAGAAGATAAAGAGGTCACTGCCATTGGGCAAGATGTAGCTAACCCCAAATATGTTCCCATTGACATGAGCAGATTATTGTCATAGATCACTATCAAGGTCCCCTTATTAGAAATGATGAGGATAGAGGAGCATAAAGTTAAGGCTTTGAGCTGGGTAAAAGGAGCCTTTTCTTCTAATACCCAAAGTTCCACCAAGGCTGATGGAATGGCTACTGCAGGAAGTGATTCAACTGAGAACTAATGTGGGGAGATCATCTCTAAGATCCCTCAGATTTATTTGGATACTAATGCTACTAATGTTGTGTTAGGAACAATTGATCCTTCCTTTTTGTCCTTAATAGTGAATGGAAAGTTGTTAAGAAATTGTATGATTGATTCAGGAGCCTCTAATACTGTTATGCTTGCAGAAATAATGAGATCCTTGGGTCTGAAAGTAGATAAACCTCATGGTAGATGTCAATCTATGGATTCAAGAGAGGTCCCTATTATTGGTACTATAAAATCACTTCCTTATAGGTTGACAACTTTCCCTGACAAGTTGCTAACAATGAGTGTTCTAGTGGTAGATATTCCCCCTCATTATGGGATGTTGTTGTCAAGGAAGTGGAGTGCTTAGATGTGAGGTAGTATCTAGTGTGATTTATCCTTTGAAACTTTCAATATTGATGGTGACAATGTGAAAGTATCCAGAGAAAGCAGAACTCCACATATGATTGAAATAAATGATGATCATTTAAACTATTGTGTGGATGTTGACATGGAGAATTTCAAATTAGAAGAAATTGTCCCACCAGTGGAAGAGATAGATCCACTAGTTGTAGAATTAAAGAAACAACAAGATGGACTATGGCAGATGTACTTTGATGGAGCATGTTCAAAAGAAGGCTCAAGAGCTAGAGTCTTGTTCATATCTCCATCAGGTACTACTTTTAAGTATTCATTCTCATTGACTTTTCAATGCACAAATAATACTGCTAAATATGAAGCATTGTCTTTGGGATTGAATATTGCTATCAAACATGGGATAAAATGCTTAAGTGTTTATGGTGATTTTGATCTTGTGGTTGCACAAGTAAGGTCCAAATATGTAGTAAAGAATGGTAGATTGAAATTGTATAAGCATTTAATTTGGGATCAGATTGAAATGTTTGATGCTTTTAATATATGTTGGGTAGAAAGATCAAATAACATAATGGCTGATTTTTTGGCCAATATTGCTCTAAAAAGGGATGATTCAACTTTGTTTGGAGTATCTATTCTTGAAGTAAAAAGTAGGTTAGTTGTTGTAGACAACATTTACAATTGGTAGGTCTTTAAGGATGATCGTGACATCTTGAGATTTATTCAATGTCTTGACATATATGAGGATCAACCTATAGACTACAACACATTAGTTGAGGAAGTTGAAGGTAAGGACATGGTGATGGGAAATGAAGTGATTCAGTTGAGTTCAAATAGTATCCCTAGGGGCTTAACTAAGTTAAAAGCTTTGTATAGCAGCCAAAATGATCATGTGTCAAAAATAAGTAATGCTAATGTAGAAGATCTGGAGGAAGTGAATTTGGGATCACATAATGCTCCTCAAATGGTCTATATTGGAAAAGGATTAGAGCCTCAATTGAAGGATAATTTGATAAAGTTGTTGAGGAGGTACAAGCATGTGTTTGCATGGTCTTATGATGACCTAAAATCCTATAGAGAGGACCTTTTCCAACATGAAATCCCATTAAAGAAAGATGTTAAACCATTAAGGTAGAAGAAGAGACCCATCAATCCATTATTGGATCCTAAGATGCAGCAGGAGCTAATCAAGTTGAGTGATGCAGGAATAATTCAACCTATAAGGCATTCAACTTGGGTGTCTAATTTAGTCCTAGTTAGAAAGAAGAATGGTGACATTAGGTTGTGTGTGGACTTTAGAAATTTGAATGTTGCATCATTGAAGGACATTTATTCACTACCTAACATGGAGGCAATGTTGCATAAGGTCACTGGATGTGAGTTATTGTCTATGATGGATGGCTTCTTTGGATATAACCAGGTGTTGGTAAAGGAATCTAAACAGTTCAAAATAGCATTCACAACACCTTGGGGAATTTATGTGTATGTCAGGATGCCATTTGGTCTCAAAAATGCTGGAGCAACTTTCCAAAGAGCCATGGATGTTTCTTTCAAAGAGTATATAGACTTGTTTATGGTTGTGTATCAAGATGACCTAACTGCCTACTCAAAATTGGTTGTTGACCATTGCTCACACCTAGAAAATATTTTTGTTAAAGCTCTGGAGTATGGTGTGTCCCTAAATCCAAAAAAGTGTAATTTTGTAGTCAAAGAAGGAAAGCTTCTAGGACACATTGTATCAAAAGATGGAATAAGAATTGATCTAGAGAGAGTTGAGGCCATCAGGAAAGTGTCTACACCAAAAAATCTCAAGGGTGTGTAGTCATTCTTAAGAAAGATCAATTTTGTTAGAAGATTCATTGCAAATTTTGCTGAAATTGTCAAGCCTATAGTAAAGTTGTTGAAAAGGGATGTGAAGTTTCAATGGACTATAGAGGCCCAGGCTGCATTTGAGAAAATTAAAGATGTGGTCCAACAAGCACCTATGCTTAGGTCTCCCGACTATACCAAGCCTTTTTCATTGTTTTCTTTTGCATCATTTCACTCCATTGATGTTGTTCTATTGCAAAAGGACAATGAGGGTTTGAACATCCAGTTGCATTTTTTAGTAAATCCTTACAGGCTGTTGAGTTGAATTATGAGATGATGGAGAAGTAGGCATATACATTGGTAAAAGTAGTCAAATCCTTTAGACTTTATCTGGTTTGTGCAAAGGTACTTGCATATGTTCCACATGCAGCAGTTAAGGATGTCCTCACTCAGTCTAAAGTTACTGGAAATAGATGCAAGTGGATTACTAGAATTCAAGAATCCAATTTAGAAATCCATATCACTGAGCTTGTGAGAGAACAAGGCCTGGCAAAATTGATGACTGAAGAAAATATGGACCTAGTCCAAGTAAATAATGAAGGAACTCCTGATATGAAAATTACAAGTATTGAATTACAACCAGAATATGCTAATATTGTCTATTTCATAAAGAATGCTAGATGCCCAAACTATATGACAGATAACCAAAAAAGATCCTTGAAATTGCAAGCTCAAAAATATACATTGATACAAGGAGATTTTTATTGGAAAAATAGAGATGGAGTCTTGCTATTTTGTCTTGACAAATATCAGGCAGAGAAGGTTTTAAATGAAATGCATGCTGGTGTTTGTGGAGGTCATTTTTTAGCAAGGACTAGTGCTCACAAGATTTTAAGGGTAGGTTATTTTTGGCCTACATTGTTTAAGGATTCATTCTGATATGTTAGGAAATGTGAAGCTTGTCAAAGGTTTGCTTCAAAATTAAGGTACTCAAGAGCACTATCATTAAACCCAATTGTTGCTGAAGCACCATTTGTCATGTGGGGCTTGGATTTCATAGGTGAGTTTGCTAAGAAATCTAGTGGAGGACATAGTTATATACTTGTTGCAACTGACTATTTCACTAAGTGGATAGAAGCTATCCCTACAAAAGGGGCAACAAGTAAAGTGGTGATTGATTTCTTACTTGACAATATTTTGACCAGATTTGGTGTCCCTATGAAGTTGATCACAATAATGCAATGTGTTTCAGATCAGATCAGTTTAAGGAGTCTTGCAAAGATAATGGAATCATGACTTCCTATTCATCTCCTTATCACCCTCAAGAAAATGGACAGGTTGAGTCTAGCAATAAAAGCATCCTAACAATCTTGAAGAAGACACTTGAAAAGAATAAGAGAGCTTGGCATTCCAAGTTGAGATTGGCTTTATGGGCAGATAGGATTATAGTGAAGAGAGCCACTGGGAAGTCTCCCTTTGAGCTTGTATATGGTTTACAATCAAGGCTACCTATAAATAATCTAATTCAAGTTTAGTTTATTCAGGATGAGGAGTTGGATGTCATAGAGCCAATGCAGAATAGAATTATGCAGCTAACTGAGTTAGATGAATAGAGAAAAGAGAGTCAAAAGAATAATATCAAGTTGCAATAGAAGATGAAGTACTTATTTGACAAAAGAGAAACTACCAGAAAATTCAAGGTTGATGATTTGGTACTTCAATGGAATGTGAGGGCAAAAGATAAAGGGAAGCATAAGAAATTTGAATCACTGTGGCTTGGTGCTTTTGTGATTCATGATAGTTTTGGGAAGGATTCCTACTTGTTGAAGAACATGGATGGTGAAGTCTTTGAATTGCTAGTGCATGGGAAATTCTTGAAGACCTTCTTCAGTTAAGTTTTTGATTATCATGCATGTGTAAATACTTTGTAAATTTTTGTATAGTTTGGTTTCCTTTCAGGTTGTGTGTTTCTTTCCCTATTTTAGGTTAGTGTGGTTTTTGGTCTGCGTCCCAGAGTCCTATGGTTCTTGTTAAAAACTGCATTTCAACATCCTCAGATAGAGCCACTATTGGCACCTACAAAATTTCTTGGCTTTACCAATTTTTATTCTAGTCTCTGTAGTTGTTCTTCCCTATTTTCTGGCTAAAACCCTTGGTAATATTTCAAAAATCTAGCCGTTGTAGTGAAATGCCCTAATTTACCCTGGCCTCATTCTAATCTTTCATTACCTTTTCAGGCCACTTAAGTGATCTTAAATGCATGTGTACATTTCTTTCCCAGCTAGTCGCTTGTTCGCATGATGCCCGATAATCACATCTTTTTATTCGGTGAACTGGCGATTACTTGCTTGTCACTAGTTCTCCAGGTTTCCTGGTAGTTAGCCTTTTCTTTTAGCAATTGGGTGAGCATGTGTTCATGTAATATCTCATTGTTTGGTAGTTACTGGTTAATATTAAGTGACCTGGTGAAGGGTTTGTCTTTCCTCTTTGATCTCATGTTTATGTGGTCTGTGGGCCCAGCATTTTGCAGTCTTTCAGATCAATGGCTAGCGCATGATCTCATGGGTTGTGTTAGAGCCATGAGATCATGTGATAGCCACCTAATCTTTTAGTTTATTTCTTTGTAGGTCCACTACTATGTGTACATGATTTGGCAGTATCTGAATGGTCCATGGGTGAATGACTGGATATGTTGTCAGTGGGCCTGAATCTTTCAGGGGGCTGATAGTGTGGTAAGATCTACAGTTGGTAGCATGTTTGCATGTAATCTTTCCAGGCCATGCGATCATGTGACCACCATCTAATTTATAGGCTTATAGTGAGTGGGTCCTTTGTCAGTGATGACAGGGTAGTTTTAGCGAGCAATGTGGTGATAGGTGGCACAATGCGGGCCCAAGTAGAGATCTAAAGTTTGGTAGTCCTAACAAATAAGGTTAGTGGCCCGATAAATTTTAGTGCTTTTCACTCATTCATGAAATAAGATGGTAGTACTTTAAATTGAATGGCGATTCAGTGAAGGGAGGTCATGTGATTGCTAAATTATTTAGCCGTAGCATAAAGTGTTTTGCGAACTAGCAGAACCCTTTTGTCACCAGTTCACCAAGTGTGACCGGGGTAGGTTCATTTCTTTTGTTCACTAAGTCATAGGGTTGAGCTCGAGTTAATTTTTTCATCTTGCGAATAAGAAAAAGCTTTTGTCGCGTGGTCGCCAAATGTAAACTAGGATTCCTATAAAAGGTAAATCATAAAGCTCGTGAGCATGGAGATCTGATGGTCATGATATAAGGTTGATCAAGTTTTGAATACAGACCGTTGATTTTTTGTTAGAGCCATAAAGTAACTATTGCAATTCAAATTCAAATTTTGGAGGGTTTCCAGCAATAGAAAGGACCAGAATTTATGGTCTTAGCGACAGGATTTGATGAAGTTGTTGTGTCGACTACTGCAGGGTGGTCCAAAGGGTTTGATGATTGATTACAGATGCTTGTACCATCATAAAATGGACATAGGTAAAGCTTGAGGTGTGTTGCAAATGTACAATTAGACTGAAAAGGCATGGTGTTTGCATGATCTTCGGTACAAACCAAGAGATTTTCATTGACGAAGATCAATTTTGGGTCCATTTGTCTAGGTTGCTTGGTTTTCTCCCCTAGAATTAATTACTGATTGATATTGGTTGGTTTAGTGGGTGAAACCCTAACCCTAGCTATCTAAAGCTTGTTGCATCCTAAATTCTTTGAGGACCCCAAGATAGCTAGTGGTATAAGTAGTAAGAGTTCTCATTTTATAAGGGTTCTGAAACTTTTTGGGTCTCCTAGCTTTCTAGTTTTCCAATTTTTTGGTTCCTGGTTCCAGTGTTTGGCAATCCAAGGGATTCTATTCTCTGGTTCCATATTCTTGATGGTTGAATGTTGATAATACAAAATTTTTAGAGCAGATTATTGATCCTATGATTTTGAGTAATTTACTTATATGTATTGATACACTTCCATGAAATACAATACAATTTCTACCTTGGTTTTGTTATTGTCTCTTTGCTTTGTTTTTATTCTTGTATGTCTCTATTTGTAAGGTATTTGGAACATACTAGTTGTAAGGAAGCTATCTAATTGTTGCATGAGTGTCTTTCAAGGAAAGAATTAAATCCTTATGTGTAATTTCAGAGAATGAATACATCTATGGAAGATCTTGATGGTAGAAAACCTAGATTGAGAAGATAGTTTGTAAGGCATTCTATCCAAATTGTATATGGTTTGTAAGGCATATCACTATATTTCCTATAAGTTTCTCTATTGATTTATGTTAGACTCTTTGCCCAAAGGATTAGGAACTGATTTGATCTCTGTCATTCAAACACCTTTCATTCATCAAACACAAATTCATCATTACCAATACCATTTCATTTCATGTTCATGTACCTAAAAAAATAGAACTGTCCCTGATGTTTTACAGTCCATAGTTGTTGATTCCTTGAAGAGTGAATCAAAGGTTATCCTTCCTTGAGTTTTACTCATAAAAAAAAGGACTCATCACCCTTATGCCGTTGTTCATTTTATCATACTAGGAGTTTCATTAGTCACATTCTGCAATAGGTTGTTCTCAGCTTTCTTCAGAATTATCTTCCATAAAAGTACTGTAATACCCCAAAAATGAGCTATAAGTTCATTAATCTTCTATATCTACAAATCGAACAAAATCGACATCGAAGTCCTAATCTAAGGCACATCTAAATATCATTGAATCATAATTGATTATCTTAAATTCTACATCGGGGAATATTCCTAACAATATTCCTAATTATCTTAATTATCTTTAATTTAATGATTATTTGGCGATAAATCACATTTATCCTAAAGTTTGATTAATTGAATATTTTCATATTTAATTAATTAGATTTAATATCTTGCCACTTAATTGTGTAATTAAATGTAATTCTATCTATTATTAATTGTATTATTTAATTTTGACAATAAATCCAATATCTTGTGAATAATTGATTAAATTCTTATTTAATTAATTAAAGCAAGTTGTCATTATTTAATAATATAGTTTTTAATAAAAGTTTGATAAAATAGTTAATTAACCCATAAATTAATTATTTTATTTCAAAAAGTAGTTAAGTTGAGAATAAATCACTTTATTTATTTATTAAATCATAATTATCCATGTGCACATTCAAGGACCAGTTAAACTCAAATTGGAAAATCAATGCAAGTTGTTAGCTTTTTGAAACTCAACATCTTTTTGAGTTTTAAAGTTGATCTAAACTTCTAATTCGAGTTGAACTGTGCTTTTGCATGATTTTTATGACTTAATTATCTTTATTTAAAAATAACTCAAAAATCAAGCTGAGTTATTTGAGTGATTTATGGCTTTTTCTCATGCACTCCAAAGCCTTGGATTTCTATAAAATTAAAGCCTCTGCTCATCTCAAAGCATCTCATATTTTTGCACAATCACGTTGGAGAGTTGGAATTTGGAGAATCAAAGCTTATTGCGAATCAAGGCTATTGTGAGATCAATTTGTTTTTTTTTACATTCATTTAGATTCTTTTTCATATCATTGTTAGATCATTTTAGCAGATCAATATCATTCAGCATAGATTCATATCAAGTTTTTATCATTCTTATTGCATAGAAAATACCAAAAATATAGATTAATTGCATTCATATCTAGATCAATTGCATTCAAATCCTTCATTTAGGTGTCGTCTAGGTCACTGATCTCAATAGAAATCTGAGAACATCGATCTTGCACCTATTAGAAGGTAGTAAATCACTTGGTTAAATTAGATTTCAATTTTGCATGATTTCGATTATAGCTAACCTCTAATGTTTTACTGAAGTGTTGTGTCTATAGATCAGGTACAATTTTCACACACACAAGTACCTCTAATAAACTCAATAGCGTGACAATGAAGACCTAATCCACCAATCCATAGTTTACTTGAAAGATAGTAACCTATTTGTAGGCAATACCCACCTGAGTCCTGTGGAGCTCAAAGAAGAAGGAGGATCTTATCCAATCCTCATCAATTAGGCTTTTCTTGCAAACTTGGAAACCTATTTACTAAGAATCAAGCCAATGTCCTTGCCAAGTTTGACCCACAAGAAAAATCCCTAGCAAGATTCTTAGAAATATTGATAGCACTTGTGTTGTCATAGAAAATAACAATAGGTTTAGTGATTTCTTCTTTCATGCCTATCAATAATTGTTTTATCCATACCAAGTTTGAATAGTTCATTGTAGGAGCAACATACTTAGCCTCGGTAGTAGATTGGAAAATGCAATTTTGTTTCCATCTTGTCCAGGAGACTAATCTCTATCTAAGAAAGAAAGCTCCACCACTTGTACTCTTTCTGTCATCTATATTTCCTACCCAATCAACATTTGTATAAACTTAGAGTTTAAATTTTTCATCCTTCTTATAATATAGACCATAGTTAGCAATTCCTTTCAAGTATCTCATAATTCTTTTCATGGCCATCATATGTGTTTCTTTAGGATTGGCAAAGAATCTTGCCACAAACCCAATATCTAATGCAATATTTGGTCTGCTATGTACAACATACTGCAATTTTCCAATCATGGATCTATACAAAGTCTGATTCACTTTTGTAGCATCATCATTCTTGGATAAATTTTGTCTAGTAACCATAGGAGTTCCCACTGGTTTAGCATTTTCCATCCCAAAAGTTTTTAGTATTTCATTAACATACTTAGACTATGTAATGAAAATTCCATTCTTCCTCTCATATACTTGTAAACCAACAAAGAATTTGATCTCACCAAACATACTCATTTCAAATTCATTTTGTATTTTGTTTGAGAAACTTTTACATAGTGCATCTTTTCCACCAAAAATAATGTCATCAACAAAATTTTTGCCAACAGGATACCTTTACCTTCTTCATCCTTCATGTATAGATTACTTGTGTCATTTTTTCTTAAAAATCCAATCTATATCAAGTAGTTGTGAAACCTCTCATACCATGCTCTGGGAGCTTGCTTCAATCCATATAATGCTTTTTTCAGTTTGCACACCATGTGTCTTCTGTTTGGATCAATAAAACCTTCTGGTTGTTCTATATAAACTTCTTCTTCTAGTATACCATTCAAAAATGCAGACTTGACATCCATTTGATATACCTTGAAATTTTTATAAGCAGCATATGCAAGTAGAGTTCTTACTCCTTCCAATCTAGCTATAGGGGAAAATGTCTCCCCATAATCTATTCCTTCTTCTTGTGCATAGCCTTTGCATACCAGCCTAGCTTTGTTCCTAGTGATTTCCCCATTTTGATCCATCTTATTCTGAAACACCCATTTTGTTCCTATAACATTCTTGTTTTTAGATCTCGGCACCAGAGTCCAAGTATCATTCTTCTCAATCTGGTCAATTTATTCATTCATTGCTTGTATCTGGTCTTCATTCTCTAATGCTTCTCTAGTTGTCTTTAGTTCAAATTCACATAGTAGACATGTTGGATCCTTAGTCTTACTTCCGGTCTAGATTCCAGTATCTTTGTCTCCAATTATCTATTCAGGCTTATGATGACTTCTCACATATTTTTCCAAAATAGGTTTAGCTATTCTCTCCTCTATTTCATTATGTTCCTCAATAATATTGTCAGATTCAACTTTAGAATGCTTAGAAACCTCTTCCTGATACTCAATAGCATTTTCTTGTAGCTCGGCATGCTCTTGTTCTCTCTTGGCACTATTTTCTTGATGCTCAGCAGCTTCTATCTGTCACTTGGCATTTCTTATCTGAGACTTAGCATCAGGTGCAAGTCTATTACTTGCCTCTTCTTCTTCTTCAATGTACACAAAAGATCTATAATATTCTGGTTCTCTTTTACTGTCAGCTTCATTTCTTTATACATACTCATCAATTTTGACATTCACACTTTCCACAATTTTGTTAGTGTTAGAGTTCAAACACTTATAAGCTTTACTTTTTGTGGAATACCCTAGGAATATGCCTTCATCACTCTTAGCATCAAAATTTCCATTTGTAGTGTCTTTTAATATATAGCACTTACTTCCAAATATTCTAAAGTATTTAACACTTGATGCATGCCCATGCCATAATTCATAAGGTGTCAGATTTGTACCTTTCTTGATCTATACCTAGTTAAGAGTGTAGATAGCAGTGCTTATAGCTTCTTTCCAATATTTCTGTGCCACATTCTTTTCAATCATCAATGTCCTTGCACAATCCAAGATAGATCTGTTTCTCCTTTCTACTATACCATTCTGTGGAGGTGTTCTAGGTGCAGACATCTATCTTTTAATTCCTCTATCATTGAAAAATATATTAAATTCATTTGATGTAAATTCTCCACCTCGATCAGATCTAAGACATTTTAGGTTCCTACTTGTCTCCTTTTCAACCTTAGCCAAATACCACTTAAAATATTGAAAAGCTTAAGATTTTTCTTTTAGAAACATCACATGCATCATCCTAGTATGATCATTAACAAATAAGATAAAGTATTTAGCACCATAGTAACTTTGTACACTCATAGGTCCACAAAGGTCAGTATGAACCAAATCTAAAATGTTTTTAGAAGTAAAAGATTTGCTCTTGAAACTTGACTTTGTCATTTTTCCTAACTGGCATTCCTTGCACATCACATTCTTAGGTTTCTTCAATTTAGGTAGACCTCTTACCTTTTTCTTCTTACTTATCTCTACCAGATTGTCAAAGTTAACATGACATAGCCTTTTATGCCATAAACAAATATCATCAAATTATGCAATCAAACATGTTTCTTTAGATATGTCAAGATAGAACAAATTACCTCTTCCACTTCTAATTAGTTCTCCAGTAGCATTAAATATTTTAGCTTTCTTGTGATGAAATTCCACTTAGTAACCAGTTTTGTTAAGCTAAGAAACACTTAACAAATTGTAATTAAGACCTTCAACCCAATATGCATTTTCATAAGATATCTTATCAGTTAGTTTAATCAAACCTTTTCCTCTAATAGGACATGGTGCATCATTACCAAATTTTACACTTTTACCTCTTTAATGATGTAAGGTCTCAAAATTATTTTTGTCACCAGTGATGTGATGTGAATAGCCACTATCAATAATCCATTTATCATTCTTGTTCACATAGGATATCAATGCAGTTTTCTCATCCTCATTAGATTCATCTTTCATTGCCACATAAACTACCTCAATTTCAAAATCATCACTATCAGTGTCAGTCTCTTTTTCAACAATGTAACAAGATTTCTTACCTTTTCCCTTGTAGTCTCTGTTCCATCGGTAGCTTCTATCATCTTTTCTATCTTTTTGTTTGTGTTTCCTTTCATCATCTTTATCCTTCCTATTAGGACATCTAGTAGCTATATGACCAACTTTATTACATGCAAAACATAAAATAGGGAGTTTACCTTTATACTTTTCTTAGTCTTCTAGCCATAAGAGCTTCTTGATCTTCTAGGTCTTCATTAGAAGTATCACTATCACTATCACTTTCACTTTCACTGATGCATCTTTCTTTTCCTTTCTTTGGCTTGTTCAGAACTAGCTATGACTTAAAAGAAGATTCAATATTTCCAATACTTCCAACAATGAAATTATCATAATTAGAGAGTTCAAAAGTAGTCAGCTTACCAACCAAACTTTCCAAAGTAAGCACATTAGCAGAGTTACATTTAGATTCCCAAATAGCTGAGATCTTAATAGCATAGATAGGACGTAGGGTTCTTAATACTTTCCCAATTATAGTTTCATCATCAATAGCCCCATTTTCTCCTCTAATAGCATTCACAACTTATTTTATTCTACCACAATATTGTGCAATGTTTTCACCTTCTTGCATTCTCATTTCATCAAACTTATCTCTAAGACTCTCAGCCTTTACTTTCAGCACATTCAAGTCACCACCATAGATCCTTGCAAGAGTATCCCACATATCCTTTGTAGTTGTGCAGTCCTTAATGTCCTCAAATTATGGATAGCTTAGGGTAGATGCAATTTCTAGCATTGCCTGATTATATTCTTGCTTAGCTCTCATTTCTTTGAAAGTCAAAGGTGCGATAGGTGAGACATAACTATTCTCAATGTAGTATTTTACAGAGTCACAAATACCAACCAGATGTAGCTTCATCAAGCTTTTCCATGCAAGGAAATTTTCCTTGTTAAGCTTTGGTACCTCCTTCTTATACATCCTAATCATTTGCTTCAAGCCTCTTTAAACTTGATATCTATCCACACTAATAATATGAAACTAAGCTCGCATACCAATTGTTAATATGATTTAGAACAATAGAGAGGGGGGGTGAATCAATTGTTCTCAGGTCCTAATGTATAAAACAATCTCAAAAACTTATCCTTAAATCAGATCCAAAACCAAAACAAACTTGGTCATCACTAATTCAATAATAGAAACATCTAACAATGTAGTCCACTACCCAGCTGTAACTTAACTTGTAAAGAATAGTAATGTTCAGATCTAAACATTCACACAAGTATAAACACTAAGATTTATAGTGGAAACCCAATTTGGGAAAAACCACTTTGTAACATGCTACTATTATTTTCACTCTTCTGAAGTGAGCTTGGTAAAAAGCCAACCCTATCAAAGGTTACAATACACACTATCAAATGTGACCCAGTTAAAGGATTTCAATCACCCTATTAAAAGTGAGCCTAGTCATAGGACTTACATACACTCCATTAGAATGCAACCTTGTTCAAAGGATTTAACATATGACCATTAGGTCAACCTCTATTAAAAGGATTTTAACTGTTACAATGGTTAGAAAGTAGCATCAGTATTATTTGAAAAATATACAACTCACTTTGCAAATATTGGATTTGATTCTGTACACTAATGCTGGTTTACTGACTTTGAAACTTTGCCATTTCCATCTATGATCTACTCAAAAAAATTCTTCAAGTAATCACCACCATTCTCCTTCAGCCTCTTCTGCTTATTAAGTTGATAAAACTTTTCTCTTCCAACATTCTTTGTTCACCATGTGCATACATATCATAATGTTCAGGTTCCCTTATATTTTCCTCAATTAGATTAACTCATCTTTTGCCATTCAATCTCATTCATAGATCTTAGGTTTAGGTCAAATTCATTGAATCTACCTGCTTTATGTTCTTCGGATCCTTTTCTAGAATCATCTCAAATCTCTTAAGGATTTACAATAAAATGTTTTACAATGCATTTAATGCTTCCAAACAATCAATAAATAAAGTCAACACATTTTACATAATCCAAGAATTCAACAATGTCAGCTCCAAAATTAAATTCTCTTCAAATATAAAATTGTTGATGCTTGGTCAATACTATGATTCTTTACTCGATCTTCATGTAAAATGCTCGGTCGATACAAAAACTGCTTCCTTGGCTTACACTGTCTTCCTCGGCAATTTACTAATGCTTGGTCAACACTATAATTTTTCTCGACATATACTAACTCGGTTAATACTAACATCACTCAGCTTAGAAATGATTTTTCCATTCTTTTCTCAGTTAAGCCTACCAGTTTAGTCTTCAGTCTTACTAAGATAAATAATAAATTATCTCATCATAGTGCAACATAGTCAAGTACACTTTTTAGTATCAAGATAAATCAACCTTTCCCTAGGTGCTATTGTTATCAACCTTGCTTAGCCCCTTGGCAACAATCAAATAGATATAGTACTTTCCTAAGTAGCAACAGTCTTACCAATTAAGGTTTGACATCAATGAAAATACAACAATTATTTCAATTCAGTTTCCAATAGAGGATTTACTCTTTGATATGTTATATGTTCATGGTTGAGAGTGAAGATAGTAATTCATTTAGTCATGAAAGTTATGAGCATTTTGGTGGAAGCAATATTCAAGCAGTGTTCCTAAGTAGCGGTTTGTGGAAATCGGATAATATCTCCTAATCGGGATTGAATCTAGTTTTGTATAGTTAAATAGTAGTTAAAGACATATTATTAGTGATGTGGATAATAGCATAAGCTTTGAGGTTGCACGAGTGATGAATTATTCTAATTGGAATTTGACATTTTTGTGTAATTTTTTATGTAACATGTGGAAACTTTTATTTTGTAATTGGATGCTGACTCATTTGTAATTACTTGAGTGTGGTATAAAGGAAGGAATTTTTTTCCTTGTTGTAATAGAGATAGATGGAATTGATAAAGTGAATGATTGTGAAAGTGAATTTATGAAGGAAGACATGCAAGGTACATAGATTTGAAATTGAGATCTAGTGTAGCAGTGAGTGCGGTTTGGCATAGTCAGAGAAGAGGTAACATATTGTTGAGATCAGTAATGATTTGATTTTTTTTTTTTTGAATAATCTAGAGATTATTTGGATAGTGTGTTAAGTGATCTTGCCATCAAAGCTATTTGGGCAATGGGTCCTTCTGTCTTCCATAATTCCTAACAGAGTTAGAATCTTTTAGCAAGGATTCAAAATCTCCTAACAGGGATTCATATGTACTAAATGTATTTCATAAGATTCCTAATAGATTCCATCCTTTCACAAGGAATATTCATATTAGTGCATCTTTTGTGGGCATCATTCCCACCAGAGTTTACTCTTTGATCAAGAGGTTCCCTAATCAACATATCTTGTGTCATTGTGTTATTGTGTATAAATATCTTTCTATGGTTGGTAATTATATTGCTTACATGGTTAAAATCTATTGAAGTTGATAAAACTTATAATTATTAGATAACTGATTCACCCCCCCCCCCCCTCGTAATTATCTTGGTGGACTTTACTTTCTAACAATACATACATAACAATACAATAACACAAGATATGCTAACTAGGGAACCTCTTGATCAAAGAGTAAACCCCGGTGGTAATGATGCCCACAAAAGATGCACTAATATGAAAGTTCCTTATGAGAGGATGGACTTGGTTAGGAGTCTTATGAAATACATTCATTACATATTAGTCCTTGTTAGGAGACTTTGAATCCCTGCTAAAAGATTATAACCCTGTTAGGAGTTAAGGAAGATAGAAGGACCCACTATCTAAACAAATTCAAGGGAAAGATCACTGAACACACTATCCAACTGATCTCTATATTATTCAATAGAATAATATCAAAATATTACTGATCTCAACAACTTATCTCTTCTCCTCTGATTGTGCAAAACTGTACCAACTGCTTCATTAGATCTCAATACCAGATCTCTATACTTCATATATCCTCTTACAAAAAGTATTGCACAATGCTACAATTCACTTTCAAAATATTAAATTACAATTCCACTTACACACTAAAATAAGGAAAACATTCCCTCCTTTATACCACACTCAAATAATTACAAATGATTTGGCATACAAATTACAAAATAAAATATTCCACATGTTACATAAAAATTTCACAATTACATAAAATTGTCAGCTTCCAATTTAGATAACTCTTCAGTCATGTGACCTCTAACCTTATTGTCATGTCCATGTCACAATCATAATGTCTTTATCATCTGGACAAATTTTCATGCTTAGATTCTATCCCATTTAGGAGATATCATCTGATTTCCACAAACTGCTACTCAGGAACACTGGCTGAATACTACTTCCACTGATTTACACATAACTATCATGATTAGATAAATTACCAAATGTGCTCTTAACCAAAATCATATGAAACATCATAAATTAATTCCTTGACTCCACATAGCTTGATCTTCAATATCCCATATGCGCTAACACAAACACTCTTTGCTTCTCTTCTAAACTTTAGTAGATCACTGTGTTGACATCAATGACAATCACAGTCATGAATAAAACAACAACTACTATATAATGACTACAAATATTCCACCATAGGATATATTTAGCATTCATTCTTAAAAAGATCCCCCATTGGGATTGATGGTAACATAGATGAAAAAACATCCAAGTTCCATGAATACCAACACTGCAACATTGCTTCTCCAAAATGATTTCCAAGTCCTCTTCATCAATCAAATCTTGCTTCATTTTCCTATTCAACTCTTTTAGTTTTCCATTTTATATTTCTTGTAACATTATCCCTCAAATTCTCTTTAGTAGATGGTTTTTCATGTATCCCTCTACCCCATTGACATCAATGACAAATACTACATCATTATGTCAACAACAACTTCAATGTCAAAAGACATTTTTTAGAAAATACATTCACTAGAGTCCTCATGACTCAATTTAGAAATAGATACTCCCCCATAGAGGAAGTACCAACATCTAGTCTAGAAGAAAGATAAGGCTCATATACCACTAGACATATGCAACAATCTGTAGATCTCTATAGTTTTGTTGACCATTAGTGCTTCACACTTAGTCATATATCTAGGCAATGATGGTCAGTCATCACTACGACTGAGTCATTTTGTAAAGGCCGAGTTATGTATTGAATACTTATGGAGTAGTAGTACTACCGAGTAAAGTCATGGTCACTACATGTTTGTACTATGCTGAGTATAGTTTTTTTTGAGTTACATATGCAATGATTACCAAGCGACAAAGAGTTTAATAGATGTCGAGTACAATGAATACCGAGTACCAGGAATAACATTTGTCGAGTTAGCCAAGAATGACATATAAGTTTGGAATGGTACAATGATCGAGGTAAGCCATTTTTGGTGATACTAGTATTTTTTATTTTGTTTGTTGAGGTAATTACGGAGGTAATTACACATCCATTTTGTAATCATTGATCCCTATGTAATACCTAGAGCCAATCAAAAAATTGTATAGCTTAAGCGGTAATAGGAATAAATCTGAACTGTAGATCTTGAATCGTTAAGATGTTTTGGTTATTATATAAGGTCAAGATATAAACCCTAAAAGAGAAGAGGAGAATCAGATAAAGAAAAAGAGATATTGAGATCAAATTAATACTATGAGTATGAGAGAATGAACAAAAATGCATATTCAGAATAGTTAAGTATTCAGATAGAGTTTAGTGACCAAGCTAAGTAGTGAAAGGATAGAATCAAGAAAGATCAGATAGAAGAGATCACTAACATATAGTAAAGAGGAGATCTATAATCTACATATAAGTGCAAACCAAAAGATTAGGTATGAAGACATTTTAATCAGTGTATCAAGGTAAATCTCTTAACTGAGTAGTCTTAACAGACTTTATGTAATCTCTTTACCAAGTGCTTACTTTGTTGTACATGTTAAATCCTTTAGCAAGGTAGACTATATAAGTCTTTTAGCTTTTAACAGAGCAGACCTTTCATAGGGTAGATCATGAATTGATCACATTTTGTAAGCCTTAATAGGCAAAACCTATTACTACAGTAGTGAAGATTTTTGGGTGTCATCCCCACCCTAGTTTTACCTTTCAAGGGTTTTTGAGTTACCAAAATTATTGTGTTATGAGTGATTTCATGTATGCTGCTTAACATGTTAAGTTACTTAGAGTGATCAAGTTTTTTTTATGTCATGCATAAAGTTTTATCAGTATAAAAGGTTAAAGTAGGTGATATTTGATTCACCCCCCCCCCTCTTAGTATTACCTTCCCATTTATATTTCCAACAATTGGTATCAAAGCTACAAGGTTTCTTATAAGAAAGTCTAACCACTTGAAGAAAAAGATCTTAATGCGGAAGCTTATAAACTAGGGAAGATCATAGAGAATTAAAAGATTGATGTACAACTAGCATTACAATAACTGGAAGCAGCTAGAGGGGAATTGAAGAAATCTTTGAGAAAAAGAAGAGAAATTGCTATTCAAAAAAATGAGCCATAGTACAAAGAAGAAGACATCTCTGGACTATTTGATAATGGTAACTCTACAAAAAGTGATAAAGCTATAAAAGAACTACTGGAGAAAAATACCATACTTAATGATGACATCAGAACTCTAAAGAGAGAGAAAGAAATTCAATCTGTCAGACTTTGTGTAGTGGAATAGAAAAAGAAAGCTAAAGATGATAAGGTAATGGTTGAAGAAGATAAAAGACAAATTGCAATAAGGCTAGATGAAAGAAAAAGTGACATGCAAAGGTTGACTAATAATCAACTAGATATGGTAAATCAACTACTGCTGGCTAATCAAGAATTGAGCAAGAAAGATATGGAAATCAATCAACTAAGGTCTGAAAATGATCAGCTGAAACATGAATTTAGAACTGAAAAAGAAATCAGTGAAAAGATGAACAAACCCAATGAAGCTGCAAAGTATTTTGAGGAGCTATTGAGATCACCTAGAAGATCTGGTGATAGATCTAGACTTGGACTGAATGAACATTCATCATCTACTAAAGAAGGAGAATCAACAAAGAATGGAGAATAGAAGATTGTTAAACCAAAGAACACCAAGCCCACATGTCATCACTGTGGAAAGCCAAGACATACAACCAACATATGCAGAAGAAAACATGGTAAGTCTGAACCTAAACCTAAGTTTAATGGACATTGTTTTAATTGCAAGAAACATGGACATCAAGCACATGCATGTAGATCTAAGGTTAGAAATTCATCCACCTCACCTAAGTTTCAAGGAAGTTGTTTCAACTATCATAAATATGGGCACAAATCATTTGAATGTAGATCTAGACCCAGGTGGTCATCAAATAACTAAGCTAGTCACGAAGCATAACTTATATAATTGGGATTACAACACTTGGTATAATTTCCACTATTGTGGTAAATATGGACACATTGGAGCAAATTGCATGAAGACTCATTTTAGAGGCAAGTCTAAAAGATGGATGAATGGAAGCATGGTCTGTTACAAATGTAATAAGGTTGGTCACCTAAAGAAAGATTGTAGATCACCCATGCTAAACAATGATAAGAACCAGAATGAAGATATCTATGAGAAATTGAAGAATCAGATGGACAAGACATGGAAGAAGAAAGAAGAAGAAACCACAAGCGAAGCTAGCACATCTACGGTCACCCAATTCGATGGATCAGGTGATCACACTTCTTCTAACTAAGCATGGAAGGTATGTTTGGAACTAAGTCTTGCAAAGTTTTATTTTTCATTAGTTCCTAACGTAGAATTGGGCAAAAGTCCATATCTGCATAGATAAAGATGCATTAGGACATATCTGAGAAAAATAGGGAATTTCATTTTTTATGTTAAGCATCAGTGTCTTGACTGAGTTATCAATGTATGTCAAGCACCTATTACAGCTGAAATGTTATATACACCGAGCTATATCATAATAGTTATATCGATCGAGCTTGTGATTAACCGAAGTTAACATTAGTGTGCCAAGACAATTGTATTCCACCAAAACTTGTACGGAGCATTTATGATGGCCTAATTCTACTTTTCAGATTCTATAAAGTGGAAAGTTGCTGCTAATTTCATTTCACCATGATATTTGAGATTTCAAAGAGCAATTCAGAGTTTGTGTAACCAGTTTAAGAAAGGTGATTCAAAATTTTCTCAGCGTGCCATCGTAAAAATCTATCTACAGGTTATTGATGAGAAAGGTATTTTATTGAGTAAATATTTATTTTCAAAAACTATTGTTTAAAATGGCATCATCATCATCAACATCAGTCAAGAAACAAGGGATGGAAGTTTTTAATGTGAAATTAGTAAGAAATGAAGTATGCAAGCCAAAGGTATTCAAGGCAATGTCAGAGAGTGTGATCAAAGGAGATTTAAATGGAGCCCTATCTTCCATTCCAAAGAATGTGTTAATAATGAGTGACATTAGGTCTTGCTACATGTGTAAAATTAGAGAAATTAGTGATTATGAGATCAGGGAAGCTTATGATAGACTATGTGTCAACGAAGTGCTGAAGCCAGAACATAAGGTAGTTTCCAATCAAGGGTTAGTGCATGCCCTAGATTTCCCACAAAATTTTAAAGTGGAATGGATAAAGATTATCTTGAGTCAAGTAAATGACATGCATTTATGGCTGGAAGATGGATTAGTAAAGATTACAAAGGAGATGATACATCAAGTCATTGGATACCCTACAATTGAAGGGAAAAGAATGATGAAATGTGCAAGTAGAGAAGATGTTCAAGCCAACACCTAGGTAGTTTGGAACAAATGAGGAATGACAATTTCCACCATAACTGATCTAGAAATTGACTTTGTTATTAGAGTCATCTCGCATAATTTTTATCAATCTAGTTGGTTGGATAGCGTCCCCTGTATGGCAGTGGACCAGACATGAAAGATAATAAAAAAAGGACACACGTATGACCTTGCTGAGCTCTAACTGACTCAACTTGTCAAGAATTTGAACTCCATCTGGACCGTGAAGAATTCTATGTGTAAGTTCAGTTCCTTATTGATCTATTTGTTCTTTTATGTAAAGAAGTATTTTCCTACGCATGGAGGTGTTATATGGGATAAGAGGAGACCCATCACTGTTCAAATCAATGAGTTTGTAAGTCAGATTGGAGATAACTTTAATGGAATAATGGACAACTATTTTGTTGAGTTTAAGAAGAAGAGGAGAAAGAGGACTAGAGTCCCTATGTCTTTGATTGAAAAATATAGTAAGGATATATGTTTTCTAGTAGATATAGATTTTACTTATGCACAAGTAGTCCTACCTAGGGTTTCATGGTTAATTCCATTACCCTATGAACTAAAGATAAATGAAGCTACTACTACAATTATAGCCCTCTTAGCTGAAGAGATTGATAGTAAATCACCTTACTTTGGAACCTTTGATGAAGCTAAATCCAAGATCACTTTGGGATTAATGGCTGCCACCACAAAGAGGAAAAGAAAGAAGATAGTGAAGAATTTGGAAAAAATATGTCAAAGAATCTGAATAGGATGCACCACTGGAGTTGACCCAAGGATTGGGAGAAGATGAACCGAGTGAAACTAGTAATAGTGAAGAAGAAGAAGAGAAAGAAAAGAAACCAGTGATTGTCAAGCCCCTAGCTGAGAAAAGAATTTTAAAACCTAAAGTGTCATCGACACCAATACTTAGGCCCAAAACAAGGAAAGATGCCACCAAGACTCCTAAGATGCCACCTGCATCTATTAAGCAAAAACCCGCACTACCTAAGGTAGTGCCAAATAAGGTTATAAAGATGCTGAGAAAGAAACTTGTTTTAGAACAAGATGATGATGAAGAAATAGAGAGTGATGAAGAAGTAAAGAGGAAGGTTACACAATAGGATACTCAACTCACTATTGATGAAATATGTTATAAGATTACTAGCTTTACAATAGTGGATGAGTTGAAAGGATTAAATTTTGGGAACTCCCTACTAATGAAGAGATTCATCATGTCAAAAAAAAGGGGGAATCATCATGACATGATTAAGGATAGGTAACAAAATTTTGAATGTATATATATCTCAGGGGGAGTATTAGGCTAGTACAACATACTTTTGTAATTGTAAGTACAAATGTCATGACAAAGTGTTTTTGCCACTAATGTCAAAGGGGGAGATTGTAGATCTCTATAGTTTTGTTGACCATTAGTGTTTCACACTTAGTCATATATCTAGGCAATGATGGTCGGTCATCACTACGATCGAGACATTTTTTAAAGGCTGAGTTATGTATTGAATACTTACTGAGCAGTAGTAGTATCTAGTAAAGTCATGGTTACTACATGTTTATATTATGTTGAGTATAGTTTTTTCCGAGTTACATATGCAATGACTACCAAGTGACATAGAGTTTAATAGATATCAGGTACAGTGAATACTGAGTACCAGGAATAACATTTTCCAAGTTAGCCAAGAATGACATATAAGTTTGGAATGGCACAATGATTGAGGTAAACTATTTTTGGTGATAGTGGTGTTTTGTAGTTTGTTTGTTGAGGTAATTACGCATCCATCTTGTAATCATTGATCCCTATGTAATACTTAGAGCCAATTAGAAAATTGTATAGCTTAAGTGGCAATAGGAATAAATCTAAACTATAGATCTTGAATCGTTAAGATGTTTTGGTTATTATATAAGGTCAAGATCTAAACCCTAAAAGAGAAGAGGAGAATCAGATAGAGAAAAAAGATATTGAGATCGAATGAATACTATGAGTATGAGAGAATGAATGGAAAGGCATATTTAGAATAGTTAAGTATTTAGATAGAGTTCAGTGACCAAGCTAAGTAGTGAAAGGATAGAATCGAGAAAGATCAGATAGAAGAGATCACTAACATATAGTAAAGAGGAGATCTGTAATCTACATATAAGTGCAAAATGAAAGATTAGGTACTGAGACATTTTAATTAGTGTATCAAGGTAAATCTCTTAACTGAGTAGTCTTAACAAACTTTATGTAATCTCTTTACTGAGTGCTTACTTTTTTGTAAGTTTTAAATCCTTTAGCAAGGTAGACTGTATAAGTCTTTTAGCTTTTAACAAAGAAGACCTTTCACGAGGTAGATCATGAATTGATCACACTTTGTAAGCCTTAATAGGAAAAACTTATTACTACAATAGTGAAGATTTGTGGGTGTCATCCCCACCCTAGTTTTACCTTTCAAGGATTTTTGCGTTACCAAAATTATTGTGTTATGAGTGATTTCATGTATGCTGCTTAACATGTTAAGTTACTTATTTATGATCAAGTTTTGTTTATGTTATGCCTAAATTTGTATCAGTATAAAAGGTTAAAATAGGTGATATCTGATTCACCCCCCCTCTTAGTATTACCTTCCCATTTATATTTCCAACACAATCTACATCACTTCTCGAAAGCAGGTTGAGGCATAACCCCAAGCATACCTCTCAGATACTCAAATGTATCCTTAGGCAAAGGCTTTGTAAATATATCTGCAATCTGCTCTTTTGTTCTTATATACTCCAGTCTAACTTCTTTCTCTGCAACTTTCTATCTCACTACATGATACTTTATTTCTATACGCTTTGTTTTAGAATGGAGTACATGATTCTTAGACGTACTAACTTTACTGGTGTTATCACATTGTATAACAATAGGCTCATCAAATTTTATTCCAATATCCTTTAAGATTTTTTTTATCCAGATTATTTGATTACAGTTGTTTTCTGTTGTTACATACTCTTCTTCTGTTGTGCTTTGTGAAATAGAATTTTTCTTCTTTCTTAGCCAAGAAACCAATCTTCCTCCATGGAGAAATTCTCCACCACTTGTGCTCTTTTTATCATCAACACTACCTCCACAATCTACATCTGTATATGCACATAGGGTAAAGTCATCAAATTTTTCATACCATAATCCATATTTAATTGTGGCTCTTAAGTACCTCAATACATTTTTACTCCTGCATAATGTGATTCTCTAGGTTTAGCTTGAAATCTTGCAAAAATTCCAACCACATGTGATATATCTAGTCTTGTATGAGTTAAGTATTGTAATCCTCAACCAATCATAGATGTGTACTTCTTCTATTCAACTACAGGAGTCTCATTTGTGTTAGATAACTTGTGTCTAGTTACCATAGGTGTTCCAACTGACTTAAAGTTCTCCATTCCAAATCTCTTCAATAAGTCATTCAAATAATTTTTTTGACATAAAAAGATACCATCACTATTGTGTGCTATTTTCTATCCTAAAAAATATTTCATCTCACCAATCATACTCATTTCAAATTTAGTCTTCATTTCATCTACAAATTTATCACTAGCTTCATCTTCTCCTCCAAAGATAATATCATCAACAAAAATAACTACAACCAACAAACCATTTTAAATTTCTTTTGTGTACAAATTTTTGTCTTTTGTGCCTTTAGTAAATCTTAATTTTATCAAATACTTATCCAGTCTTGCATACCAAGTTCTAGGTGCTTGTTTAAGTCCATATAAATCTTTCTTCAGTTTACATACCATATCTCCTTTAGGATTCTCAATGTAAACTTCTTCTTCTAACTCTCCATTGAGAAATAATGACTTCACATCCATCTAATACACTTTGAATTTCTTATAAGCTGCATAAGCCAAAAACATTCTTACTGCTTCAATTGTTGCTATGGGTGCAAAAGTTTCTTCATAGTCAATTGCTTCTTATTGTGAGTATCCTTTACATACCAATCTTTCTTTATTCCTTACAACTTCTCCTTGTTCATTCATCTTGTTCCTGAATACACATTTAGATCCTATAACATTCTTATCTTTAGGTATGGGGACCAATTCCCAAGTCTTGTTCTTTTCAATTTGATCTAATTCTTCCTTCATAGCTTTAATCCAATGTTCATCTTCATAGGCTTCACTAGTAGATTTAGGTTTAATTTGAGAAATTAAACACAATTGCTCTTGTACCTTATTTCATGTCAAAGCTCCTCTATCCATGCTTCCAATAATTTTCTCAATAGGATGATTTCTTCATAGGTTCCTATTAGGTGTCACTGTCTCAGTTCTTGCTTCAGCTATAGGATCTTCTATGATTTCCTCAATGCAAACTTCATTTTACAAATCATAGTCAGTTTCATAGAATAATTAAACATTCTCTAGATTAGTTATGGGATGAGTTCCTTCATCTAATTCATAATCAAGCATTCTTTCCTTACTTTTGAACTTTTCATCAACTTTAACATTTGCGCTCTCAACAATAGTTTTAGTTCTTTTATTATAACATATATAAGCTTTTCTCTTCAATGGATAACCAAGAAATTGTTTGAAAGTACAATTGAAGCAATTTTTGTATTGTCATTGATGTCAAACCTTAACTACTAAGATTATTTCTATCTAAGAAAGTACTATATCTATTTGATTGTTGAGAAGGATTAGGGTAGAGGTGATAACAATAGCACCTAAGGAAAGGTTGAGTTATCTTGATACTTCAATGTGTACTTGATTATGTGGCACAATGAAAAGATAATGTATTTCTTATCTAAGTAAGAAGTAAGACTAAACAAGTAGGATTAACTGAGAAAAAGTGAAGAAATCTAGTTTAAGCTGAGTGATGTTAGTGTCCACCAAGCCAATATATGCTGAGTAAATTTAGTGTTGACCAAACATCTTTTTATTGCTGAGGAAGATAGTATTAGCCAAGGAAATAGTTTCAATGGTGACCGGGCTACCCAATGATGATCGAGGAGTTGAACACAGTATTGACCGAGTGTCAATAATTTTCATTTGAGGAAGAATTCAGATTCCTAGCTGACATAGTTGAATTCTTGGATTATGTAAATCATGTTGACTTTGTTTATTGAATGTATAGAAGAATTTAATACACTATAAACCATTTTATTGTTATTCCATAAAGTGATTCAAGATGTTTCTAGAAGGATGGATGAAGAGCATAATGTTGGAAGGATTCGATGAATCTGACCTAACCCTAATATCTATGGAGGAGATTAAGTAGAAAAAGTTGGATCGACCTATCGAAGAGGTATTAAGGAAACCTAAGTGTGAGGTTGAGAGAGGATGTTGGAGTTGTTGTTTTTATTGACTAAATAAGAAGAAAAGGCTAAAGAAGGACTTGTGATTTCTTGAAGGGATTTTCAAGAAAATCAGTGAAGGAGATAGAAATGGATCACAGTTAGTAAGCTAGCATATATATGTTAGAATTGGATCTATTATTTTCAAAGTGAGTTGTATGTTTTTAGATCAAACACTGTTGTTACATTCTAACCATTGTATAAGTTTAAATCCTTTAATCAAGGTTGACCTAACAATAATTGTATAAATCCTTTAATCAAGGTTGCATTCTAATGGAATGTACTTAAGTCCTCTAACAAGGCACACTCCTAATAAGGTGGTTGAAATACTTTAACAGGGTCACACCTAGTAGTGTGTTTGTAAACCTTTGACAAGGTTGGATTTTCACAGAGCTCACTTCAAAAGAGTGAAAATATCAGTAGCATGTTACAAATTGGTTTTTCCCAAATTGTGTTTCCACTATAAATCCTATTGTTAATGCTTGTGTGAATGATTTGGTTTGAACATTTCTATGTTTTTCAAATTAAATACTATTGGATAGTGGACTACACTATTATATGTTTCTGATATGCATTCTATAATGACCGAGTAGTTTTTGGTTGTTAGATCTGAGTTTTTGAAGTGTTTAAAAGTTTTATTATACATCTAGACCTGAGAACAACTGATTCACCCCCCTCTCTATTATTCTAAATCATATTAATATAAATATACCTTCATCACTTCTATTAGCACCTGTAAAAATTTTCATGGCTGCATACCCTTTTTCTTGGCCTCTGTGTCTATTTTCCTTGTCTCTAGTTTGAAAACCCTTGGTTCTTTTTTGAATTTCTAGCCGTTGCATTCAAAAACCTAAGTGTGCCCTAGCCTTGTTCTAATTTCATGTTACTTTTTGGGTCACTTAAAACCTCATAAAGACATGTGCGTTAAATTTTTATTCACCTAGTAGTCTTTATTTTCCCTAAGTTTCTAGCGCCTAGTGATAAATTTTTCCTAAGTCCAGCGTTTTAATATTTCCTAATGTTTTTGGCCTTCATTCTTTCTTGGCCCCAACTCTAACAGCATCTTGATCTAACAATGGGCATAAGTTCTCATGGAATTTTTTAGAGGCTTGCAAACTTATGCCAGTCATTGATTCTTCTTTGTGACGTAGAGTTTCAAAATAGGTAGGTCCACTGTTAGAGGGTGCTGAAATGGTGGTCTCCTATTGGTCAGTGTGTTAGTGAGTTGGACATGTTGTCAAGTGGGCCAAGTATCACAATCACAAGATTCATGATGGACGGTGGGTGCATGATCTTATGGAATCTTCCAAGCCCTTGAGATCATGCGACAGTCATCTGATCTCCCAGGCAGGGATCAAGGCTTTAGCAGTTTGGCTAAATTCATTTAGCGATTCCAATAAATTTCAAAAGGCTTCACTCATTCATGAAGAAAAAATGGCAATGTTCCAAACCAATTGGCAATTCAGTGGACAAGCATTCACGTAGTAGCTAAATCATTTGGCAAAGGTATAAAGTTTTTTCTGAATGGGCAAAATCCTTTAGTCATTGGTTTGCTAAATGTGACTAGGGTCATATTAAAAGGTTGAGTCATAAAGCTCGTGAAAGAAAAAGATCAAACGGTCATGACTTAAAGTTGATCCAGATTTGAATGATGACCACCAATTTGCTACTAGCACCATGGATGTAACCATTGCAATTTGAATTCAAATTTTTAGAGGGTTTCTAGTGGCAAGGGACTAGTTTTTAATGTTTTAGCAGCCAGATTTGATTAGTTTGGTGGTACCGGCTATTGCAGTGTGGTCCAGTTGTTGGTGTTTCAAAACATCTTATGCTCTTAGGCTACCAATATACCCTTAGAAATATTTTAGGAGTGGTTAGTTCCAACATGTAAGTGATCTTAGGGTAATTGGACCAACTATAGGGACAAGAATATCCTCTTCACTTCTGGCTCTGCAAATCCAAGGTGGGTGCACCTAACCCAATGAAAACTATACTTTACACACCAAAGACTAGGTTTGAATAATAGATTGATAGTAAGAAAGTACTAAATGCTAACCTCACATTCATTGACTCTCCATTACTATTGGGTAACACAACCACACAACCAAAGACCTAAAGCTTAGAAAGGTTATTGATTTTAAGATTTGGAATGTAATAACTTCAATCAATGTATGTTAACAAGAGAAGTACTCATTTAGGCCAGTGCCTCATCCATTGGGCAAGATTTTTTAGGCACAAAGACACATAGATTTGAGAATATTTGAGAATTCATAGCCAGAAATACATTTATCATAATCTTTACTGCTTAGAGAACATCCTTACATAGACAAGGGAAAACTCATATCCCATTTAGAGCATTGTTTAATCCAATCCTAGATCAAAACTCAATAATGAAGATACATACATAAAAACAATATGTAATGAGCTAGAAAACTCAAAGCTTACTTGACTTGACATAAAGGAGAGATAAGAATTGGATATTTATATTAAGTATGATGAATTCCTTCTGTGTATACAATGAATCACAAGACACCCTACTTGCAAACTATAGCTTAGACCTACAACTTTCTTCTTTCATCAACAAACACTGAACCAAAAAACTATTACAAAACCTTGGGACCAAAAACTCAGGATTGATTTTGAACTTTGAAATTGGAACCCTTTCAAAATCAATAATTCAAAATTATATACCCCTAGTTACCTTGGAATCCTAAACAAGTTAGGATGCTACAGATAACCAGGGTAAGGGTTAGGGTTTCCACCCACCAAAACAATTCAAAAGATCAAAATTCAATACATTGGAGTGAAAACTGAGCCACCCTGAGCAATCAGACCTAAAAATCAGTCTTCATTTATGGTAATTCTTCTGGGACTATACTAAAGATCATGAAATTCTATGTAAATCCATCTGATCAGACACCTACAACATGCCTCGAGAAAGTAAACCCATTCCCTCATGGTACAAAAATCTTTGCAAATAATCATCAAACCCTTCAGACCACACTGCAACAGTTGACACCACCAAACTAATTGAATCTAGCCGCTAAAACATTCAATTCTGGTCCTTTCTATCACTAGAAACCCTCTAAAATATTTGAATTCAAACTATAACGGTTACTTCCATGGTGCCAACAACATATCAATGATCATAATTCAAATCTATATCAACTTTAAGTTGTGACCATTCAATCTTTTTCTTTCATGGGCTTTATGACTCAACCTTTTAATATGACCCTAGTCACATTTGGTGAACCAGCGACTAAAGGATTTTGCCCATTCATAGAAAAATTTATACCTTCACCAAATGATTTAGCTACTATGCGAATGCTTGTCCACTGAATTGCCAAAACATTTAGAACACTGCCACCTTTCTTTGCGAATGAGTGAAGCCTTTGAAAATTTGTCAGGCTGCTAAATATTTTTTTAGAACCTCCAATAGACCAAGATTCACCCATGGGCCTGCTTGTGCCACCCATCATTTTACTATTCATTGCAACTACCCAGTCACCACTAACACAAGACCCACTCATATGAGCCAATGAATCAGATGGTGGGTGCAAGATCTCATGGCTCTGACATAATCCATGAGAACTTACACCAACCGTCGATCTTCTACAAATGTCAGGGCCCTCTGAGACACGCTGGATATGAAGACCCACTGACAATTTCCATTTCATCACTATGTGGACCAATAAAACTTGAGCATGTTAGGGCTGTGTCATTTTGGACCCACCTACTATTGACCCCAATACACTAGGAGATTAGATGGTTAGCGCATGATCTGATAGACTCAAAAGATTCTTTGCACTTTTACACCAGCTGTCAATATTGAATCTCCTGGATGAGATATCGGGACCACCTAACAACACGTCCAGCCATTATTATGTGGACCAATGAGAAGATGCCAACTCCACACACTTGGCAAGTGGACCTGCTGAATTGAAAAGCTACGTCACAAAGTAGAATTAATGGCTGGCATAATTTTGCAAGCCTCTAACAAATTTCATGAGAACTTATGCCTGCCATTAGATCAAGATGGTGCCAGAGCCAGGCCCAGGAAAGAATGAAGGGCAAAAACATTAGGAAATATTTAACATTGGACTTACAAAAAATATTTCGCTAGGCATTGGAAACTTAGGGAAAATAAAGACCACCAGGTGAATAAAAAAAAAAAATGCATGTGTCTTTATGAGGTTTTAAGTGACCCAAAAAGTAACATGAAATTAGAACAAGGCTAGGGCACACCTAGGATTTTTCTCGCAAACGGCTAGATTTTTGAAATTTCACCTAGGGTTTTGGGAGGAAAATGGGAAAAATAACTGCAGAGGCCGAATAAAATGTTACAGCCATGGAATTTTTTACTTGTGCTAATAGTGGCTCATACTAAGGGATGTGTATCTCCTGTAGATACAATGAGCAAGCTAGAATCTCTTGGAAGAGCAGACCAACTCAAAAATTTCAACCCAAAAAGAAAAAATAGATGACTAAACAAGGGAAAATCTAAACTACTGCTCATGGAAAAGATATTTCAAGAGAAGTAAAACTTTAGGAATTATCCATGAACAGGAAATTCCAAAGTACCACTAGTTAAATCTTTCAAGACATAAGAATTTATCCCCCATTTGCTTTCAATAAGATAAGGGCCCAACCAAATTGGATCAAACTTTCCATGCTTCCCCTTATCTTCCAATCTTGCATTCCACATCAGGACAAGGTCATCAACTTCAAAACTCCTTTGAGTAGACCTCCTATCAAACAAATTCTTACATTGTCTCTACAATGCTTCATTTCTTTCATGTGCATCTCTCCTTACCTCTTCCAACTGGATCAGCTCATCCATTCTTACTCTCATCTTATCATTCAAATCCTCATCATATGCTTGGATAAAATTATACATACGCAATAGATTATTTTGAGGAAATCTAGCACTTATTTCATATACCAAATCAAATGGAGCACAACCTATGGCGTTCTTTACAGTTACCCTGTCAGCCCATAGTGCCCACCATAACTTTGAGTCCTAGGCTTTCCTATTCATGTCGAACACTCTCTTGAGAATCTTAATTAGACTTATGTTATGGGACTCAGCCTGACCATTTCCTTGTGGATGATATGGGGAAGAAAATTAAATGTGTATCCCATATTTTTGACAAAAATCCTTAAAATCAGGTGATCTAAAACACATTGCATTATAAACCACAATTACCTCTGGGCAACCAAACTTGGTAAGGATGTTTTGCATCATAAAATCTACTACCACTTTGCTAGTAGTCTTTCTAGTAGGGATAGATTCAACCCACTTGGTAGAATAGTTTGTTGCCACTAGTATGTAAGAATGTCCACCACTAGACTTGTTTGGAATTTCTCCAATAAAATCTATACCGCACTTCTGGAAAGAAGCCTAAACTGCAACAGGTCAGAGTGGAAAATTTCCATTAAACTTCAACTTTCTAGAAAATCTCTAACATGGATCACATTTTCTTACAAGCTAATGTGTATCCTTAAAAATTGTAGGCCACCAAAATCCAGACCTAAGGATCTTGTGACCTATGGTCTTTTCCATATAGTGTCCTCCACAAACACCTTGGTGCATTTCCTTTAACAAAGCTTCAGATCTCTCATGGTCTATGCACTTTAGCAATACTACTTCATTGCTTCTCCACCACAACTAAACATGTATAATGGCATACCTTGCAGATTTCAACTTGATAGTTCTCCTTTTATTTTCATCCATCTCAAGGGGAAGGGCCAATTTTTGCAAGTAACCAATAACATCCTTGTACTAGTCACAATAATCCATATCACAAATATAAGGCCTTTGTTCTTCTTCTAACACATTTACATGATTTGCAATTAAATTGCTTTGTGCCATTAATTTTGCAAGACCAAAGCCTCTTACCAACTTTGTAATCTGGATATCAATATTAAATTCTTGGATCCTATTGATCCATCTACATCTTTTCCCTGAAACTTCTTGTTGCACCAATATATCCTTAACTACAACACTAGGAACATAAGTAACTACCTTAGCTCCCATAAGGTAACATCTAAATGCCTTGACTACTTTAACTAAGGCATAAGCCTATTTCTCAGTAATATCATATTTTAATTCTGCTGCTTGTAGGGATTCGCTAAAGAATGATATAGGTTTTTCATATCCATTAGAATTCTTCTGCAATAAAACTACTGCAACTGTATGACAAGAAGCAAAAGAAAATATCTGCATGGGCTTACCATAATCAGGTGTCCTCAAAACTGGAGCATCCTTGATGGCCTTTTTGATACTTCTGAAAGATTCATCTACTTCTTCATTCCATTCAATCTTTGCTTCTTTCTCCAACATTCTAGAGATACGGATACTGATTTCTAAAAAATTTGTAACAAATCTCCTTAAAAAGTTTACTTGCCCAAAGAAAGATTGTATTGCTTTAACATTTCTAAGTGGTGAAAGCTTGTCTATAGCCATAACCCTTTCAGGGTCAATTCTCACTCTAGGCTTGGACACAATATGTCTCAAGATTTTGCCTTCCACAAAACAAAAGGAACACTTCTTTGGATTCAAAGAAATCCCATACTCCAAGGCCCTAATAAATTTTTTTTCAAGATTTTCACAGTGCTGACTTTCCTTATCTGAAAATGTTGTGAGGTCATCTTGATATACCACTAGAAATTTCATTATGAAGTCTGCAAATGCAACATCCATAGCTCTTTGAAAATTAGCTCCTGCATTAGTTAGATCGAAAGGCATTCTAACATAAATATATGTTCCCTAAGGGGTAGTAAATGTGGTCTTGAATTATTCAGATTCCTTGACCATGACCTAATTATATCTAGAGAAAGCATCCATCATGGACATTAACTCTGACCTAGTAACCTTTTGCAGCATATTTTCCATATTAGGCAAACCATAATTGTCTTTCAAAGAATTGACATTCAAGTTCCTAAAATCAACACATAACCTAATGTCACCATTCTTTTTTCTGACTGGAACCAAATTTGACACCCAAGTAGAATGTCTTACAAGCTTGATGATGCTAGCATCCATCATCTTTTCGAGTTCAACTTGCATTTTTGGTGCCAACATAGGATTCATAGCCCTTAATTTTTTCCTAAAAGGTTTAGTGCCTTCAATGGTATCTCATGCTGGAATAGATCCTCTCTATAGGTTTTCAAATCATCATAAGACCATGCAAAGACATGTCTAAATCTTTTGAGAAGATCAATTAGATTATTCCTAGTTCTTTGGCACAAACATTTACCTATATAAATATTTTTAGGTATCTGACTTGTTCCAAAATTTACTTCCTCCAAATCATTTATCTTATCAACAAATTTAGAAAAACAAGTCCTTTCTTTATCATCAAATACCCTCTCAAGAGTAACCAATCCCCGTGGGATCCTATTTGATTTCAATTGCAAAACTTCCTTCCCAAGAACATTTTCTTTTCCATTTCTGATGTCAAAAAATGTGCTGAAATCCATCTCCTGGCCATCAAAGTGAAAATCACACTATGAAAACCTTTGTATATCTTGATCAGAAAAAAAAAATGTGCCAATTCTCAACATTGTCTGGGATAGGAGAACTAGACTTGAACTCAATCTTGGATATCACTGCAAAAGTAATATCCTCCAGCCTTAGTGCTATATTTTCCAATAAGTCAACCATCTTGTTTTGGCTTCTATCCACCAAATCAATACCAAAGGCATTGAAACCTTCAATTTCATCCCAAACAACATTTCTATATTGTTTCAACCTTTGATACTTTGATGCATACCTCGATCTAACCTAAGAAATTATTAACTTAGAGTCACCAATCACCCTAAGATGTTTGATTACATGTTTTGATGCTTGTCTCAAACCAATCAGTAGGGCCTCATATTCAACAACATTGTTTGTGCAAAGGAACAAGAGAGTGAAAGAAAACTTGAAAGTCTTACCACTTGGGGATATCAATAGCACTCCTACTCTAGCACCTTCCTTTGCATTTTCTCCATCAAAATACAAGGTCCATAAGATGTTACCTTCTGCCATATTATTTTCATCATCAGCCAAAAGGATAGGCTTGACCTTTTCTTGCACTTCTCTCTCCTAAAGTTGGAAAGAGCCAATGTCAGTGTCAACAAAACAATTCCTATTGTCATCTTCATCCTCAACAATCATATGTGGGGTTCTAGTTTCCCTTGAAACTTGTACACTTTCTCCTCCAATGCTAAAAGTAGCAAAAGACAAGTCACACTGAATACTTCCTCCCATAGAATCACTCCATTTTCTAGTTAATATCATTCCATACTGAGGATGAATATCAACTACAAGAACACTCATAGTTAGTTGTTTGTTAGGAAATGTTGCTAATTTATAAGGCAAAGTCTTAATGGTACCAATAACTAGCACTTCTCTTGAGTCCATAGCTTGACATCTCCCATGAGGTGTATCAACCTTTAGTCTTAGTGACTTCATGATTTCTATAGGCATGACAGTGTTTGATGCTCCAGAATCATTCATGCAATTCTTCAATAATTTTCCATTTATCATAAGGGACAAGAAAAAAGGATCAACTCTCCTTGATGCAACATTTGCATTCAAAAATATCTGAGGGATCTTAGAGACAATTTCTTCATTTTTACTATCAGGTGTGTCATTTAAAGAAGCCACATTCTTATCACTCCTACTCATTTCTTGGACCTTTAATGAAGAAGCACCATTTACCCAATCCAAGGCCTTGACCTTGTTCTATTCTATTCTCATCATTTCCAAAAGTGGAACTTTGACAGTTATTTGTGAAAGAAATTTAGTCATATCAATGGGAACATATGTATGGTTGCCCATGTCTTCCTTAATCTCAGTGACATCTTTATCCTCCTTTCGAACAGTCAAGTTAGATTTACCCTTTTGCATAAATTCATCTTCCTTCTAAGGTATGGGAACAACTAATTTTGATGTTTTTACTTTACCCTTAGGTATTGCAGTAGGCCCACTCCTCTTTTTAATTTTAACCTAACTGATAATACCATCACCTTTCTCCTTTTCCTCAGGCTATTGTGTACTCCTTTCTAAATTCTTGATAAACATGCTACTAGGTTTACTAGCTATGCTTCCAATTGTCCTATTCCTTAAATTGTAATTTCTCTTAGCTTGAGTGACCATGTCTTTGTTAGGAATGAATGCAAAGTGTTTTGGCAGTCATTCTGTAGTACTTGTTGTTGCATTCATGACTTGAATTGTCATTGATGTCAACACAGTGATATTCTGGATATTAGCAAGAAAGTAGGTATAGTTTTGTTTTGCGCACATGTTGTATTACAGATTGGATTTTATGTATTTGATGCTATGTTCTTTGGTGTGTTATTAACCTATGGTTAATAATGCAAAAAGAAATTCATTCATTTGTAAGAGTTATGAGCATTTTGGTGAAAGCAGTGTTTAGATAGTGTTTCTGTGTAGCGATGTTTGGAAATCGGAGGATATCTCTTAGCTGGGATGGAATCTAATTTTGCATAGTTAAAGGGATATTGGAGACTCATTAATGATGATATGGTTCACAACATAAACTTTGAGGACATGTTTGGAGAAAGTTACAGTAACTGGAAGCCGACAGTTTTATGTGAATTCTGTGTGTAGCGTGTAGAATTTATTGTCTTGTAATTGAGGACCGACTCATTTGTAATTATTTGAGTTTGGTATTTAAGAAGGAATTTTTTCCTTATTGTAATGTGTACTATGAATATTGTGATGCGAGTATATGCATGAAGTGAAGAAAAGAGCTAATTCAGTGATGAAGGAAGACTTGTGAGTACAGAGATCTGGAATTGTGATCTTGTGTAGAAGAGAGTGCAGTTTTGGCATAGTGTGAAGGAGGTAATATATTTCATATTATTATATTGAATAATTCTAAGATCTTTTGGACAGTGGGTTCAGAGATCTTTCCTTGAAGCTGTTTGGGCAGTGGGTCCTTCTGTCTTCCATAAACTCTTAACTGGGTTAGAATCTTTTAACAGGGATTCAAAATCTCCTAACAAGGATTTATATGTACTAAATTTATTTCATAAGACTCCTAATAGGGTCCATCCTCTAACAAGGAACTTTCATATAAGTGCATCATTTTGTGGGCATCATTCCCACCGAGGTTTACTCTTTTCAAGAGGTTCCCTAGTTAACATATCTTGTGTTATTGTGCAATTGTTTATGGTTATCTTTCTATGGTTGATCAGTACATTGATTATATTATTTAAAGCTATTGAATGGATAAATTATCTGATAATTGATTCACCCCCCCCCCCCTCTCAGTTATCTTGGGGATCTTTACTTTCTAACAGTCTGCAGTGATTTGAGCAATTTCCTCATCAGAGGGTCTCCTTAAGGAAAGATGTTCCTCACACTTCACTGCACCACATCAAACATCATCAAATTCTTCTTCCTCATCATCAGTAGATTCAACCTCATCCCATGTATGTGAAGAAATCATTGCACAACCACTCTTACCATATTGCTTCTCTTGTCCTTGGTCCTCAGATAAATCTAGAGCAATAACTAAATGTTCTGGACTATGAGGAGATTGACAAGTAGTACACCATGGGATATCATCATTCATGTTAACTGGATTTCTTTGCAAAGGATTAAGAATCCTATCATCATTCCTATCCCTTTTAACTAGAAAAATGGGCTTGCCATCCTTCCACTGAGTATTGTATGGGTAATTCTGCATTCTTGGTTGCCTACTAAAATTACTTGAAACAGGCCAGTCATTTGTTGCAACCCTATTGTTTCTTTTTTCATTCGGCTTTAGATCCTCTAAAGCACTTAAAATATACATTAGATTATCCTCCTCCTTTGGCTTAAAATTAGTAGACCTTCCCATCTCTTTCTTATTTTTCACTTGAGGCATATAATCATCTCTTCTCCCTAATTTTCCTGATATTCTTCTATTACTTTCTATGTTGATAGCCAACTTGTAAGCCTCCCCAAGATTTCTAGGGTTCTTATCCCTTAAAAGGTACCCCATCTTTACATCAAAAGCATTTAAGTATGTCAAAAGACACACTCTATCATCTAATCTGATAACTTGGAGGAGCCTATGCATAGCCTTTTGGAATCTTATATTAAATTCAAGGACCTCTTCATTCTAATTTTTCTTTATGTTATTGAATTCATTCAAAATAAAACCCTCATTTGTTTTATCTCCATAATGCTCCTTGAAAAAATTCTTAAATTCATTCCAAGATCCTATACTAGCATGGGGTAATCCTCTAAACCAGTTCCTAGCATCCTCAGTCAGAGATTGTACAAATAACTTCATTATAACATCATCAGGCTCAACATTATAATCATCTTGTTAGAAAGTAAAGACCACCATGATAACTGAGAGGGGGGGGAGGGGGTGAATCAGTTATCTAATAATTAAACCATTTATCAACATTAACTTCAATATCAACTTCAATAGCTTTAAACCATATAATTAATGCAATAACCAACCATATAAAGATAATCATACACAATGACACAATAACACAAGATATGTTAACTAGGGAACCTCTTGATCAGAGAGTAAACCTTGGTAAGAATAATACCCACAAAATGATGCACTAATATGAAAGTTCCTTGTTAGAGGATGGACCCTGTTAGGAGTCTTATGAAATACATTTAGTACATATGAATCTTTGTTAGTAGATTTTGAATCCCTGTTAAAAGATTTTAACCCTGTTAGGAGTTATGGAAGACATAAGGACCCACTACCCAAATAGCTTCAAGGCAAGATCTCTGAACTCACTATCCAATAGATCTAAGGATTATTCAATAGAATAATATGAAATATGTTACCTCCTTCACACTATGCCAAAACCACACTCTCTGCTACACAAGATCACAAATCCAGATCTCTGTACGTAGCAACTCTTCCTTCATCACTAAATTAGCTCTTTTCTTCACTTCATGCATACATTCACATCACAACTTTCACAACTTTATATCAAAACTATTACAATCCTCACATAACAAGGAAAACATTCCTTCCTTTATACCACACTCAAATAATTACAAATGTGTCGGCGTGCAAATACAAAATAATAATTTCAACATGCTACATCAAAATTACATAAAACTGTCAGCTTCCAGATACAATAACTTTCCAATCGTGTGACCTTAAAGTTTGCACTATGAATCACATCACCACCAATGAGTCTCAAACTTCCCTTTAACTATGCAGAATCAGATTTTATGCCGGTTAGGAGATATCCTTCGATTACCAAAAATCGCTACACAAGAATATTGCCAAAATATTGCTTCCACCAAAATGCTTATAGCTTTCATGAATAAATGAATTTATTTTTGTGTTCTTAACCATAGGCTAATAACACAACAAAGAACATACCATCAACTGTGCATAACTTAATCTACAATATAACATGTGCGCAAAACAAAACTGTGCCTACTTTTCTGCTAAACTCCAGAATATCATTGTGTTGACATCAATGACAATCATAGTCATGAATGCAACAACCACTGCTATAAAATGAATACCAAAGGCTTCAAAGTTCATTCCTAACAATCTCCCCCATTGGCATTGATGGCAACATAGATGAAAAACATCCAATGTTCCAAAAATCCAATCACTGTTGCTCAACTGCACTGCTGCTCATCATCAATCAAATCTTGCTTCGTTATCCTATTCAATCTCTCCAACAAATGTAGTTCCTCAATGTTTTTCATGATTCTCTCCCCCATTGACATCAATGACAAAAATTCTATCACTACATCAAACAATAGCTCAATGTCAAAAGACACTATTTAGAAAATACATTCACAAGAGTCCTCAATGACTCAGCTCAGATACACATACTCCCCCATAGAGGAAGTACCAACATCCAATCCATAAAATAGATAGGGCCATAAACCACTGGACGAGTGCAACCAACTACATCATTACTCAAAAGTAGGTTGGGGCATAACCCCAAGCATACCTCTTAGATACTCAAATGTATCCTTAGGCAAAGGCTTAGTAAATATATCTACTATCTACTACTTTGTGCTTATGTACTCCAGTCTGACTTCTTTATCTGCAACTTTCTCTCTTACAACATGATACTTGATCTCTATATGCTTTGTTTTAGAATGTAAAACTAGAATCTTAGACATACTAACTGTACTTGTATTGTCACAATATATGACAATAGGCTCATCAAACTTGAATCCAATGTCCATCAACATCTACTTCATCCAAATTATCTAATTACAATTGTTTGCTACTGCTACATATTCTACTTCTATTGTACTTTGTGAGATACAATTCTACTTTTTTCTCAACCAAGAAACTAATCTTCCTCCAAGAAAAAAGGCTCCACCACTGGTGCTTTTCTTATCATTAATGTTGTCTCCCCAATCAGCATCAATATATGCACATAGGGTAAAATCAACAAAATTTTCATACCATAGTCCATAGTCCATTGTGCCTCTAAGATATCTCAATATCCTTTTTACTACTACATAATGTGATTCTCTAGGTTTAGCTTGAAATCTTGCTACCATTCCAAATGAATGTTGTATATCTAGTCTAGTGTGTGTCAAGTACTGCAATCCACCAATCATAGATCTATATTTCTTTTTCTCAACTTTTGGTGTCTCATCTTTACTAGATAATTTATGTCATATAACCATAGGTGTTCCAATTGGTTTACAATTCTCCATACCAAATCTTTTCAACAAATCATTCAAGTACTTTGTTTGACTTATAAAGATACTATCTTTATTTTGTGTTATCTGTAATCCCAAAAAGTATTTCATTTCTCCAATCATACTCATTTCAAATTCTATCTTCATTTCATCAGCAAATTTGTCACTAGCTTCATCTTCTCCAAAAATAATGTCATCAACAAAAATAACCAAAACTAACAATCCATTCTCAATTTCTTTTGTGTATAAGTTACTATCTGTTGTTCCTTTTGTAAATCCCAATTTTAACAAATACTTATCTAATCTAGCATACCAAGTTCTAGGTGCTTGCTTTAGTCCATACAATGCTTTCTTTAGTTTACATACCATGTCTCCTTCTTGAGTCCAAGGAAAACCTTTAGGCTACTCAATGTAGACTTCTTCTAATTCACCATTCAGAAATGTTGAATTCACATCCATCTAATACACTTTGAATTTCTTAAATGCTGTATAAGCCAAAAATATTCTTACTACTTCAAGTCTTTCCACAAGGGCAAAAGTCTCTTCATAGTCAATTCCTTCTTTCTTTGAGTATCCTTTACATACCAATCTTTCTTTGTTTCTAATTACTTCTCCTTGTTCATTCATCGTGTTCCTGAATACCCATTTAGTTCCAATCACATTTTTATCTTTAGGTCTAGGGACCAATTCCCATGTCTTGTTCTTTTCAATCTGATCCAATTCTTCTTTCATAGCTTTAATCCAATGTTCATCTTTACAAGCTTCATTAGTAGACTTAGGTTCAATTTGAGAAATCAAACATAAATGTACCTTCTTTCTAGTCATAACTCCTCTGTCTAAACTTCCAATCACTTGTTCAACAGGATGATGTCTTGATATATACCTGTTAGATGTCATAGTCACTGATCTGTCTTCAACTGTAGATTCTTCTCTAGATTCTTCTTTGTTTTCTTTAGCATAACTTTCATTCAAAAATTCACTGTCAGTCTCAAAAAAAAAATTTAGTAGTTTTAATGTTAGTCTAAGGGTTAGTTCCTTCATCAGATTCATAATCAAGCATTCTTTCCTGAATGTTAAACTTCTCGTCAACTTTTACATTTTCACTTTCAACAATAGTTTTAGTTCTCTTATTGTAACATCTATATGCTTTTCTTTTCAAAGAATATCCAAGAAAAATTCTTTCATTGCTTCTAGGATGAAACTTTCCTATATCATCATCTCTCTTAATATAACATTTTCTTCCAAAAATTCTAAAATACTTAACTGAGGGTGCATGTCCAAACCATAATTCATAAGGTGTCTTGTCTGTCTCTGCTCTGATTTGTACTTTATTCATTATATATACTATTGTATTCACTACTTCTCTCCAAAATGTCTTTTGCAAATCACCTTCAAATAACATAGCTCTAGCTACTTCAATCACTAATCTATTCTTTCTTTCTAAAATACCATTTTGTTTAGGTGTTCTAGGGGCTGATAAATGTCTCTTAATACCATTTACTTCACAAAAAGTGTTAAACTCTTTAGATGTAAATTCTCCACCTCTATCGGATCTCAAACATTTAATCCTTATTCCTGATTCATTCTCAACTTTATTCTTCATGACCTTAAACTTATCAAATTCTTCAAATTTTTGTTTCAAAAATGCAATCCACATCATTCTTGTAAAATCATCAACAAGAATCATAAAACACCTTTCTCCATAGAATCCTCTAGTCCTAGTAGGACCGCTCAAGTCTGTATGAACAATCTCCAACTTTTCTGTAGATGTGAACTTCTTGCTAGGAAATGAACTCCTTTTCTACTTAGCCATCATACATTCCTTGCAAATCATGTTAGTAGGCCTCATAATCTTAGGTAAATCTCTTACTACAAGTGTAGAACTTACTTTCACAATATTATCAAATTTTATATGACAAAACCTTCTATGCCATAACCAACTGTCATCAATCTTAGTCATCAAGCATGTCATCTTAGTAGGGTTCAACTGAAATACATTACCACTGGTTCTAGATCTAGTTCCAATTAGATTTCCATCTTTACCCTTACTCACAGAAGTTTTCTCATTAAACCAAACTTGATATCCCTTATCCACTAATTGTCCAACACTCAAAAGATTATGTTTCAATCCATCAACAAAGTAAACATCACCAGTATTAGTCTTTCCATCAAGAGTAATAGATCCTATACCTTTAATCAAACAAGGTGCATTATTACCAACTCTAACAATTCCTCCATCATAATTGTTAAACTTTATGAATTTATCTTTATCACTAGTCATATGATGTGAACAACCACTGTCTATAATCCAATCAGCTTTCTTTTCAACTTGGGAAACTAAGGCTTTTTTTCTTTCATATCAGATTCAAAATTTTCTTCCTTAATTTCTACAAATCCTATGTCATCAAAGTTATCATTATCACTATCACTCAAATGTCTTTCAATTCCTGCTTCAATTTCTTCATCATTTGCATAATAACATTCTTTAGATCTTCTAGGTGTAAAATTGTTTCTATACTTCTTAACTCTCTTAGGAAACTTAGATGCAAAATGACCATATTCTTGACATGTCCAACATTTAAAGATTTTCTTACCATATGGTTCTCTTTTCACAAGCAAGGCAATACCTTCTTCAATCTTCTTATCTTCATCAGATTTGGATCTGCTACTGCTGGCATAATCTCCATTCACACTTGTACTTCTAGACAAAGTAGGTCTAATGCTAAGAGCACTGAACATTGTCTCCATTCTAGGTAGTTCTCCTGATAATCTCAAATTCATCTCTACTACTTCCAATCTTCCAAGAAGAGTCTCTCTTGAAAATTTTGGTGTACAAGGTATCACTTATTCTATCATTTGTGTAGTCTGCCTGAATACCGATGTCAATGTTCTCAAAATCTTCCACATTACTTCATTCTCTATCTTTTCACCTCCATAAGACTTTATTCCTACAAAAATTTCTGACATCCTACCAATATAGCTTCTAATAGATTCATCTTCCATCATTCTTATGTCTTCAAATGCACAAATCCAATTATGTAACCTAGCTTTCTTTGCATGTTCATCACCTTCAAAAGTAGAATGTAAAGCTTTCCAAATATCATGAGATTTAGTTAAACCTTTTACCTAACTGTATTCATTCTCTGGAAGTGCTGATAAAAGTGCTTCTCTTGCAAGTATGTTACACATAAATAGATCTACCTCATCTTTAGAACTTGTTTCAAGATTGTCTTCTTCAATTATAGTCCTTTCATTCTTTGTAATCAACCAATAACCTGGTCCTAAAAACAAGAGATGTGTCTTCATCTTTTCTTTCCAACTATCAAAATTTACTCCATCAAACTTAGGGCTTTCTTCCCTGAAATTCACCATAGATCTCCTTAAGTTGTTAAACTTATCTTTCAAGGACCTATCGCTGTAATACCAATTGTTAGAAAGTAAAGACCACCAAGATAACTGAGAGGGGGGGGGGGGGGGGTGAATCAGTTATCTGATAATTAAACCATTTATCAACATTAACTTCAATATCAATTTCAATAGCTTTAAACCATATAATTAATGCAATAACTAGCCATAGAAAGATAATCATACACAATGACACAATAACACAAGATATGTTAACTAGGGAACCTCTTGATCAAAGAGTAAACCCCAGTGGGAATGATGCCCACAAAATGATGCACTAATATAAAAGTTCCTTGTTAGAGGATGGACCCTATTAGGAGTCTTATGAAATACATTTAGTACATATGAATCTCTGTTAGGAGATTTTGAATCCCTATTAAAAGATTCTAACCCTGTTAGGAGTTATGGAAGACAAAAGGACCCACTGCTCAAACAGCTTCAAGACAAGATCTTTGAACTCATTGTCCAATAGATCTTAGGATTATTCAATATAATAATATGAAATATGTTACCTCCTTCACACTATACCAAAATGGCACTCTCTGCTACACAAGATCACAAATCCAAATCTCTGTACTTTGCAAGTCTTCCTTCATGACTAAATTAGCTCTTTTCTTCACTTCATGCATACATTCACATGACAAATTTCACAACTTCATATCACAACTATTACAATCCTCACATAACAAGGAAAACATTCTTTCTTTTATACCACACTCAAATAATTATAAATGAGTCGGCATGCAAATACAAAATAATAATTTCAACACACTACATCAAAATTACATAAAACTGTTGGCTTCCAAATACAATAACTTTCCAATCGTACGGCCTTGAAGTTTGCACTATGAACCAAATCACCACCAATGAGTCTCAAACTTCCCTTTAACTGTGTAGAATCAGATTTCATCCCGGTTAGGAGATATCCTCTAATTACCAAAAACTGCTACACAAGAATACTACTTCCACCAAAATGCTTATAGCTTTCATGAATAAATGAATTTCTTTTTGCACTCTTAACCATAGGCTAATAAAACAACAAAGAACATACCATCAACTATGCATAACTCAATCTATAATATAACATGTGCACAAAATAAAATTGTGCCTACTTTTCTGCTAAACTCTAGAATATCATTGTGTTGACATCAATGACAATCATAGTCATGAATGCAAAAACCACTGCTACAAAATGACTGCCAAAGGCTTCAACATTCATTCCTAAAACATCTATTACATCCACAAATTTTTTTATATGTTCCTCACATGTGATGAAATTTTTCCCAGCAAACTTTGGGAGCTTCTTTGTAATTTCATCAGGAATTACATTAGGATAACCAGGAATAACAAAAAAGATAGTTGTTTGTACCTTTCATGAACAAGACCTCCTTGAGATGGATCCACTCCTTGAGATGTAGATGTCCTTATGTTTGAACTAGTAGGAATTTTAGCAGCACCCGGAATGCCATTTGTCTGAGTTGCAAGGTTACCATGATTTCCACCTTGCCCCCAAAAGGAAGCAGCAACATTTGAAGGTCCTGAGGTATGCTTGAGAAAATCAATCTTCTTCCTTATTTCTACAGTAGTGGCTTCCAATTCTACCTTGTCTAATTCTTTATCTAATATTTATTTTTCCTTTCTATCCTTCTCAAGGTCTGCATCTAATCTCAACCCTTTCTCTAATGGGTTTTCCACATGAACTTGTTCATTGATTTGAACTCCAACAACCTTCGATTTGCCTTTATCTCTAGGCCTTGTTATCTCATATGTTCTTTGCACAATAGGCTATTCCTCTACTCTTTCAGGCTTTGGGACAAAGTTAATTGCCTCCAAATCTAGCAACTGCCTCTTTAGCTGATCAGCCCTTATCAGGGCTTGTCTTACTCTATCTTCTTTATCTTTCTCTCTTTGTTGTCTGATAGCAACTTGTTCCTGGACTCTTTTTTCCAACTCATAGAGCTCTTCAAAGATTTCTTCTAATTCTGGGAGAGTAGTCTCAGATTCATTATCTCCCACTTGAAATTCATCCTCATACTGGTTCAATCCCAAATCGACAGCCTCTTCATATTCTAAAATATTTTCTTCTTGACCAAGCTTGGTTTGAGTTTCTTGTCTTGTATCCTTTTTACTTTTCCAGGTATAAGAAACATTTCTTTTCTTCTTTCCTCCCCTTGTCTAACTAGGCCTAGAAGAGCTTGGAATACCTTCTTCCACTCTATCTTCAGGATGCTCCTTTCTCTAAGACCTAGTACCTCTATAACACATTTTATAAATAATCTACTGACTAGCACTGTTGTAGAGATGTTTGAGTCACCACCCACAAATATTGGGAATCTTAAAATACTATTTCCTCACTAAAAAATATCCAAATGAGCTTGACAAGACAAGGGACAAGAATAACCCTGTTTCTTCCAATGATGACCTACTGGTTATTGTAATACCCCAAAAATGGGCTATATATTCATTAACCTTCTATATCAACAATTCGAATGAAATCAACATCAAAGTCCTAACCTAAGGCACATCTAAACATCATCAAATCATAATTGATTATCTTAAATTCTGCATCAGAGAATATTCCTAGTAATATTCCTAATCATCATAATTATCTTTAATTTAATGATTATTTGGCGATAAATCATATTTATCCTAAAGTTTGATTAATTGAATATTTTCATATTTAATTAATTAGATTTAATATATTGCCACTTAATTATGTAATTAAATTTAATTCTATCTATTATTAATTGTATTATTTAATTTTGACAATAAATCCAATATCTTATGAATAATTGATTAAATTCTTATTTAATTAATTAAAGCAAGTTGTCATTATTTAATAATATAGTTTTTAATAAAAGTTTGATAAAATAGTTAATTAACCCATAGATTAATTATTTTATTTCAAAAATTAGTTAAGTTGAGAATAAATCACTTTATTTATTTATTAAATCATAATTATCCATGTGCACATTCAAGGACCAGTTAAACTCAAATTGGAAAATCAATGCAAGTTGTTAGCTTTTTGAAACTCAACATCTTTTTGAGTTTTAAAGTTGATCTAAACTTCTAATTCGAGTTGAACAGTGATTTTGCATGATTTTTGTGACTTAATTATCTTTATTTAAAAATAACTCAAAAATCAACCTCAGTTATTTGAGTGATTTATGGCTTTCTTCCATGCACCTCCAAAGCCTTAGATTTCTATAAAATCAAGGCTCAGCTCTTCATAATTCATCTCTCATATCTCTCAAATTTGCATCCATAGAATCTCATAATTTTGCAAGCTTACTTTCCCAAAGTTGTCTACAAATTGCACAACTATTTTGAAGAATTGGAATTTGGAGAATCAAAGCTTATTGCGAATCAAGGCTATTGTGAGATCAATTTCTTTTTTTTTTTACATTCATTTAGATTTATTTTTATATCATTGTTAGATAGATCAATTTTCATATTAGCATAGATTCATATCAGTTTTCATCATTATTATTGCATAGAAAATATTAAAAAAATAGATTAATTGCATTTAATTTCATATCCATCTTTTGCATTCAAATCCTTCATTTAGGTGTCGTGTAGGTTACTGATCTCAGTAACAATCTGAGAACATTAATCTCGCACCTACTAGAAGGCAGTAAATCGCTTGGTTAGAGTAGATTTTAATTTTTCATGATTTTGATTATAGCTAACCTCTAATGTTTTACTGAAGTGTTGTGTCTACAAATCCGGTACAATTTTTACACACACATTTCTAGCGCCCATCGTGGGGCAACACACCTTTACATGCTAGTTTTGATTTTTTTGGGGGAGCTAAAACCTTAAAGTTTCAAAGGTTTAATTTTATCTCTCAAAACCTCTTGAATTTTTTCTCTAAAATTTTTTTTGTAGGTTGGACACATATCAAAGAAGCTACAGTAAAAAATTTAGAATTTTTTGAAATGTTTTAAATTTTTAATATTTTTTTCGTAAAATTCTAGAAAAAATTAATATCTGATGCAAATCAGCATATTTTTTAAAAAATTTTATATTTTCAAAAATCTTTTTAAATTCTATAGGGGGTCCATTCTTTGTATTTTAAATTTGGACATAATATAATAGCTCAAATAGTCAATTTACAAAAACTAGTTTGTTTTGATAAAATGGGTCTCTAGGGCACAAATGAAGAGATTTTTCTAAAATTTTTACATTTTTGGAAAGCTCTCTATTTTTTAGTAGGGGTTTCTATTTTGAATTTCTATTTTTGTGGCCAAAATCATAAAAAAAATAAAATTAGATCTTGTTGACTGGGTCAAATGCAGCAAAAAAATAAAGTTTTGTGATGGGTATGCACTTATTTTTTTACATGGTTCAATGAATGATATGAGTTGTCATTTGGGTTAATTTCTGGTTATTATTGTTAATAATAATTGATTTTTAGATCTAACCCTATGGTTTTCATAAGTTGAATATATTTTGCATATCTTGTTTGCTTGTTTGCTTGTTTGCTTGTTGGAGAGTTCGTCACTTGCTTGCATGGAAAAGCTCAACAAGAATTGCTAAAAATTAGGTAAAATCTACTAAGCACATTGTGAGGATCCTAGGTATTCTCCTTCATCTAATAACATTTCTATTTGGACTTAAAATAAATCTCTTATGTGTATGGCTTGTGTGCATCTTTTCATGCTTTTGTCTATTTCTACACACTTGCATAATTGATACTAGGTTGTGACCCCTTAAGAATTCATTAAGTAGTCTTAGATACTTGTGATTAATCTTGATTTCTATCTTGGGTTATTGGACTCGCTAATCTATCGGCCCCTAATTCCACCCCGTGGTTGCAATCTCAGCGCCATAAAGGGGAGGGGTCTACAGGAGAGAAGCGTTAATTGTTCCACTTGGCAACCCATTTGTGCTTTTAGGAACTCACTTATTTTCTAAGTTGGGGAATCATTTTCAGCTTGTGTGAGGTGGTAAGTGTTCCACATTGTGGACTCATCTCATATTCACTTTAAGCATTAAGTGTTCCTTTTTCTGCTTTTTGGGTACTTTTGGTAGATTTTCTTTTGGAAACATACATCTATGCTCACATAGTAATTAGGCCCTATGAATAGTATTCATGATTCTTGAGAGATTGGATTCCTAGAGAAATCCTTCTTGATGACATAATCCTTGTAGGTAGGGAGGATACTTAGTGTGTTTCACATTCAACTTGGTTAGTGCGTCTTCTCTTATTGATCGATACATTCTCTCCTAGGAGAGGTTGATAGATCACGTGGGGTAGACATCATGAGCTTTGGTGAATCAAAATTGGTTAGTACATCTTCCCTTATTGATTGACACATTCTCTCTCCGGAGAGTTTGATAGATCACATGGGGTTGATATCATAGACCTTGGTGAAGCAAAACTTTGTCTTAGCATGTCAGATTTATCTGTCTGCTTTGTTTGGGTTAAAAGTGAAGAGGCATCAAAACCTTGAATCTGGAGCTAAGTCCCCTTGTGGTATCATACTGTGATTCATCTTTAGAGAGGGTTAATCATAGTGTACATTCCCTTCATAAGAAAAATTGCGTTGACAAAACCTCAAGCGGTAATAGCCATTTTTGCCGTGGTAGTGACAGTCGCTATATAAATGTCCTTGTGGAAGAAATCTCTATGGGTATGGTTCATTGTTGGGTTGTCAGATCTCCCTAGCAGCTCCTAAAGATTAAGTTCTTAGACTATGTCAAAACCCTGGTGCGTCGGGATTGGAGTTCACCCCTTTGGATCATAAAAGTTGCAGATTCAAACCATTACTAAAAACCCTAGCGAGGCCAAATTTTTATTTTATAGGGTATATGTGCATTATTGCAAAACATTTTTGGAACATACACAATTAGCGCTTCTGAGGATTAGAACGAATAAGTCACTTGATTGTTCATGCACAAGGTTTCTTTTGCCCTTGTTCATTATTTTCAAACATGCTTAAAGTCACTTGCTTGCTATTTTGCATGCTTGTTTATCTATCTGGTTACTGAAAATGAACAAATCTATTACAATCCTCAAATCTGGACATTAAAATTTGCAAACAATCCGAATCTACAAACTCAAAAATTTGCAAAATCTGAAGTAAAATCCTTCTCTAGAATCAAAAGTCATCTCAGGAGGTCAGAAAGTCATACGAGTTTCTATCAAGTGTCGTTTCATTATAACCCATCTGTCATATGATTGAGTACCCAGTGTCGTACGAGTTTCCATGCCAGCAAATTCTCAAAGTCAAAATCTTGCAACTATTGTATGAGATTTTCAACTGTCATTTCATTACTACCCAACTGTCATACAAGTCTGCAGAGTGTCGTTTGGGAAAATTTTGAAAAATTGTCAAAATTGCTAGATATTTAGCTTTTTCAGCCTAATTTCAGAATCTGTTGAATCAATCACTGTGTCAAGAATAGAGCAATAGCTATTGAGAATCAGTACACGTGTCTCAAAGAATCAATATACAAGAGGAAGAAGCTCTAATCACCGCTATGATGAAGCAGCTGCAAGCTATGCAAGTCCAGCTTGAAAAACTTGAGAAAGAAAAGGAACCTAAAGAGTTCTCCATGGAAACTCTATGCTCTTTTCGATTTGATAAAGACTTGTACATGTCACCATGCCCTCAGAAAAAATGTGAGCAATGTGACAACCCTTATGATACCTCTTCCACAAAGAGTGAAACATCAAGCTTTGGAGACTATGATGACTATGACGATAGACAATGTAATGATACCTATGACACCTCTATTCCTAAGAGTCCTCCTCGTCATGTGTTCCTACTTACTACAAATGGGCTATCACATTGGATAGATTATGATGGTGATCCATATGATTTTGATTTTGAAAGAGATTTTGATGGCTTTTGTGGACAATACCTTGATTATGATCCATCTACTACTACTGAGGACTATAAAATGCATCGTGCTAGCTTGAAATGTCAATACTATAAGGATCTCTCCTCTAAGAACTCTCAGGCTGAAAATAAAGATTACACTCTCAAGCAAGATCATGCTAATGTTGGACCTTTGTCTTATGATGGTTCCCTTCCATCCCCTACTTCCTCCAATACCAGTACATTTCCTAAAGCTTCCGAGTCTTTCAAATCTTTCACAGAACCTTCATCCGACACAAGCCCTGATACTTTTCATGCAGTTCCTTATAGTTATCCTCCAGGGCTACCTCTTAAAGAAACTCAAGCTAACCTTCAGTTGGCTGCAAATACTTTCAATAATGATAAACTTAAAGAGCCTCAGCCTTCATATGCTATAATCCCTACTTCAACTAGTCCTCCACCATCTCTTCCAAAGTCTTTCATACAATCCCAACATGCTTCCATGTCCTTAGAAGTGGCTCCATGTCAAGAGGACTCTCAAAATGATAAAGAAAAGAACATAAAGAAAGATCAAGATCAAGAACCCTCCATGTCATCCACTCCTTTTCACGATGTCTCTTATCTGCTTCATGGTTCTTTTGATCCTGCACACCCTTTTTCATGCATTCCACCATGTCTTAAGTCTTCTCCTAAGCAAGATCAAGCTACTACTTACACTGTTGAGCTTATTGACAATCAAAATGACCTTACTACACTTGCACTTTCCAAAGATAATACTTTCATTAAGGTTGGTAAAAATGGTGTTGTTACTTCCAATGTTAAGCCTTTTGAAAATCAAGAAAAAAATTATGCACTTATGCTATCCAAAGATCCTTGTCAAGATTAAAGTCTTCCATTTTCTTATTCTACCACTCCATGTTCGCTTCCACTTTCTACTCTTCCTAAGTCTTTGCAAGCTTTGAACAATCCTATCAAAGAAGGTGCTCATATTCAAGATATCCATGATTCTATTGAAAATCCTAATGCTCACTCTAAAGATGTTGATATCCTTGGGTGCCATATAGATGTTGATGAACTTGTTGATTATCCTTTTGCATCTTCCACTTCCATCCTTGGACCTCTTCCACCACTACTAAGGGCTTCACACCTTCCTTCCATCTTGGGTCCTTATGTCCCTTCACTTTCCCCTCCTAACTCTCCTAATTTTCCATCCATCTTAGGACCTTACATCCCTCCATCTCCTATCTTTCCTCAAGATCAACATAGATGTATACCCTTAAATCTTTTTCATCCACCCACCCATTTAAACCAGTCATATCCTTTTTCTTCCACAAGTCCCAAGTCTTTTGGAAGTAACTTGAATGTTCAATATAAGAAAAAGAAGCAATATAAGAATCAATCAAAAAAAGAAGATCACCATGTCTCCTCTAATAGACATGGAAGCATAAAGTCCAAAGAGATATCTAAGAAAAAAACTACAAGACAAGTATGGGTTCCAAACTCTATCATTAAAGATATTCTCTCTAGATCATCAAAAGGAAATAAAAAGCCTACGGCTATATGGATTCCAAAATCTCTCTTGAAAGAGTCTGGTGTTGAGCAAAAAGTGAAGTTGACATTCAAGCTTCTAAAGACTTCCACTTCATCTCCCTCCAAAAATATTCTTCCATTCCACATGCCTAAACCACAACCTCTGCTATCCATTCACCATATTCCTTCATGTATTCCTTCATTCATGATTCCTCCATCCTCTCACCACCCTTCAAGGTATGTGTTGATGTTGAGCTTGCCTTCCTTTCCACCTACCCTTTCACAATCCTTCCATGCATTATCCTTCTACCTTCTATCATTTTTTCTCATTTGCCTATTCCTCCTATCTTCCAACCTCACTCGCTTTACATAAAACCTTATCCTCCATTTTTCTCTTCCATCTCCCTTTCCCTATCAGCATCTTTGAGCATATCATTTTGATTCCTTGGCATATCATGATTTATCCTTTCAAGGAGCATTATCTAAAAAACTTGCCTTCTTCCAAAAAAAAATTTAAAAAAAAATGAAAATGTGCCTTGGTGAAAACCTGGAAACAGGCACCTTGGTAGCAAAAGTAAAGAGAAATAAATTCATCCTATGGTGAAAACCACTCCCTTGTGGCACCTTGGATAAGTACCATGATGAAAACCTGGCAATCAGGTATCATGCATAGTTCTTCTATATATTTCATCCATTCCATCTTCTCTCTTTGATCTTGACAAGGTTGACCTATACACAAACATTTGGCTATCTTGTGAGCTATATTACAATGATCTTGCTTTCATTCCATTCATGTTTTGCCTTCATTTTTATTTTTTTTCCTCCATTCATTTTCACTTATCACTATCCTTTTCCCCTTTGGTCTTGATCTTATAAATTAAAAAAGAAAGAAAAAAAGAATAAAACACGGTGCTATGAAGCCTCTTGACATGTCTACTCTTTTGGACTACATCCTTTCCTTCTTTGACATTACGCTTTTGTGACTTATTCTATGCTAGCCTTTCATTGCTTGTCCAAATGCGCTTTACATGACAATTTTTTTCCCAGGCTTGAGTATTATTGAGGAGTTTTCCCTTGAAGATTTCTTCCCTTCATTCTCCTTCATTCTCTTGTCTTCCATCTCTTCCACTAGCTTGCCAATCCCTCTTATTCTCCACCTTGCTAGACATTGGGACTGCATGAGATGATCTTTCTTGGGAGTTTGCAAATGGAAAAAAATGCTATCAAGTATACCAAGTATCAGAACTAGTATCAGAACAAGTATCAGAACCAGTATCAGAACCAGTATCAGAACACGTATCAGAACAAGTATCAGAACCAGTATCAGAATCAGTATCAGAACAAGTATCAAAACTAATATTAGAACAAGTATCAGAATGCCTACTGGGGCTACTCCTTTCGATTTAGTTTATGGGTCTGAAGCGGTACTACCTATTGAGGTTGAAATCCCATCACTAATAATCAGAATGCATGGTCTAGTAACTGATGATGACTACAGAGTGTCTAGGTTACAAGAACTGGAACTACTAGATGAGCACAAACAAGCAGTTTATGATCATCTTAGAGTATATCAGAAGAGAATGTTTAGAGGCTACAAAAAGAAAGTCAGACACAGAGAATTTCAGGTTGGCGATCTAGTCTTGAGAGAAAATCCTAAAAATCAATCCCATCGAGAACGCAAGGGGAAGTTTGAACCCAATTGGCTGGTTCCCTTTGTAATCACTGCTACTTTTGGCTCTGGTACCTATCAACTCTCAACAACTAAAGGAGAACAGCTCCGAGAACCAATCAACATTCTCCATCTGAAGAAATTCTACACCTAAGGCATTCAGTGTATAGTAAAATGTCCTGAAAAAATTATAAAAATCAGAAAAAGTCCTAAAAAAATGAACATCTTGGTGAAAACCTAGCAATAGGTTCCTTGATGATTCACAAAAAAATTGAAAAATATCAAAAATTCAAAAAAAAAAAAGAAAAAAGTTTGCCTTGGTGAAAACCTGGGAACAGGCGCCTTGGTAGCAAAAATAGAATCTCTGCCAAGATGGTGAAAAACCCAGCAAACGGATGCCACTTATTTCAAAATGATCCATCTATCAGTGCAATCTTGGTCTTTCCCAGCTTTTAGTCTTACTTTAGTTTGTACATATCTCCCGGTTTGTTTCTGCATTTCCAATTTTCAATAAGTCAGTCTGTACACCAATCAGCTCCAGCGTCTGTATCCTATCAATGTTCAAACTTGGAGGAAATCAATGTCATATCCTATGGTCTCCCATGTATCTGAAACATATCATATCCCTTCAAAGTCCTTTGAAGCTTCATGTTAGTCATTCAGTCTCCTCTCCAGAAAGGATTTTGCATCTACCACAACAATCAAACACAAACTAAAAATAATCTATGCTTTTTTACATGCTTTTATCTCCTTGTATGCTTACTGATTCGCATTGAGATTTTTGCATATTGTGTCCCTTCGAGCTATTCGATGATGTCCTTTATAGGATTTAGAGAGTGATGACTGGGGGCATAATCTTTTTTTTATCTTCTGCTTGTATGTGAAAATCTAACAACTTTGAAAATTTTGGATTGAAATGGTGTCTGACTGTAAGAGCCTCTAATGAAGGGCCACACCACCCTTACCAACTCATAACTAAAAACATAACAATATGGAGATAAAGAAAAGACAAAATGCTTTACAAAGCATATATTAATACTTGAAAATAATTACAACTTGAGATTTTCTTCCCCAATACAAGATTCTACAACTTGAGAGCTTACAATGAGAGAGCTTGAACTCCAAGAGCTTACAACTTGAGAGCTTCTTCTCCAATATAAGATTCTATAACTTGAGAGCTTCTACAACTTTGAGAGCTTTCACTTGAAGAGCTTGCTTATGAATGCTCCTATGCTTTTTTTATATAGGCATTTACCACCCAAGATATTACAACACAACCAATGTGGGATAAAAGATAAATGCAACTACCTTGATACAAATATTAAATACCCACCCAATTAATATTAAGCACCACCATGTGGGCCAATTACAAAATTACATTGCCTTTGTGGGCCAATAAAAAAAATAAAAGTATAACTACCTAGATACAAATATTAAATGCAAGAACTTTCTACAAATTTCTAAAATGCCACCTACACACCTCGATAAATGAAATGATTTGTTTTTATTTTTTATTTATCTTTTCCACCTATGCACCTTGGTAAATGAAATAACTTTTTCTTTTTTTTTTCTTTTTTTTTTTCCTCTTTTTTTTTTTCTCTTTTTTTTTGTTCCTTTTTTTTTTCTCTCTTTTTTTTGTTCCCCTTTTTTTTTCTCTCTTTTTTTCTGTCTTTTTTTTCTTTCTATTTTTTTTTTATCATGCCCCATTTTATTTTGTGATGCAAGATGCTCCTGCATCAGACACCCAAGGTAGGAAAAATTTTGTGGATATGGATTCACAAAATGAAGTAGCTGCTGCTGATATTATTTTTTTTTCTTCTCTTCCAACACCTTGCTGGAACAAGTATCTGTTGCCGATATATTTCCTTTTTCCTTCTTTTCCAACACCTAGTTGGAACAAGTATATGCTGCTGACAATGCTCCTCTGCAATCAACTTCATCCATCTGTAACTCTCATTCTCCTCCAAACTTATAGGATCTAATGCACCTATAGTAAAATCTATAATTTCGTACAAATCTTCTATTGCATACCAAACATCACTTGTAATGTCCTTATATAAACCATCATCATTATCTTTCAAATCTATCTCAAAATTAGCATTCCATGATTCACAAAAATTTACCTCTTTCACATCTTCATCTTTATTTTCTTCTTCCGTGACCTCAACAATGCATGTAACAGCTTCTTTCCTTTGACCTCCAATCAAGATGTTCCACTCTTCCTCAACTACTACAATTTTCATTAATAAATCATCCTCTTCAATTACAGGTTCATGAATCTTTTCATTTGCATGCTCTACCTCTTCTTTTGTACTGCTTGCATGATACTCCATTGTAACATCCTTCTTTCCTTCATCTAAAGAATTATCATCTCTTTGAATCACTTTTCTCTTTCTTAGCTTCGCTTCTAATTCAGCCACTTTCTTCTTCAAATCCAGTATCGCAACTCTTGTCTCTTCTTGATATCTCTCTCTAATCTTCTCAAGTCTAGGAATTCTAAGAATCCATCCAATCACAAAAGTCATCTTCTTCTTTCTCTTCTCCATACTCACATCCTCTTAAGGAAAACTTCACCCAACCTAAGGTCCTGGTGTAAACTGCCTCACAGTCAGCGATTTGTCTACACACTCAAGAACTCCTGCTCTGATACCACTGATGAAGGGCCACACCACCCTTACCAACTCATAACTAAAAACATAACAATATGGAGATAAAGAAAAGACAAAATGCTTTACAAAGCATATATTAATACTTGCATCAGCCTCTATCTTGAATTGGATGGCCATGCATACCTTGACCATTGATACCTAGATAATTCAAGGAAGTTTGATCTCACTATTGTCTTTTTGAGTGAGTTCTTTCTCCTACTATGAAATGCGATCTTACCTAAGGATGTGAACGATAAAGGGTCACTACGGGTAGTTCATATTAGATTTAGAATGATCTCTTGGCTGTTTGATGTGTTTATCATGCAAGGCATATTCAAGTCATCATGACGTTCATGTTTTGATGCTTATACAAATTGTTATATCAAAATGGACGTGATATTCAGGTCATCCTGATGCTTGTGCCTTGGTGCTTATATCTAATCTGACATTCTGAAAACAAAACCAATATTCATATGTCTATGGTTGTTTTGGACTAGTGGGTGTTGTATTGGTTCTTGAGCGTTACAAATCAATATTCATATGTCCATGGTTTCATAGCTAGTGGGCATTGTATTGATTTATCTAGTTACCTAAAAGTTCAATGATGATAACAAATCAACACATGATCAATGACTAGGTCCTAGGTCTTAGGTTGCATTTCATTTTGCATGTCTCTTTGCATTTTGCATGTTGCATGATCTCACAATGGCTAAATGAACTTCAATGCTTAAACAATTCTTCAATCACCTCTTCCAATCTAACAAGAGCTGAATCCCACACGAAGGTTCCTCCAATGCAATAGCAAGTAGAATCTTTTTTTAGGATCAAAATTGAAATCTGAGATCGTTCATATTATTAACTACTTGCATAATCAACCTTCAATCATCATAAAAATCTAGTATTCAACTTAACTGATTATCTTACATCAAACTATTGAAATTTCAACTTGTTCAACTATGGTCAACTCATGGTTTAACCTAGTCAAACTCGGTCTTTTGAGACCTTCCAAAGATGCAGAATGCATTCCTAAACATGTATAACCACTTCTCAAATCAACTAACATGCTTCTAAACTATCAACGCTGACTTTTTCTTGTCAGATTTCAATTTTAATCCTGAAGGGGGCATGGTATTGCATATCATTCAAAGTCTATAATCAAATTTGAAATCATATCTTTATGGCAATCATATCTCCCTCAATAATCAAGACAAAAATCACGTCTAGTTACTGATTCATCAAAAAGTCCTCATCGCTCGGGGCAAATCTATCATCACTTGGGGCATATCAGATTCTTCAAGATCCATATCAATCTAGTATCCTCCTAATCTTGTAAACTGTATCAATTTTTGCAACCATCGAATCATAGTGTTCTTTCCTTGGTTCTTCGACAACTGAAGGATTCAGATGTGATACCTGCTAGTTCTGCTAAGACAATCAAGTCTAGAACCAGTCACTCACTTCTTTGCAATCCTAAGGTTTGGAATCAGGCATTTTGACACTTTTTCACAATCATAGGTTCATTTGCTATTATAGTGAACATTATCTTTGGTCATTCAGGACCTATTATCTTCATATCAAATCAATATCAATCAGCTTCTGTCTCATATCAATTATCAATTTCAAATCAGTTTCATATCTCTATTATACACAGACTATCTTTGAACCACTGCGCTTCGCACAGTAATTCAAAGAGCGGCAAAATGTAATGCCCCAAAAATGGGCTATATGTTCATTAACCTTCTATATCAACAATTCAAATGAAATTGAGATCAAAGTCCTAACCTAAGGCACATCTAAACATTATCGAATCATAATTGATTATCTTAAATTCTGCATCGGGGAATATTCCTAGTAATATTCCTAATCATCATAATTATCTTTAATTTAATGATTATTTGGCGATAAATCATATTTATCCTAAAGTTTGATTAATTGAATATTTTCATATTTAATTAATTAGATTTAATATCTTGCCACTTAATTATGTAATTAAATATAATTCTATCTATTATTAATTGTATTATTTAATTTTGACAATAAATCCAATATCTTATGAATAATTGATTAAATTCTTATTTAATTAATTAAAGCAAGTTGTCATTATTTAATAATATAGTTTTTAATAAAAGTTTGATAAAATAGTTAATTAACCAATAAATTAATTATTTTATTTCAAAAATTAGTTAAGTTGAGAATAAATCACTTTACTTATTTATTAAATCATAATTATCTATGTGCACATTCAAGGACCAGTTAAACTCAAATTGGAAAATCAATGCAAGTTGTTAGCTTTTTGAAACTCAACATCTTTTTGAGTTTTAAAGTTGATCTAAACTTCTAATTCGAGTTGAACTATGCTTTTGCATGATTTTTGTGACTTAATTATCTTTATTTTAAAATAACTCAAAAATCAACCTGAGTTATTTACGTGATTTATGGCTTTCTTCCATGCACCTCCAAAGCCTTGGATTTCTATAAAATCAAGGCTCGGCTCTTCATAATTCATCTCTCATATCTCTCAAATTTGCATCCACAAAGTCTCATAATTTTGCAAGCTTACTTTGTCAAAGTCGTCTACGAATTGCACAACTATTTTGAAGAATTGGAATTTGGAGAATCAAATCTTATTGCGAATCAAGGCTATTGTGAGATTAATTTTTTTTTTTTTTACATTCATTTAGATTCATTTTTATATCATTGTTAGATAGATCAATTTTCATATTAGCATAGATTCATATCAATTTTTATCATTATTATTGCATAGAAAATATCAAAAAAATAGATTAATTGTATTCAATTTCATATCCATCTTTTGCATTCAAATCCTTCATTTAGGTGTCGTCTAGGTTACTGATCTCGATAGCAATCTGAAAACATTAATCTCGCACCTACTAGAAGGCAATAAATCACTTGGTTAGAGTAGATTTCAATTTTGCATGATTTTGATTATAGCTAACCTCTAATGTTTTACTGAAGTGTTGTGTCTACAGATCAGGTACAATTTTCACAAACATAGTTATAGACTTGTGTAACATTCCCCAGCAGAGTCGCCATCTTCTTGGTGTTTCAAAATGTCTTATGCTCTTAGGCTACCAATATACCCTTAGAAAGATTTTAAGAGTGGTTAGTACCAAAATGTAAGTGATCTTAGGGTAACTGGACCAACTCTAGGGACAAGACTGCCCTCTTCACTTCTAGCTATGCAAAACCAAGGCGCATGCACCTAACCTAGTGAAAACTATACTTTACACACCAAAGATTGGGTTTGAATAACAAATTGATAGTAAGAAAGTACTAAATACTAACCTTATATTCATTGACTCTCCATTACTATTGGGTAACACAACCACACAACCAAAGACCTAAAGCTTAGAAAGGTTATTGATTTTAAGACTTGGAATGTAATAACTTCAATCAATGTATGTTAACAAGAGAAGTAATCATTTAGGCCAGTGCCTCATCCATTGGGCAAGATTTTTTAGACACAAAGACACACAGATTTGAGAATATCTGAGAATTCATAGCCATAAATACATTTATCCTAATCTTTACTACTTAGAGAACATCCTTACATAGACAAGGGAAAACTCATATCCCATTTAGAGCATTGTTTAATCTAATCCTAGATCAGAACTCAAGAATGAAGATACATACATAAAAACAATATGTAATGAGCTAGAAAACTCAAAGCTTACTTGACTTGACACAAAGGAGAGATAACAATCAGATATTTATATTAAGTATGATGAATTCCTTCTATGTATACAATGAATCACAAGACACCCTACTTGCAAACTACAACTTAGACCTGCAACTTTCTTCTTTCATCAACAAACACTAAACCAAAAAACTATTACAAAACTTTGGGACCAAAAACTCAGGATTGATTTTGAATTTTGAAACTGAACCCCTTTCAAAATCAAAAATTCAACATTATATACCCCTAGTTACCTTGGAATCCTAAAAAAGTTAGGATACAACAAGCTACAGATAACTAGGGTAAGGGTTAGGGTTTCCACCCATCAAAACAATTCAAAAGATCAGAATTTAATACATTGGAGGGAAAACCGAGCAACCCTAAGTGATCAGACCTAAAAATCAATCTTCATTCATGGTAATTCTTTTGGGACTATACTGAAGATCATGAAATTCTATGTAAATCCATCTGATTAGACACCTACAACATGTCTCAAGCAAATAAACCCATCCCCTCACGGTACAAAACTCTCTGCAAAATAATCATCAAACCCTCTGGACCACACTGCAACAGTCGAAACCACCAAACTAATTGAATCCAACTGCTAAAACATTCAATTCTGGTCCTTTCTGTCACTGGAAACCCTCTAAAATATTTGAATTCAAACTGTAATGATTACTTCCATGGTGCCAGCAACATATCAATGATCATAATTCAAATCTGGATCAACTTTAAGTCATGACCATTCGATCTTTTTCTTTCACGGGCTTTATGACTCAACCTTTTAATATGACCCTAGTCACATTTGGCAAACCAGAAACTAAAGGATTTCTCCCATTCGTAGAAAACTTTATACCTTCACCAAATGATTTAGCTACTACGCAAATCCTTGTTTACTGAATTGCAAAAACATTTAGAGCACTACCACCTTTCTTCATGAATGAGTGAAGCCTTTGAAAATTTGTCAGGCTGCCTAATATTTTGTCAGAACCTCCAAAAGATCAAGATTCACCCATAGGCCTACTTGTGCCACCTATCATTATACTATTCATTGCAACTTCCTAGTCATGACTAACACAGGACCCACTCATACAAGCCAATGAATCAGACGGCGGGTGTAAGATCTTATGGCTCTGACACAATCCATGAGAACTTACACCAACTATCAATCTTCTGTAGATGTCAGGGCCCTCTGAGACACATCGGATACTAGGACCCACTAACAATTGTCAGTTCATCACTATGTGGACCAATAAAATTTGAGCATGGTAGTGCTACTTGTCATTTTGGACCCACCTAGTGTTGAACCCAATACACTAGGAGATCGGACGATTGGTGCATGATCTGATAGACTAAAAAGATTCTTTACACTTTTACTCCAGCCATTATTATGTGGACCAATGAGAAGCTTCCAACTACACACACCTGGCAAGTGGACCCGCTAAATTGAAAAGCTACATCACAAAGTAGAATCAATGGTTGGCATAAGTTCGCAAGCCTCTAAAAAATTCCATGAGAACTTACGCCCATCGTTAGATCGAGATGGTGTCAGAGTCGGGCCCAGGAAAGAATGAAGGCTGAAAACATTAGGAAATATTAAACACTGGTCTTAGGAAAAATATTCCGCTGGGTGCTAGAAACTTAGGGAAAATAAAGACCACCAGGTGAATAAAAAAAAAATGCATGTGTCTTTATGAGGTTTTAAGTGACCCAAAAAGTAACACAAAATTAGAACAAGGCTAGGGCACACTTAGGTTATTTCTCACAAATGGCTAGATTTTTGAAATTTCACCTAGGGTTTTGGTAGGAAAATGGGAAAAATAACTGCAGAGGCCCAATAAAATGTTACAGCCATGAAATTTTTTACTTGTGCTAATAGTGGCTCATACTTGGGGATGTGTATCTCCTGGGGATGTGTGTTTCCTGTAGATACAACGAGCACACAAGAATCTCCTGGAAGAGTAGACCAACTCAAAAATTTCAACCCAAAAATAAAAAATAGATGACTAAACAAGGGAAAACCTAAACTACTGCTCATGAAAAAGATACTTCAGGAGAAGTAAAACTTTAGGAATTGTCCATGAACAAGAAATTCCAAAGTGCCACCAGTTAAATCCTTCAAGACATAACAATTTGTCCCCCATTTGCTTTCAATAAGATAAGGGCCCAACCAAATTGGATCAAACTTTCCATGCTTCCCCTTATCTTCCAATCTTTCATTCCACATCAGGACAAGGTCATCAACTTCAAAACTCCTTTGAGTAGCCCTCTTATCAAACAAATTCTTACATTATCTCTACAATGCTTCATTTTTTTCATGTGCATCTCTCCTTACCTCTTCCAACTAGATCAGCTCATCCATTCTTACTCTCATCTCATCATTCAAATCCTCATCATATGCTTGGATAAACTTATACATATGCAATAGATTATTTTGAGGCAATCTAGCACTTATTCCATATACCAAATCAAATGGAGCACAACCTATGGCCTTCTTTACAGTTATCCTGTCAACCCATAGTGCCCACCATAACTTTGAGTAGACTTTTGTTACTAGACTCAGCCTGACCATTTCCTTGTGGATGATATGGGGAAGAAAATGAAATGTGTATCCCATATTGCTAACAAAAATCACTAAAATCCTGTGATCTAAAACACATTGCATTATCAACCACAATTACCTCTGGGCAACCAAACCTGGTAAGGATGTTTTGCATCATAAAATCTACTACCACTTTGCTAGTAGCCTTTCTAGTAGGGATAGCTTCAACCCAATTGGTAAAATTGTATGTTCCCACTTCTGGAAGGAGCCTGAATTGTAACAGGTCAAAGTTGCAAATTTCCATTAAACTTCAACTTTCGAGCAAATCTCTGACATGCATCACATTTTCTTACAAATTGATGTGTATCCTTAAAAATTGTAGGCCACCAAAATCCAGACCTAAGGATCTTGTGAGCTATGGTCTTTTCCATATAGTGTCCTCCACAAACACCTTGGTGCATTTCCTTTAATAGAGCTTCAAATCTCTCATGGTCTATGCACTTTAGCAATACTCCTTCATTGCTTCTCTACCACAACTTACCATGTATAATGACATACCTTACAGATTTCAACTTGATAGTTCTCCTTTTATTTTCATCCATCTTAGGGGGAAGGGCCAATTTCTGCAAGTAACCAATAACATCCTTGTACCAGTCACAATAATCCATATCTTTCTAATGCCATTAATTTTGCAAGACTTAAGCCTCTTACCAACTTTGTAATCTGGATATCAATATTAAATTCTTGGATCCTATTGATCCATCTACATCTTTTCCCTGAAACTTCTTGTTGCACCATAATTAGGTGTCCTCAAAACTGGAGCATCCTTGATGGCCTTTTTAATACTTCTAAAAGATTCATCTACTTCTTCATTCCATTCAATCTTTGCTTCTTTCTCCAAAATTCTAGAGATAGGGATACTGATTTCTGCAAAATTTGTAACAAATCTCCTTAGAAAGTTTACTTGCCCAAAGAAAGATTGTATTTCTTTAACATTTCTAGGTGGTGAAAGCTTGTCAATAGCCATAACCCTTTCAGGGTCAATTCTCACTCCATCCTTGGACACAATATGTCCTAAGAACTTGCCTTCCACAACATGAAAGGAACACTTCTTTGGATTCAAAGAAATCCCATACGCCAAGGCCCTAATAAAAACTTTCTCAAGATGTTCACAGTGCTAACTTTCCTAATTTGAAAATGTTGTGAGGTCATCCTGATATACCAGTAGAAATTTATTTCTGAAGTCAGCAAAGGCCACATCCATAGCTCTTTGAAAAGTAGCTCCTACATTAGTCAGACCGAAAGGTATTCTAACATAAACATATGTTCCCCAAGGGGTAGTAAATGTGGTCTTGAATTGTTTTGATTCCTTGACCATGACTTGATTATATCCAGAAAACCATCCATCATGGACATTAACTCTGACCCAGTAACCTTCTACAACATATTTTCCATATTAGGCAAACCATAATTGTCCTTCAAAGAATTGACATTCAAGTTCCTAACATCAACACATAACCTAATGCCACCATTCTTTTTTTTGACTAGAACCAAGTTTGACACCTAAGTAGAATGTCTGAGAGGCTTGATGATACCAACATCCATCATCTTTTTGAGTTCATCTTGCATTTTTGGTGCCAAGGTAGGATTCATAGGCCTTAATTTTTGACTAAAAGGTTTAGTACCTTCCTTCAATGATATCTTATGCTGGAATAGATTCTCTCTATAGGCTTTCAAATCATCATAAGACCATGCAAAGATATGTCTAAATCTTTTGAGAAGATCAATTAGATTATTCCTAGTTCTTTGGGACAAACATTTACCTATATAAACATTTTTAGGTATCTGACTTGTTCCTTAATTTACTTCCTTCAAATCATTTATCTTATCAACAAATTTAGGAAAACAAGTCCTTTCTCTATCATCAAATGCCTTCTCAAGAGCAACCAATCCCCTTGGGGTCCTATTTGATTTCAATTGCAAAACCTCCTTCCCAAGAACATTTTCTTTTCCATTTCTGATGTCAACATAAGTGCTAACATCCATCTCCTGACCATCAAAATGAGAATCATAATGCAAAAACCTTAGTATATCCTGATCATCGAAAAAAACCTACTAATTCTCAACATTATCTGGGATAGAAGGCCTAGACTTAAACTCAATCTTGGATATACCCGCAAAGGTAATATCCTCAGGCCTTAGTGCTATGTTTGACAATAAGTTAGCCATCCTATTTTGGCTTCTATCTGTAATACCCCAAAAATGGGCTATAAGTTCATTAATCTTCTATATCAACAATTCGAATGAAATCAACATCGAAGTCCTAACCTAAGGCACATCTAAACATCATCGAATCATAATTGATTATCTTAAATTCTGCATCAGGGAATATTCCTAGCAATATTCCTAATTATCTTAATTATCTTTAATTTAATGATTATTTGGCAATAAATCACATTTATCCTAAGTTTTATTAATTGAATATTTTCATATTTAATTAATTAGATTTAATATCTTGCCACTTAATTATGTAACTAAATTTAATTCTATCTATTATTAATTGTATTATTTAATTTTGACAATAAATCCAATATCCTATGAATAATTGATTAAATTCTTATTTAATTAATTAAAGCAAGTTGTCATTATTTAATAATATAGTTTTTAATAAAAGTTTGATTAAATAATTGATTAACCCATAAATCAATTGTTTTATTTTTAAAAGTAGTTAAGTTGGAAATAAATCACTTTATTATTAAATTAATTCATAAATAAAACATGCACAATCATAAAAGTAGACAACTATCAATTATCAATTAAAGCTAAACTCTATTTTGAGTTAAAACTTAGCTTTTGCATGTTTTTGTGAGTTAATTAGCCTTTATTTAAAAATAACTCAAAAATCAACTTGAGTTATTTGAGTGATTTATGGCTTTTTCTCATGCACCTCCAAAGCCTTGGATTTCTATAAAAACAAGGCTCAGCTCTTCATAATTCATCTCTCTATCTCTCAAATTTGCATCCAAGCATCTCATAATTTTGCAAGCTTACTTTTCCAAAGTCATCTACAAATTGCACAACTATTTTGAAGAATTGGAATTTGGAGAATCAAAGCTTATTGCGAATCAAGGCTATTGTGAGATCAATTTTTATTTTTTTTACATTCATTTAGATTCTTTTTCATATCATTGTTAGATCATTTTAGCATATCAATTTCCATATTAGCATAGATTCATATCAGTTTTTATCATTCTTATTGCATAGAAAATTCAAAAATATAGATTAATTGCATTCAATTCATATCTAGATCAATTGTATTCAAATCCTTCATTTAGGTGTTGTCTAGGTCACTAATCTCGATAATAATCTGAGAACATTAATCTTGCACCTACTAGAAGGCAGTAAATCACTTGGTTAAATTAGATTTCAATTTTTCACGATTTTGATTATGGCTAACCTCTAATGTTTTACTGAAGTGTTGTGTTTACAGATCAGGTACAATTTTCACACACACACTATCCACCCAATCAATACCAAAGGCATGGAAACCTTCAATTTCATCACAAACAACATTTCTATATTGTTTCATCCTTTGATTATTTAATGCATACCTTGATCTAATCTGAGAAATTATTAACTTGGAGTCACCAATCACCCTAAGATGTTTGATTCCATGTTTTACTACTTGTGTCAAACCAATCAGTAGGGCCTCCTATTTAGCAACATTATTTGTGCAAAGGAACAAGAGAGTGAAAGAAAACTTGAAAGTCTTACCACTTGGGGATATCAATAGCACTCCTACTCTGGCACCTTCCTTTGAATTTGCTCCATCAAAATACAAGGTCCATAAGACATTACCTTTTGCCATATTATTTTCATCGTCAGCCAGCAGGACAGGCTTGACCTTTTCTTGCACTTCTCTCTCCTAAAGTTGGAAAGAGCCAATGTCAGTGTCAACAAAATAATTCCTATTGTCATCTTCATCCTCCTCAATCATATGTGGGGTTCTAGTTTCCCTTGAAACTTTTACACTTTCTCCCCCAATGCTAAAAGTAGCAAAAGAAAAGTCACACTGAATACTTCCTCCCATAGAAGCACTACATTTTCTAGATAATAGCATTCCATACTAAGGAGGAATATCAACTACAAGAACACTCATAGTTAGTTGTTTTTCAGGAAATGCCGCTAATTTATAAGGAAAAGCCTTAATGGTTCCAATAACTAGCACTTCTCTTGAGTCCATAGCTTGGCATCTCCCATGAGGTGTATCAACCTTTAGTCCTAGTGACTTCATGATTTCTGCAGGCAAGACAGTGTTTGATGCTCCAAAATCAATCATGTAATTCTTCAATAATTTTCCATTTATCATAAGGGACAAGAAAAAGGAATCAACTGTCCCTGATGCAGCATTTGCAACATTTGCATTTAAAAATATCTGAGGGATCTTAGAGACAATTTCTTTATTTTTACTGTCAGGTGTGTCATCTAAAGAAGCCACATGCTTATCACTCCTACTCATTTCTTGGACCTTTATTGAAGAAGCACCATTTACCCAATCCAAGGCCTTGACCTTTTTCTCTTCTATTCTCATCATTTCCAAAAGTGGAACTTTCACAATTATTTATGAAAGCAATTTAGTCATATCAATGGGAACATATGTATGGTTGCCCATGTCTTCCTTAATCTCAGTGACAACTTTATCCTCCTTTCGGATAGTCAAGTCAGATTTACCCTTTTGCACAAATTCATCTTAATTCTGAGGTATGGGAGCAACTAATTCTGATGTTTTTACTTTACCCTTAGGCATTGCAGTAGGCCCACTCCTCTTTTTAATTTTAACCTAACTGACACTACCAACACCTTTCTTCCTTTCCTCAGGCTGTTGTGTACTCCTTTCTGAATTCTTTATAAACATGCTACCAAGTTTACCAGCTATGCTTCCAATTGTCTTATTCCATAAATTGTAATTGCTCCTCGCTTGAGTGACCATGTCTGTAGTGATTTGAGCAATTTCCTCATCAGAGGGTCTCCTTAAGGAAACATGTTCCTCACACTTCACTACACCACATCCAACATCATCAAATTCTTCTTCCTCATCATCAGTAGAGTCAACCTCATCCCATGCATGTGAAGAAATCATTGCACAACACTCTTATCATATTTCTTATCTTGTTCTTGGTTCTTAGATAAATCCAGAGAAATAACACAATGTTCTAGACTATGAGGAGATTGACAAGCAGTACACCATGGGATATCATCATTCATGTTAACTGAATTTATTTGCAAAGGATCAAGAATCCTATCATCATACCTATCCCTTTTAATTGGAAAAATGGGCTTTCCATCCTTCCACTGAGTATTGTATGGGTAATTCTGCATTCTTTGTTGCCTGCTAAAATTACTTGAAACAGGTCGGTCATTTGTTGCAACCCTATTATTTCTTTTTTCATTAGGCTTTAGATCCTCTAAAGCACTTAGAATCTACTTTAGATTATCCTCCTCCTTTGGCTTAAAATTAGTAGACCTTCCCATCTCTTTCTTATTTTTCACTTGAGGCATATAATCATCTCTTCTCCCTAATTTTTCTGATATTCTTCTATTACTTTCTATGTTGATAACCAACTTGTAAGCCTCCCCAAGATTTCTAGGGTTCTTATCCCTTAAAAGGTACCCCATCTTTGCATCAAAAGCATTTAAGTATGTCACAAGACACACTCTATCATCTAATATGATAAATTACAGGAGCCTATGCATAGCCTTTTGGAATCTTATATTAAATTCAAGGACCTCTTCATTCTAATTTTACTTTATGTTATTGAATTCATTCTAAGAAATCTGTGTCTTTGTGTGTAAGAAATCTTGCCCAATGGATGAGGTACTAGCCTAAATGAGTATTTCTCTTGTTAACATACATTTATTGAAGTTATTACATTACAAATCTTAAAATCAATCACCTTTCTAAGCTTTAGGTCTTTGGTTGTGTGGTTGTGTTACCCAATACTAATGGAGAGTCAATGAATGTGTGGTTAATAGTCAGTACTTTCTTACTATAAATTTGTTAGTCAAACCTAGTCTTTGGTGTGTAGAGTATAGTTTTCACTAGGTTAGGGGCACCCACCTTGGTTTTGCAGAGCCAGAAGTGAAGAGGGTAGTCTTGTCCCTATAGTTGGTCCAGTTACCCTAAGATCCTTCTACATTTTGGAATTTACCTATCCTAAAATCTATTTGAGGTTATATTGGTAGCCTAAGAGCATAAGCTATTTTGAAACACCAACAAGATGGCGACTCTGCTGGGGAATGTTACACAAGTCTATAATAACTAGTAGGCCATCATTGGAAGAAACAAGGTTATTCTTGTCCCTTGTCTTGTCAAGCTAATTTGGATATTTGTTAGTGAGGAAATAGTATTGTAAGATTCCCAATATTCTTGGGTGTCAAATCAAACATCTTTGCAGTAGTGTTAGCTAGTAGATTATTTATAAAATGAGTTATAGAGGTACTAGGTCTTAGAGAAAGGAGAATCTTGAAGACAGAATGGAAGAAGGTATTCCAAGCACTTCTAGGCCTAGTCAGAGAAGGGGAGGAAAGAAGAAAAGAAATGCTTCTCATACTTGGAAAAGTAAAAAGGATACAAGACAAGAAACTCAAACCAAGCCTGGTTAAGAAGAAAATATTTTAGAATAAGAAAATATTTTAGAATATGAATTTCAAGTGGGAGATGATGAATCTGAGACTACTCTCTTGGAATCAGAAGAAATCTTTGAAGAGCTCTATGAGTTGGAAAAAAGAGTCCAAGAATAAGTTGCTATCAGATAGCAAAGAGAAAAGGACAAAGAAGACAAAGTAAGACAAGCCATGATAAGGGTTGATCAGCTAAAGAGGTAGTTATTAGATTTGGAGGCAATTAATTTTGTCCCAGAGCCTCAAAGAGCATAGGAATAGCCTATTGTGTAGAGAACACATGAGATAACTAGGCCTAGAGATAAAGGAAAATAGAAAGTTGTTGGAGTTCAAATCAATGAACAAGTTCATGTGGAAAACCCATTAGAGAAAGGGTTGAGATTAGATGCAGACCTTGAGAAGGCTAGAAAAGAAAAAGAAATATTTGATAAAGAATTAGAGAAGGTAGAATTGGAGGCCACTGCTATAGAAATAAGGAAGAAGATTGATTTTCTCAAGCATACCTCAGGACCTTCAAATGTTGTTGCTTCCTTTTTGGGGCAAGGTGGAAATCATGGTAACCTTTCAACTTAGAAAAATGGCATTCCAGGTGCTACTAAACTTCCTACTTGTTCAAACACAAGGACATCTATATCTCAAAGAATGGACCCACCTCAAGGAGTTCCTATTCATGAAAGGTACAAACAACTTATCTTTTTTGGTATTCCTGGTTATCCTAATGTAATTCCTGATGAAATTATAAAGAAGCTCCCAAAGATTGTCGAGAACAATGTTATCACATGTGAGGAACATCTAAAATTTTTTATGGATGTAATAGATGATTATAATGTTGAGCCTGATGATGTTGTAATGAAGTTATTTGTACAATCTCTGATCGAGGATGCTAGGGATTGGTTTATAGGATTGCCCCATGCTAGTATAGGATCTTGGAATGAATTTAAGAATTGTTTCAAGGAGCATTATGGAGATAAAACAAATGAGGGTTTTATTTTCAATGAATTCAATAACATAAAGAAAAATCAAAATGAAGATGCCCTTGAATTCAATATAAGATTCCAAAAGGCTATGCATAGGCTCCTGCAAGTTATCAGATTAGATGATAGAGTGTGTCTTGTGACATACTTAAATTCTTTTGATGCAAATATGGGGTACCTTTTAAGGGATAAGAACTTGAGAAATCTTGGGGAGGCTTACAAGTTGGCTATCAACATAGAAAGTAATAGAAGAATATCAGGAAAATTAGGGAGGAGAGATGATTATAGGCCTCAAATGAAAAATAAGAAAGAGATGGGAAGGTCTGCTAATTTTAGGCCAAAGGAGGAGGATAATCTAAAGTAGATTCTAATTGCATTAGAGGATCTAAAGCCTGATGAAAAAGAAGCAATAGGGTTGCAACAAATGACCGGCCTATTTCAAGTAATTTTAGCAGGCAACCAAGAATGTAGAATTACCCATACAATACTCAGTGGAAGGATGGAAAGCCCATTTTTCTAGTTAAAAGGGATAGGCCTGATGATAGGATTCCTGATCCTTTGCAAAGAAATTCAGTTAACATGAATGTTGATATCCCATGGTGTACTGCTTGTCAATCTCCTCATAGTCTAGAACATTCTATTATTGCTTTGGATTTATCTGAGAACCAAGAAAAGGATAAGCAATATGATCAGAGTGGTTATGCAATGACTTCTTCACATGCATGGGATGAGGTTCACTCTACTAATGATGAGGAAGAAGAATTTGATGATGTTGGATGTGGTGCAGTGAAGTGTGAGGAACATGTTTCCTTAAGGAGACCATTTGATGAGGAAATTGCTCAAATCATTGTAGACATGGTCACTCAAGCTAGGAGCAATGACAATTTGAGAAATAGGACAATTGGAAGCATAGCTGGTAAACCTGGTAGCATGTTTATCAAGAATTCAGAAAGGAGTACACAACAGCCTCAAGAAAAGGAGAAAGGTGTTGGTATTGTCAGTCAGGTTAAAATTAAAAAGAGGAGTGGGCCTACTGCAATACCTAAGGGGAAGTAAAAACATCATAATTAGTTGTTCCCATACCTTAGAAGGAAGATGAATTTGTGCAAAAGGGTGAATCTAACTTGACTATTCAAAAGGAGGATAAAGATGTCACCAAGATTAAGGAAGACATGGGCAACCATACATATGTTCCCATTGATATGACTAAATTGCTTTCACAAATAACTGTCAAAGTTCCACTTTTGGAAATGATGAGAATAGAAGAACACAAGGTTAAGGCCTTAGATTGGGTAAATGGTGCTTCTTCAACAAAGGTCCAAGAAATGAGTAGGAGTTCTAAGCATGTGGCCTCTTTAGATGACACACTTGACAGTAAAAATGAAGAAATTATCTCGAAGATCCCTTAGATATTTTTGAGTGAATATGTTGTAAATGCTGCATCAGGGATAGTTGATCCTTTTTTCTTGTCCCTTATGATAAATGGAAAATTACTGAAGAATTGCATGATGGATTCTAGAGCATCAAACACTGCCATGCCTACAGAAATCATGAAGTCACTGGGACTAAAGTTTGACACACCTCATGGGAGATGCCAAGATATGGACTCAAGAGAAGTGCCAGTTATTGGTACCATTAAGGCTTTACCTTATAAATTAGTAGCATTTCTTGACAAACAACTAACTATGAGTGTTCTTGTAGTTGATATTCCTCAGTACGGAATGCTATTATCTAGAAAATAGAGTGCTTCTATGGGAGGAAGTATTCAATGTGACTTATCTTTTCCTACTTTTAGCATTGGAGGAGAAATTGTGAAAGTTTCAAGGGAAGCTAGAACTCCACATATGATTGAGGAGGATGAAGATGACAATATGAATTGTTTTTTTGACATTAATATTGGCTCTTTCCAAGTTCAGGAGAGAGAAGTGCAAGAAAAGGTCAAGCCTGTCCTTCTGGCTGATGATGAAAATAATATGGCAGAAGGTAATGTCATATGGACTCTATATTTTGATGGAGAAAGTTCAAAGGAAGGTGCTAGAGAAGAAGTGCTATTGATATCCCCAAGTGGTAAGACTTTCATGTTTTCTTTCACTCTCTTGTTCCTTTGCACAAATAATGTTGCTGAATATGAGGCCCTACTGATTGGTTTGAGACAAGCATCAAAACATGGAATCAAACATCTTAGGGTGATTGGTGACTCTGAGTTAATAATTTCTCATATTAGATCAAGGTATGCATCAAAGAATCAAAGGCTGAAATAATATAGAAATGTTGTTTGGGATGAAATTAAAGGTTTCAGCACCTTTGGTATTGATTGAGTGGATAGAAGCCAAAATAGGATGGCTGACTTATTGGAAAAAATATCACTAAGGCCAAAGGATATTAATTTTGTGGGGATATCCACAATTGAGTTCAAGTCTAGGCCTTCTATCCCAGACAATGTTGAGAATTGGTAGGTGTTTTCTGATGATCAGGATATACTAAGGTTTTTGCAGTGTGATTCTCATTTTGATGGTTAGGAGATGGATTTCAGCACTTATGTTGACATCATAAATGGAAAAGAAAATGTTCTTGGGAAGGAATTTTTGCAATTTAGGTCAAATAGGATCCCAAGGGGATTGGTTTCTCTTGAGAGGGCATTTTATGATAAAGAAAGGACTTGTTTTCCTAAATTTGTTGATAAGATAAATAATTTGGAGGAAGTAAATTTAGGAACAAGTCACATACCTAAAAATGTTTATATAGGTAAGTGTTTGTCCCAAAGAACTAGGAATAATCTAATCGATCTTCTCAAAAGATTTAGACATGTCTTTGCATGGTCTTATGATGATTTGAAAGCCTATAAAGAGGATCTATTCAAGCATGAGATACCATTGAAGGAAGGAACTAAACCTTTTAGGCAAAAATTAAGGCCTGTGAATCCTACCTTGGCACCAGAAATGCAGGATGAACTCAAAAGGATGATGGATGCTGGCATCATCAAGCTTGTCAAACATTCTACTTGGGTGTCAAACTTGGTTCCTGTTAGAAAAAAGAATGGTGACATTAGGTTATGTGTTGATTTTAGGAACTTGAATGTCAATTCTTTGAAGGACAATTATGGTTTGCCTAATATGGAAAATATGCTCCAGAAGGTTACTAGATCAGTGTTAATGTCCATGATGGATTTCTCTGGATATAATCAGGTCATGGTCATGGAGTTAGAATAGTTCAAGACTGCATTCACTACCCCTTGGGGAACATATCTTTATGTTAGAATGTCTTTTGGTCTGACAAATGCAGGAGCTACTTTTCAAAGAGCTATGGATGTGGCCTTTGCAGACTTCATAAACAAATTTCTAGTGGTATATCAGGATGACCTCACAGCATATTCAGATAAGGAAAGTTAGCATTGTGAACATCTTGAGAAAATTTTTATTAGGGCCTTGGAGTATGGGATTTCTTTGAATCCAAAGAAGTGTTCCTTTGGTGTTGTGGAAGGCAAGCTCTTAGGACATATTGTGTCCAAGGATGGAGCGAGAATTTACCTTGAAAGGGTTATGGCTATAGACAAACTTTCACCACCTAGAAATGTTAAAGTAATACAATCCTTCTTTGGGAAGGTAAAATTTCTAAGGAGATTTGCTACAAATTTTGTAGAAATCAATATCCCTATATCTAGAATGTTGAAAAAAGAAGAAAAGATTGAATGGAATGAAGAAGAAGATGAATCTTTTAAATGTATCAAAAAGGCCATCAAGGATGCTCCAATTTTGAGGACACTTGATTATGATAAGCCCATGCATACATTTTGTTTTGCTTCTTATCATACAGTTGCAACAGTTTTATTGCAGAAGAATTCAAATGGATATGAACAACCTATATCATTCTTTAGAAAATCCTTACAAGTAGCAGAATTAAAATATGATATTACTGAGAAACAGGCTTATGCCTTGGTTAAAGCAGTCAAGGCTTTTAGATGTTACCTTGTGGGAGCTAAGGTGGTTGCTTATGTTCCTAGTGCTGCAGTTAAGGATATATTGGTGCAACAGGAAGTTTCAGGGAAAAGATGTAGATGGATCAATAGCATCCAAGAATTTAATATTGATATCTAGATTACAAAGTTGGTAAGAGGCTTAGGTATTGCAAAATTAGTGGCACAAATCAATTTAATTGCAAATCATTTAAATGTGTTAGAAGAAGAACAAAGGCCATATATTTGTGATATGGATTATTGTGGTTGGTACAAATATGTTATTGGTTACTTGCAGAAATTGGTCCTTCCCCCTGAGATGGATGCAAATAAAAGGAGAATTATCAAGTTGCAATCTACAAGGTATGCCATTATACATGGTAAGTTGTGGTGGAGAAGCAATGAAGGAGTATTGCTAAAGTGCATAGACCATGAGAGATCTGAAGCTCTGTTAAAGGAAATGCACCAAGGTGTTTATGGAGGACACTATATGAAAAAGACCACAGCCCACAAGATCCTTAGGATTGGATTTTGGTGGCCTATAGTTTTTAAGGATACACATCATTTTTTAAGAAAATGTGATGCATGTCAGAGATTTACTGGAAAGTTGAAGTTTAATGGAAATTTTCCACTCTGACCTGTTGCAGTTCAGGCTCCTTTCCAGAAGTGGGGTATAGATTTTATTGGAGAAATTCCAAACAAGTCTAGTGGTGGACATTTTTACACACTAGTGGCAATAGACTATTTTACCAAGTGGGTTGAGGCTAGCCCTACTAGAAAGACTACTAGCAAAGTGGTAGAAAATTTTATGATGCAGAACATCCTTACCAGGTTTGGTTGCCCAGAGGTAAATGTGGTTGATAATGCAATGTGTTTTAGATCACAAGAATTCAGTGATTTTTGTCAGTAATATGGGATACACATTTCATTTTCTTCCCCATATCATCCACAAGGAAATGGCCAGGTTGAGTCCAGTAACAAAAGTCCGATTAAGATTCTCAAGAGAGTGTTGGACAAGAATAAGAAAGCTTGGGACTCAAAGTTATGGTAGGCAGTATGGGCTAATAGGGTAACTGTAAAGAAGGCCATAGGTTGTGCTCCATTTGATTTGGTATATGGAATAAGTGCTAGATTGCCTCAAAATAATCTATTGCATATGTATAAGTTTATTCAAACATATGATGAGGACTTGAATGATGAGATGAGAGTAAGAATGGATGAGCTGATCCAGTTGGAAGAGGTAAGGACAGATGCACATGAAAGAAATGAAACATTGTAGAGACAATGTAAGAATTTTTTTGATAAAAGAGCTACTCAAATGATTTTTGAAGTTGATGACCTTGTCCTAATGTGGAATGCAAGATTGGAAGATAAGGAGAAGCATGGAAAAGTTGACCCTATTTGGTTAGGCCCTTATCTTATTGAAAGAAAATGGAGGATAGATTCTTATGTCCTGAAGGATTTAACTAGTGGTACTTTGGAATTGCCTATTCATGGACAATTCCTAAAGTTTTACTTCTCCTGAAGTATCTTTTCCATGAGCAGTAGTTTAGGTTTTCCCTTGTTTAGTCATCTATTTTTTTCTTTTTGAGTTGAAATTTTGAGTTGGTCTACTCTTCTAGGAGATTCTAGCTTGCTCATTGTATCTCTAGGAGATACACATCCCTGAGTATGAGCCACTATTAGCACGTGTAAAAATTTTCATGGCTGCATACCCTTTTTCCTGGCCTTTGTGTCTATTTTTCTTGTCTCTGGTTTGCAAACCCTTGGTTCTTTTTTGAATTTCTAGCCATTGCATTCAAAAACCTAAGTGTGCCCTAGCCTTGTTCTAATTTTGTGTTACTTTTTGGGTCACTTAAAACCTCATAAAGACGTGCGTTAAATTTTTATTCATCCGGTGGTCTTTATTTTCCCTAAGTTTCTAGTGCCAGCGATAAACTTTTCCTAAGTCCAACATTTTAATATTTCCTAATGTTTTTGGCCTTCATTCTTTCCTGGGCCCAGCTCTAACACCATCTTGATCTAATAGAAGGTATAAGTTCTCATGGAATTTGTTAGAGGCTTGTGAACTTACACCAGCCATTGATTCTTCTTTGTGATGTAGCCTTTCAAAATAGGCAGGTCCACTATCATAGGGTGCTGAAATGGTGGTCTCCTATTGGTCAGTGTGTTAGTGAGCTAGACGTGTTGTCAGGTGGGCCTGGTATCTTAGTCAGAAGATTCATGATCAATGGTGGGTGCATGATCTCATGGAATCTTCCAAACCCTTGAGATCATGCGATGGCCATCTGATCTCCCAGGTGGGGGTCAAGGGTTTACCAGTTTGGCTAAATTCATTTAGCGGTTTCGATAAATTTCAAAGGGCTTCACTCATTCATGAAGAAAAAATGGCAATGTTCCAAACCAATTGGTGATTCAGAAGACAAGCATTCGTGTAGTAGCTAAATCATTTGATGAAGGTATAAAGTTTTTTGTGAATGGGAAAAATCCTTTAGTCGCTGGTTCACTAAATGTGACTAGGGTCATATTAAAAGGTTGAGTCATAAATCCCACAAAAGAAAAAGATCAAATGGTCATCACTTAAAGTTGATCCAGATTTGAATGATGAGCACTGATTTTCTACTAGCACCATGGATGTAACCATTGTAGTTTGAATTCAAATTTTTAGAGGGTTTCTAGTGATAGAAAGGACTAGTTTTTAATGTTTTAGCAGTCGAATTTGATTCATTTGGTGGTGCCGACTGTTGTAGTGTGGTATAGTGAGTTTGATGATTATTTGTAGAGAGTTTTGTACTGTGAGGGGATGGGTTTTCTTGCTCAAGGCATGTTGCAGGTGTCTGATCAGTTTGACAAACATGGTTGATTGATGGTCTTCAATACAGTTCTAGGAGAATTACCATAAATGAAGACTGATTTTTAGGTCTGATTGCTTAGGGTTGCTTGGTTTTCCCTCCAATGTATTGAATTTTGATCGTTTGAATTGTTTTGGTGGGTGGAAACCCTAACCCTTACCCTGGTTATTCATAGCTTGCTGTAGCCTAACTTGTTTAGGATTCCAAGGTAACCAAGTGTATATAATGTTGAATTGTTGATTTTGAAAGGGTTTCAGTTTCGAAGTTCAAAATCAGTCCCAAGGGTTTGTAATAGTTTTTGATTCAGTGTTTGTTGATGAAAGAAGAAAGTTGTAGGTCTAAGCTATAGTTTGCAAGTAGGGTGTCTTGTGATTCATTGTATACATAGAAGGAATTCAATATACTTAATATAAATATCTGATTCTTATCTCTCCTTTGTGTCAGTTCAAGTAAGCTTTGAGTTTTCTAGCTCATTACATATTGTTTTTATGTATGTATCTTCATTCTTGAGTTTTGATCTAGGATTGGATTAAACAATTCTCTAAATGGGATATGAGTTTTCCTTTTGTCTATGTAAGGATGTTTTGTAAGTAGTAAAGATTAGGATAAATGTATTTATGGCTATGAATTCTCAAATATTCTCAAATCTATGTGTCTTTGTGTCTAAGAAATCTTGCCCAATGGATGAGGCACTGGCCTAAATGAGTATTTCTCTTATTAACATACCTTGATTGAAGTTATTACATTCCAAATCTTAAAATAAATCACCTTTCTAAGCTTTAGGTCTTTGGTTGTGTGGTTGTGTTACCCAATAGTAATGGAGAGTCAATGAATGTGTGGTTAACATTTAGTATTTTCTTACTATAAATCTATTATTCAAACCCAGTCTTTGGTGTGTAAACTATAGTTTTCACTAGGTTAGGTGCACCCACCTTGGTTCTGTAGAGCCAAAAGTGAAGAGGGTAGTCTTGTCCCTATAGTTGGTCCAATTACCCTAAGATCCTTCTACATTTTGGAATTTACCTATCCTAAAATCTATCTAAGGGTATATTGGCAGCCTAAGAGCATAAGTCATTTTGAAACACCAACAACTTCTATGATCAAAATTTCCAATGTCATTATCTCTCTTAATATAACATTTGCTTCCAAAAATTCTTAAATACTTAACTGCATGTCCAAACCATAGCTCATAAGGTGTCTTGTCTATGTTTACTCTAATCTATACTCTATTCATTGTATATACTACTGTGTTCACTTCTTCTCTCCATAATATCTTTTCCAAATCATTTTCAAATAACATGGTCCTTGCCACTTCAGTCACTAACCTATTTCTTCTTTCTACAATAAGATTTTGTTTAGGTGTTCTAGGGGTTGAAAACTATCTCTTAATACCATTCACTTCACAAAAAGTGTTAAATTATTTTGAAGTAAATTCTCCACCTCTTGCTGATCTCAAACATTTAATCTTCATTCCAGATTCATTCTCAACTTTGTTCTTAATTACTCTAAACTTATCAAATGCTTCAGACTTTTCTTTAAGAAATGCAATCCACAGCATTCTTGTCAAATCATCAAAAAGAATCATAAAATACCTTTCTCCATAGAATCCTTTAGTCCTTGTAGGACCGGTCAAATCTATATGAACAATTTAACTTCTCTACTATTGTAAACTTCTTGCTGGGAAATGAGCTTCTCTTCTGCTTAGCCATCACACATTCCTTGCACATCATGTTAGTAGGTTTCATAATCTTAGGCAAATCTATCAGTGCCATTGTAGTACTTGCTTTCACAATATTATCAAATTTTATATGAAAAAATCTTTTGTGCCATAACCAACTATCATAAATCTTAGTAATCAAACATGGCATCTTAGTAAGATTCAACTGAAATACATTACCTCTGGTTCTTGATCTAGTGCCAATAAAATTACCATCTTTTGATCTTTGCTGGAGCATCTTCATTTCTTCATCCCCATCTCTTTCAACCTTCTAGTCTTTCAATCATTTTCACTCAATTCATCTCTTTGAAGTTTGACTTCATCTTTATCCTATGTCTTTCCCAGTCAAACCTAGTCAAACTAGGGCATATCTTCACTGCTTGATGGTTATCCTATCATCTTTCACCATCGATTATGATTTCTAGTGATTTGATCAGATTTATCAATTTACTGCTTCTCCTCTACCTAATTTCAATTTTGATTCTGAGTGGGCAGTACCTATCAAACTTCAATCCTTGATTCAGCTTTTCAATCAAACTTTTCTTGAGATTCTTATCTCTTATTTGAGACTTGACAATCTCCTATTTATAGGTATGTTGGTCTTGTCTTTTAGCTTATCTTTGTCAGGTTATGCTTACCGTTGTCTTGATATGTTCCCATCCGTCGAACACATGTCTGGGTTGTTTTGTGATCCCAAATCAATCTCACATTGGTCAAAGAGGGGCAAATGTATGCACCCTAAAATGGTCACCTAGACTTTGGGCCCCCATTCAGCAATTTATCAAACCCCTGAATCAATATTTTCAAATATCAATATTTTTCAAATTATATCATTTTCCTTGATTAAATCCTAAATGTATCATTTATTTGATTATTTTCTATGGGCTAGCCATTTTATCCTAAGTCTTTATTTATTTAAAAGTGATTTCCTCCCCTTTTATTAAATAAAAAACCCCCACTTTCATCTTATCCTAAGTTGCACAAATAAAGCATTATTCTTATTTTATAAAAAGAAGGAAAGGCCTTTTTGTCTTATATGGGACACAAAAGTCAACTCTTTTTTTCTCATTGGAGGAGATTTGTGTACATGGATTGCTCCTCTTTCAAGCTCCACCCTTGATTAAATATTTTGCCTCTTAATCTCCATGGTCCATTCCTTTTCAATTCCTTTAAAAAGGAGAGTTCTCTTCTCATTTTAGGATCCCAGCTTTTCATACTAATCTTATGCTACAGGATTTCTTGGTGACTTTGGAGCTTTGGAGATCTTCATGCATTTAGTTTTCATTCTTGCATTCTTAGCTTAAGCTTTCATGGCATCTAGCTTAGTTTCCTTTATGCTCTAGCTTAGCTCACATAGCTTAATTAGCAAGGATTTGTAATACTTCCATCTTTAATTTCCATAGCTTACTTGCATCTTCATTCTTAGAATAGCTTGCATTGCATTTTCATCTTGATTCTTGAAGATATTGGCATTCTTGCCCTTGTCTCTTTGATTCTCCCATTGTGTGGTTTACTAGCAAGGTTACATGGTTCAATAGCTCTAGCTAAGATCACTATACACATCCTTGTGACTCCATGCCTAGGGAGCTCTAGGTCACTTTCTCAAGGTTTTCCATTCATGGATTCTCTTGAAAGTAATGACTTAGAGAAGTGCACAATCTAGTGTGTACATTTTTGGCACCCATAGTGGGGCAGAACACTCTTGTTTTGTCCTTCTTTTTATGCATTTTCATCAATTTTTCATCATCATTTTTTCTTGCTATTTCGGCTCTCTATTTTTATAATAGATTATCATACGATAGCCTTCTAGCATTGTGTGATATTTTATTACATACCTATGTGATACTTTTCCAGTAAAAGTATTGTTTGGCCATAAAAGAATTTGTCACACTGTTGTTTTGTACTCTGTCACATGCAGGTAGTACGAAGCATCATACAAAGAGAAAGTATCACACTAGTATACTAAGAAATATTGTATGATTCTTTCTTTGATAGAATTGTCACACAAGCCTGGCAGTGAGTAATTTTGGACATTTCTTTGCAAGATTTGATTTATTTGCATCAGATTTCTGATTTGCTATGGTAGAATAGAGGCTTATTTGTAGATTATTCTTGATTTTATTGTGCTAACCATTATGGAGCTAACAAGTTGTGCTTGTAGGTGCCTTCATTGCTTGAAATATTTTCTTAAAAGAACACATGTCAAAGCTCCAAATGCACAAGGGCTACTAATTGTTTTTGCAGGGCTGCCCAATGCATAAAAACCAATCAAGTGCTTGTTTAATTGCTTTCATTTTAAGTACAACATATACTAGTTGTTTCTTTTCATAGGCACTTAATATCTTGTTGTAGGAATCTTTTAGCGATAGGAGAGTATGCTCTTCACCCTTATGGTGAAACAAAAATCTTGACCCATCTTTGGATTTTGAAGCCAAGAGGGTAATCAAACCTTTTCTTGGTGTGTTTGGGAGAAATTTTTGAGCTAGGAGAGTATGCTCTTCACCCTTGAGGTGAACCAGAAATCTTGAAACTCAAAGGTTGATCCACTCTTTATTTATTTTTAGAATCCTTTAGTGTGCCTGATCTTAAGCAATCAAGAGGAATGACCCAAGTGGGGATAAGCTTTTCATCAGCTATTCTGACCCACTATAAACTCAAGGCTATCAAGGACACAAAACCTTGGTAGACATAGTACTTATCTTTGCTTGATGTGAGTACTTGTGGGATTGTGACAATGAGAAAAATGTTGAGCAAGAATTCTTAAGTTACTCTTATGGCCGTGAGGTCTGTTACTTTCTACAAGGTAAGGAGTCCCTTTGGGGAGCTTAGCTTCTTGGTGCAAGGATTGATCCTAGTGGACTAACCCGGATCACCCCAAGATTACTCATCATTTGTGTTCCTTTGGTTGTGTCATTGGTACTTCCATGACAAATCTAACATCTATTGTGGGCAACCACTTTTTGTGAGGCAATGGGACATCAAGTGTGGGCCAAGTTGTTAAGTATTGAGCCATTGTCTTTTTAGGCTAGTAAGTGCCTGAAGTGTTCTCACTATGATCTACCTGTGTAAATGTTCTCAAACATCAAACATCACAGTAGCATTCATAGGATTTTCTTGCTTTGATATCACAATTGCTTATCTTGGCAAGGTTTCTTTTTCCCTTGTGCAAATGTTTTATGACATGTTTGATCACCTATTGTTTGCAAACTTGTCTGATTACTGCTAGTATCATGTTTGAAATCAAAAAATCCAACCATCAGATTGAAACATTGACCAAATTGCCTTTAAAACTAAAATTTAAACATTGACTAGTCAACATTCATATGATCCTAAAATATCATCACACACTGTTCTAAGATTTATCGTGCGATAGTTCCCTGCTGCACAACTATCACATAACTTGCCTAGATTTTATCGCACAGGCTACTTAGAAACTATTGTATGACCTCTGTAAGAAATATCACCTGGCCAGATTATATCATCCTAGTATTCTATGAATTGTCACATAGAGTCTTTTTATTGTCTGTCTAATTCATGCCATTTTCAATCTTTCTTTGGTCGATCTAGATTTTAGTAGGTTACTTACTCTGCCATTGGAAGCCTGTTTGTACCTCAAGTTCCTTTGTTTGGACCCCTTGAATTAGTATTCTTTGATTTTACAGAGAAATCTTGCTTGTCATTGATAAGTTAGGAATCATCCTTGTTGAAAAAGTAAACCTTTAGATTCTTTGGTAACACACTTGGAGAGTCTTAATAGTCTCTTGTCCAAATCACTTCCATCAAAAAAATCAATTTTAATTATATAATTTGGTTAAATCCATCCTCTTGATCCATATGTTTTATGATACTTATCCTTTTATTATACACCTCTATAGTAGTGTTGGTTTATATATCTTGTCATTTTTCTATCTTATCATCTCTTTTTGGACAATTGAACACTTTTACTATCCTAGTTTGGTATCGACATTTCAATGGGTCATCTTACCACCAAGGGTCTTTTTCTTTCATGTCGGTTATGACAAGGTACCAAGTTAGTCAAGGAAAATGACCTCAAGTTGTCTTTAATCAGTTACCCTTAGTCCAAACTTGTCAAAATCGAAAGGGAAAAGAGCCCCTCTTTGATCAATCCCCTAGGAGTGAGTCTGAAGCTTGGTTTGACCCAAAGAGCAATCCTAGTGAGTTGAGTACCTCTTTAGCACCTTCTCAATTAGATATGGACATGAGTTACACTCTGACTAGAAAGGAGAGAGAAGCAATGAATCAAAATCTTGATGACATTTTCTAAAGACATAAGGATAACATGCTATTTGGTGATGACAATCAACCAGAATCACCCCCTATCAACACCAGATATTTAGATGCCCATCAAAGAGTTGAAAGGTATACAAGACAAGCTCACCAAGATGAACAGTCACAACATGAAGACTAGAAAAATGAATCTTGTGATGCTCATGTGAATGCAGCACTTACTAGCAATTTGTTCAAACATTCAAGGCCCAACTCTCCACTTAAAACAACCTCACGGTATGCGAATGAAAGGCTTAAAAGAATTGAATGAAAATATAAAGCCTTTTTGGATGAAAAAGCCGCTAAAGAATAAAGGTTTAGACTCCTAGAGGTGGAGCAACAAGCCTTGTTAGAATTGAAAAGAAAAGCATTTCAAGAAGAACAAGATAGGCTTTTATCCCAACAACTCAATGACCAATTCAATAATAGGGGTACCAATAGTGGAAACAACTCTCCACCATCTACTCCCTTAGGAACCCCAGGAAGTAGAAGGCAATCAAGAACCCCTTCAAGATCTCCTAGTCTTAGAGGAAGAAGGACTTCACAACATAGGAGACAAACACCTACTAGAAACTCAAGACAACCCTCCCAATGAGCTCATCATGGCTCTCAACATGGAGAAAGTAGTGCGAGTTTTGATGATCAAGACTTTATGAGGATGCAACAAGAACCACTATTCCAACAATATGTGAAGAAGTATCTAGATCAAAACAAGGATAAGTTGCTAGAGAGCTTGATCAATAAGGGTGCCAGAGTCCTTACAACTTTGATTTGGATAGAAAAATCAAGAAGAAAGGACCCTCTCAAGAGGCACAGATCAAACAACTCAAGCATATGATGGAGAAGGTGTTAGAACCTAAAATTTCCTTTTCACTTGACTCAATATGTCCCAATCCTTTCGATGGTAGTGTGAGTATGAAGGATTTTCCTAGAAAAGTTGAAATCCCCTAGTACGACAAGTATGATGGTATTGGTAACCCACATGATCATGTACATTAGTTCTACATCATGAGTTTTGAGTTTCACCAAGATGACTCCTATATTATGAGATTATTTCCAAGTAGTCTCAAGGGCCAAGCCATGGAGTGTTTTATCAACATAATCCCTCCTATCAAAACTTTCAAAGAACTTGTCCACAAATTTGTTCAATATTTTGCATACAACTTGTCAAGATCAATCACTATGTTAGACTTGTGAAATTTGAAACAAACCAAGGGGAATCCTTTGTTTCCTTCTTACAAAGATGGAGACGAATGTGCTCTTACTATTCTAGGAATATTCTTAAGCATGAAAGGATTGATATCATTGTTAGTAATTTGGTACTCGAAATGCGGTATGAGTTTCAGAAGATGGTCTTTGATTCCTTCAACACTATGGTCAAAATCACATGTCAAATTGAGGATGTCTTGAAAGAGCAAGGGATTTTGACCAAGCATAACAATAACAACAATGGTTAGAATACTAACAACTCTCATAAGGACAAAGGCAAGAACTCACACTGGAACAAGAACAAACAAGTAGTCAATGATGGAGTTGTGGACTCCTCTCAACCCAAGGATCAAGGTGTCCTTCATTTGTCTAGTGCAGTTCAAGCTATGAAGCTCAATACATCCTCCAACCAACAAGAGTATAAACTGAAGTATCAGGATAAGCCTAAAAAGGAGAGGCAAAAATCTTCTAAACTAGGTGACTCGTATGAGGATGTTTTCAAGATGCTTATTGCCAATAACCTTGCAAAACCTCAAGATGTAACAAATTTTCACACACCCGACGTTAAGCAACATTGGTGGAATGAAAAAGCTTTCTGCAAATTCCACAATGGAATTGGACATGACATTGAACATTGCTAGAAACTTAAGCACATTATTCAAGATCTTATTGAGAGTGACAAACTTCAGATTGATGGGTTGAACACCAATGTAGACTATAAGGCATTCAAGGAGCCTTTTCCCAAATATGAAAAGGGGGAAACCTCTAAACCCAAGAATGGTAAGGCTGAAATCAATTATACCTACACAGGTGTAGAAAATGTGGTCAATATGCTTGAAGTGGTGGAGGAAAATGTCGACATGATGAGGGACAAAGATCCTTATGGTTACGATGTGGGCTCTCCTCCTATATTTGATGAAGAACCTATGATTTTTCTTAGATTTCCTCACTCTCAAAGGTCATCCCAAGCTCTTAACACTGTTACAAGAAGTCAAATCCAAGGTCCTATGGTTATTAGAGGTCCTAGTTCCAACTAGTCTTGCAAACTTAAGAAAGTGACATCCAAGAATGTCACCACCAAATTAGTTGTGAGTCCTCAGCTCAATTATGACCTTTTTGATTAGCTACAAAGAACGCTAGCTCAAATTTCACTCTTTGAGCTTTTGGAATTGTCTCCAAGACATAAAAAAATCCTTGAGGATGCTTTGCGTGTAGAAAATGTTCCTAACAACATAGATGTTGACCAATTCCAGAACATGGTTAACCACCTTGCCAACCCTCATTACCTAACATTCTCAGAAGAACATGACAAATCTTTGAACCATCCACATAATCTTTCCCTTCATATCAAAGTCATGATTCACAAGACCCATGTTAGGCATGTGTTGATTGATGGGGGTGTTGGGCTCAACATTTGTTCTTTGAGTCTATTGAAGATACTAGGTTATTCTAAGCAATTTATTGATACCCAGAAGAAAATTACCATTAAAGCCTATGATGAGGTAGAGAGAAGTTCTAAAGGGTTGGTTGTTCTCCTTGTTAGGATTGGTCCTATTGAAAAGGACATTTTGTTCCAAATTGTTGATGTCGGTCCTCTAGCATATAATATCTTACTTAGTAGACCATGGATCCATGAGATGCAAGCAATGCCATCCACCTACCACCAATATGTTAAGTTCTCCTATAATGGAGTAGAAGTTTGTATACCTAGGGATAGCACATTATTTGTAAATGCAATTTCAGCTGGGACTCATGTTCCTCTCAATAAGGAAGTAGAGGATTTTGATGCAACCCTAGCACAGTGCAAGAATCAGTTCAAGTCCATAGACCTTGGTATGGGGGGGTATCAACTTGACTCTTTTACAAAACTGCCAGTATCACCTAGGTCTTATGGAAAACCTTCACAAGAGATGTGACCTTCATCTTCAGCCATGAACTTGTTTGGTACATTTGTAGAGTCCTCAGTGCCTATCCAAGATGAAAAAGAAGAGGTGGTTGTCAAGGAATAGATCTATAGATAAGACAAATACATGCATAATGAGAACTTCTCTCCCTCTCCTAAGACATATGGAAGAGGGTACACTCTTGTCAAAGATATGGGCTATCTAGGTCATGGTCCTCTCAATCATAGGTTAGATGCTAGGGCTGAACCACTCGATCATGCTCTTTTTGGGTGCAAGTCTAAGAAGACGATTGGCCTAGGGTTTGAAAGTCATGACAAGAAAACTGCTCCTATCCTTGCTATGATGGATAGTGATGATGAATCAAAATACATACCTGTAATACCCTAAAAATGGGCTATAAGTTCATTAACCTCCTACATCTACAAATCGAACGAAATCAACATTGAAGTCCTAATCTAAGGCACATCTAAACATCATTGAATCATAATTGATTATCTTAAATTCTGCATGGGGAATATTCCTAGCAATATTCCTAATTATCTTAATTATCTCTAATTTAATGATTATTTGGCAATAAATCACATTTATCCTAAGTTTGATTAATTGAATATTTTCATATTTAATTAATTAGATTTAATATCTTGCCACTTAATTGTGTAATTAAATTTAATTATATCTATTGTTAATTATATTATTTAATTTTGACAATAAATCCAATATCCTATGAATAATTGATTAAATTCTTATTTAATTGATTAAAGCAGGTTGTCATTATTTAATAATATAGTTTTTCATAAAAGTTTGATTAAATAATTGATTAACCCATAAATCAATTATTTATTTTCAAAAATCAGTTAAGTTGAGCATAAATCACTTTATTTATTTATTTAATTCTTAATTATTATGCACAATCAAAGAAATAGTTAAACTACAAATCAAAAAATCAATGCAAGTTATTGACTTTTTGGAACTCAACATCATTTTTGAGTTTTAAAGTTGATCTAAACTTCTAATTTGAGTTAAAAAGTTGTTTTTGCATGATTTGCATATTTTTGTGAATTAAATTATCTTTATTATCAGATAACTCAAAAATCAAGTTGAGTTAATCTGAGTGATTTATGGCTTTTATCCATGCACCTCCAAAGCCCTGGATTTCTATAAAATTAAAGCCTCGGCTCATCTCAAATCATCTCATAATTTGGCAAGCTTACTTTGCCAAAGTCGTCTACGAATTGCACAACTATTTTGAAGAATTGGAATTTGGAGAATCAAAGCTTATTGCGAATCAAGGCTATTGTGAGATCAATTTGTTTTTTTTTTTACATTCATTTAGATTCATTTTCATATCATTGTTAGATCATTTAGCATATCATAGATCAATTTTCATATTAGCATAGATTCATATCATTTTTCATATTATTGCATAGAAAATCCAAAAATATAGATTAATTGCATTCATATTTCATATTAGTTTTACATTCAAATCCTTCGTTTAGGTGTCGTCTAGGTCACTGATCTCGATAGCAATCTGAGAACATTAATCTCGCACCTACTAGAAGGCAGTAAATCGCTTGGTTAAATTAGATTTCAATTTTGCACGATTTTGATTTTTGCTAACCTCTAATGTTTTACTGAAGTGTTGTGTCTACAGATCAAGTACAATTTTCACACACACATTTCTAGCGCCCACCATGGGGCAACCCACTTTTACATGCTAGTTTTGATTTTATTTTTTTTTGGAGCTAGAGCCCTAAAGTTTCAAAGATTTAATTTTATCTCTCAAACAGCTTGGTTTTTTGCTCTAAAAATTTTTTTGCAAGTTGGACACATATCAAAAAAGTTACAGTAAAAATTTAGAATTTTCTGAGATGTTTTAAATTTTTAATAATTTTTTCTCAAAATTCTAGAAAAAACTAATATCTAACGTAAATCAGCATATTTTTTGGAAATTTTTATATTTTCAGAAAGATCTTTAAATTCTACAGGAGATCCATTCTTTGTATTTTAAATTTGGATGCAATATAATAGCTCAAATAGTTAATTTACAAAAATTGGTCTATTTTGATAAAATGGGCCTCTAGGGCACAAATGAAGAGATTTTTCTAAAATTTTTACATTTTTGGAAAGCTCTCTATTTTTAAGTTGGGGTCTTTATTCTAAATTTCTATTTTTGTGGCCAAAATCATATCAAAAAATTAGATCTTGTTGACTAGGTCAAATGCAGCAAAAAAAAAAAAAGTTTTGTGATGGGTATGCACTTATTTTTTTTACATGGTTCAATGAATGATATGAGTTGTCATTTGGGTTAATTTATGGTTATTATTGCTAATAATAATTGATTTTTAGAGCTAACCCTATGGTTTTCATAATTTTAATATATGTTGCATATCTTGTTTGCTTGTTGGAGAGTTCGTCACTTGCTTGCATGGAAAAGCTCAACAAGAATTGCTAAAAATTAGGTATAATCTACTAAGCACATTGTGAGGATCCCAAGTATTCTCCTTCATCTAATAAAATTTCAATTTGGGCTTAAAATAAATTTCTCGTGTGTCTAGCTTGGGTGATTCTTTTCATGCTTTTGTTTTACACACTTGCCTAATTGATACTAGGTTATGACACCTTAAGTATTTATTAGTAGTCTTAGATTACTTGTGATTGATCTTGATTGCTATCTTGGGTTATTGGACTCACTAATCCATCAGCCCCTCATTCTGCCATGTGGTTGCAATCTCAGCGCCATAAAGGGGAGGGGTCAACAAGACAGAAGCATTAAGTGTTCCACTTGGCAACCCTTTTGTGCTTTTAGGAACTCACTTATTTTATAAGTTGGGGACTCATTTTTAGCTTGTGTGAGGTGTTAAGTGTTCCACCTTGTGGACTCATCTCATATTCTCTTTAAGCGTTAAGTGTTCCTCTTTCTTCTTTTTGGATACTTCGGGTAGATTTGCTTTTGGAAACATACATCTATGCTCACATAGTAATTAGGCCCTATGAACACTATTCGTGATTCTTGAGAGATTGGATTCCCAGTGAAATCCTTCTTGATGATAGAATCCTTGTAGGTAGGGAGGATACTTAGTGCATTTCACATTCAACTCGGTTAGTGCATCTTCTCTTATTGATCGATACATTCTCTCCCAGGAGAGGTTGATAGATCACATGGGGTAGACATCACGAGCTTTGGTCAATCAAAATTGGTTAGTGCATCTTCCCTTATTAATTGATACATTTTCTCTCTGGAGAGGTTGATAGATCACGTGGGGTTGATATCATAGACCTTGGTGAGACAAACTTTGTCTTAGCATGTCAGATTAATCTGCTTGCTTTGTTTGGGTTAAAAGTGAAGAGGTATCAAAACCTTATATCTAGAGCCAAGTCCCCTTGTGGTACAATACTATGAGTCATCTTTAGAGAGGGTTAACCGTAGCGGACAATCCCTTCACAGGGTAAACTGCATTGACGGAACCTCAAGTGGTAATAGCCATTTTTGCCATGGTAGTGACAGCCGCTATATAAATATCCTTGTGGAAGAAATCTCCATGGGTATGGTTCATTGTTGGGTTGTCAGATCTCCCTAGCAACTCCTAAAGATTAAGTTCTCAGACTATGTCAAAACCCTGGTGCACTGGGATTGGAGTTCACCCCTTTGGATCATAAAAGTTGCAGAGTCAAACCATTACTAAAAACCCTAGCGAGGCCAAATTTTCATTTTATAGGGTATATGTGCATTATTGCAAAACATTTTTGGAACACACACAATTAGCACTTCTAAGGATTAGAATGAATAAGTCACTTGATTGTTCATGTGCAAGGTTGCTTTTGCCCTTGTTCATTGTTTTCAGACATGCTTGAAATCACTTGCTTGCTATTTTGCATGCTTGTTTATCTATCTAGTTATTGAAAATAGATAAATCTATTACAATCCTCAAATCTAGACATTAAAATTTGTAAACAATCCGAATCTAAAAACTCAAAATTTGCAAAATCTGAAGTAAAATTCTTTTCTGGAGTCAAAAGTTGTCTCAGGAGGTCAGAAAGTCATACGAGTTTTCTCAAAGTGTCATTTCATTGCTGCCCATATGTCGTATGATTGAGTACCTAGTGTCATACGAGTTTCCATGCCAGCAAATTCTCAAAGTCAAAATCTTGCAACTATCGTATGAGATTTTCAACTGTCGTTTCATTGCTACCCAACTATTGTATGAGATTTTCAACTATCGTTTCATTGATACCCAACTGTCATATGATAACCCACCCAGTGTCGTACAAGTTTTGATGCCAAAAAATTCTAAGAGTCAAAATCTTGCTTGCAATTGTCGTACAAGTTTTTCAACTATTTTTTCACAGCATATCCACTGTCATAAAAGTCTGTAGAGTGTCATTTGGGAAATTTTTGAAAGTTGTCAAAAATTTGTCAAAATTGCCAAATATTTAGCTTTTTCAGCCTAGTTTCAGAATCTATCGAATGAATCACTATGTCAGGAACAGAGCAGTAGCTATTAAGAGTCCAATCATTTTCCTAAAGTGGCCTTTTGAATTTGATTCAGCCTTCTATTTAATCAATTTGAGTCCTTATCATCCTGTGTCAAAACCTTGTCATAACTATCAATCTTCAATCAATCATCAAAATGACTAAGTGGTGTGATATCTTGTCTGCTACCTTTTGGGAACCTACCCATACATCCAGGGCATAGTATCCTTCATCCATGTCTAATCAAATCTTCAAATCAATCAAACCTTGACAAGGTTGCATCATCTAATCATCTTGATTCAATTCATTCTTCGGTTATCTGGATCTTATTCTTTTGTTTCACTTGAGGTGAATGGTGGAGACTAGAGCTTCCTCTCACAAGAAACCTATCACCACTCTCCAAACTCTAACTCTTGAGCAACTCATTAATTCTAGTCTTTACGAGGATGACGGTCTTGGCAACTATCGATTGAAATATGGTTACATACCCCCTCCATCAACTCATGGAGGGACTCAACATACCCTTCATCAATCTAATCCAGGGAGTCCACAAACTCCTACCATGTCTCAAGCAGGGACAAATTTTGGCTCTCAAAGAGCTCAATCTCAACATGGTGCAGATCAGGAACCCACACCTGAAGAAATTGCTCAATATCAAAATGACAATAACTTCAAATGAATGATGAAACATTTCTTGAAAGAAGATAGAGAAGCATACTTTTTACAACTAGCTCATCAAGGAGCTAAACTTCCTCCCAACTTTAATGTTGAAGATATCATTAGGCATGAGGAAGAAAATCCACTCATAGCTATGATGAAATAGATACATGCTTTACAAGTCAAATTTAATAGCCTTGAGAAAGAAAAGGAACCCAAAGAGTTCTCCATGGAAGCTCTATGCCCTTTTCCTTTTGACAAAAACTTGTATATGCCACCATTTCCAAAAAGAGTGGAGATGCCAAAGTATGATAAGTATGATGGACACTCTGATCCTCAAGATCATGTCAGAGAGTTTTGTACACAATCCATGGAATTCATGCATGAACCGACCTATCTGATGCATCTTTTTCCTAGATCTCTAGGAGAAGCATCCATTCAGTGGTTTTCAAGATTGCCTTCTACTATCAAAACTTTTGAGGAGTTGATCAAATTGTTCTACCAGCAATACTCCTACAATATTCAGCACCTGATCACCATGATCGATATCTGTAATCTCAAGCAATATCTAGGAGAATCATTCCTAACTTTCCTCAAGAGGTGGTGAAAGAAGTTCTCTCTATATGCTAGACCAATTCCCGAAATGGAGAAACTTGAAATCTTTATCAATAACCTTGTTCTAGAAATCAATTATCCCTTACAAATGCAAGATCATACATCTTTTGACAAGATGGTGGATAATGCTATCAAAATTGAAAAAGTGTTTGTAAAAAAAGGAGAAATCACACTTCAAAAAGACAAGTATGAATCAGGATCCAGTTCTAAAGACAAGAACAAAAATTGGAACAAGAACAAAGGCATCATCATAGATGGTGTTGTTGACACTATCTATGCCCCATCAAAGGCACTAGCCTACAATCTCACTCTTGGTACTCAAGCCATTAAAGCGTCAGAGAAAAAGTCTTCTCAACCATCTCAAAGGAAGCCAAAATTCAAAAAATGGGATAAACATCAAAAATTTACTCCTCTAGGAGAGTATTTAGAATTAGCTATGAAAACTCTACTAGCTGATAACATCATCTCTTTACCACCAATCCGATCGAATGCTCAGGACCCCGAATCGATATGGTGGAAGGAAAATGAATTCTATGATTTCCATCAGAGTAAAGGTCACAAAACTAGTAGTTTCTATCACTTGAAGCATACCATTCAAGATCTGATCGATAGTGGAGACATCACAATTGACAATCCCATGAGCAATAATGATCATACAGCATTCACAGAACCATTTTTGAAACATGGTCAAGAAGTTTCAACTTCTCAGCCTAATATGGGGGCAAAAGTCAACTATGCCTACCCTGGAAATAATGTTGTCATCAATATGGTTGAACCATGTCTCTCTGAAAGTTACAATGTCAAAATAATTGTACGAAGAGATAGAAATCATTCCTCAACTAATGCAGTTACTCGATCACAAGCTCAAACGCATCTGAAAGGACAAATCCCAGATTCATCAAATGTCCCTAAGGTTCCCTTCAATCTTTCATCTGCTTCTAAATAGAAGGCTGCTTCCAAATCTTCCAATCCAAAGGATACAAGGCCTACATCTTATAGCATTGTTCAACAACTCCAACACACTAATGTGAAAATCTCCATGTTTGAGTTTCTTTGAATATCTCCATCTCATAGAGCCATTCTTGATAAAGCTTTGCTCGGTTCCAATGTTCCTGATGACCTTGATTTAGACAGGTTCTAGACTATGGTTGGACATCTTACATCTCCGCAATATATCTCCTTTTCAGAGGAAGATGACAAATCCTTGAGTCACCCACATAATCAGCCTTTGCATATAGAAGTCTTGATCCAGAATCATAGAGTCAAACATGTGTTGATAGATGGGGGCACTGGCCTAAACATTTGTTCTTACAGCTTGATCACACAACTGGGATTTTCAGAATTGGTTTTTGATCCTAGAAAGAAAATAACTATCAAGGCCTATGATGAACAAGAAAGATCTTCTAAAGGCACCATTGTCTTACCTATCAGAGTGGGTCTAGTTATCAAAGATACCATTTGTCAAGTGCTTGATCTACCTTTGGCCTACAATGTCTTTCTAGGGAGACCATGGATACATGAAATGCAAGCTATTCCTTCTACATACCATCAATGTTTGAAGTTTCCTTATGAAGGAGTAGAGGTTACTATTCCCACAGATCTGAATACAACTTGCAACACCTTGAAGGAAAGTGCAGATAAGCTTGTACCTAATAACAGAGAATCTTCCATTGAACCAACTAAGGAAGCATCCACATCTAAAATGGAAGATCTTGCAAAAAAAGTTAATATCAAAGAAAATAGTATGGGAGAATATACTATCGAGCCAGTCTTATCTTTGACATCTCTCCCTATCTCACCTAAGTCTTATGGGCAATCTTTGAAACAATCCAAACCAAACTCTAAAGCACCTCTTGAAGCATATAAAAAGAATTTTTTAGTAGAACAAGTATCCAAGCAAGAATTTGAAGAGGATGAGGCTATGATATCATGGCTATACAAAGATGAACCTGAATCTCAACTTGTTCAAACTAGTGACTCTACAGTCTCCAAACTCCCTTCCAAGTCATATGGTCCAAGAGATAAATTAATAGCTAAGATGGGATATTCAGGTAAAGGACCTCTAGGAATCAGAGGAAAAGGTCTGGAGGTACCTCTCCCACATACTGGTAGAGAAAATAAAAACAAAGTTGGCTTAGGCTTTAAGAAGAAACCCTATCACCTCAAAGGTAATGGCTCTCATGTCATAGAGTAGATCACACCAGGGGAACCTCTTTTTAAGAAAGAAGAAATAGAACCATCTGATAGTGATTCAGATAGTTCAGAACTCATCCCCTATGAAAAATTACCTAAAGAGATCAAAGACCTTCTTGATGATAAAGATGATCCTATCAAGAGAATTAATGTAGTAGAAACATAAGAACCTACTATCAATCAAGAGATAGTTGCAACACAAGAACCACCTAATCTCAAAAACAATCAAGAAGAGGGAAGTGGTAGTGATTCTAAGATAGATTCTCATGAGTATGAATACAAATCAAAATCTGAGGGTAACCCTTCTTGGGGTATTCACCCTGACTTTACTCATGTTCTAAGATTTCCTAGAGATCCTAAATCAGAAGCTGAATCAAATGACTATGAATGGGGAGCCATTCTAGAACTAGATGAAGATGAGCTTATTATAGAGAAACATGTTGATGTTATTCACCTTTATGCACCTCAAACCAATGTAAGTCTAGAGCGAAATGATGAACCTATCAAGTCTGATCCACCTATGGCTGAATTGGACTCCCACGATGACATTGAGCCTATTCATGAATTGGATGTCTTAAGTTGTAGTATCACCTTTGAACTTGAGCATCAGGTTAGGACCAATGATGACATATCCATATCCGTAAACACTATCTCCCAATCTTTCCCTACTTTGACTATCAAATATCTAGAACTTATTGATCAAACCTCCACAAATCTGAGCCATGGTATTTATACCTTCCTGAATGACTATGCCCTTGCTTGCTACCTCAATGTAGTTGAGCCTATGAGTACTTCCATCAGTGAACTGAGCGTCAGCATGACCGAGTCAGACATCAAATATCTTAGTCAGAAAAACAAGAATAAAAAGAAAAAGAAAAAGAGTTCTGAGGGTGAAAACCACTTTGTGGCAGTCTTAGAACCTACAAAAGTAAAAATAAAAGACGTATCCAAAGGTGAAAACCTCTTTGAGGTGCCTAAGGATGAGATATTTGATGTCCTTCCAAGTCATTTATAGGACAGATCTTCAGTTCTAATTGAGCCCACTCAATTCATCAATTTGGGTACAACAGAGGAACCACAATTGGTACATGTAGCACAATCATTATCAGAAGAAGAGAAGAAAAAATTTACAACATTCCTAACAAAGAAGAAGATCAACTTTGCATGGAAATATTCAGATATGCTAGGATTGGATCCTAATCTTATAATGCATCATTTATCTATTGCTCCAAATGTAAAACCTGTCAAGCAAAAATTGAGAAAGATGCATCCTCATGTTGCACTCTTGGTAAAAGCTAAATTAGAGAAGCTCCTGAATGCTGAATTCATTTGAGTTATTAACTATGTAGATTGGATCTCTAATACTATACCTATTTCTAAACTAGATGGGTCAATCAGAGTGTGCACAGACTTTAGAGATGTGAATAGAGCATGCCCTAAGGATGACTTTCCACTACCTAACATTAATATGATAGTGGACATGACTGTGGGTTTTGAGATGTATTCCTTAATGGATGGTTTCTCTAGATATAACCAAATAAAAATTACTCCATAGGACCAAGAGAAAACTACTTTCACATGTGCTTGGGGCACCTTCTATTGGAATGTCATGCCATTTGGGCTTAAAAATGTTGGAGCTACATATCAAAGAGCAATGACATCTATTTTCCACGACATGATGCATCGAACTATGGAAGATTATGTTGATGATACATTGGCAAAATCTATGATCAAAACTGAACATCTAAAGGACTTGAGCATGATCCTAGACAAAATGGAAAAGTTTAGTCTCTGACTAAATCCTAAGAAGTGTACTTTTGGTGTCACTTCTAGAAAGCTCTTGGGATACATAGTTTCAAAGAAGGGCATTGAAGTTGATCCGGCTAAAGTCAAGGCTATAATAGAAATGAAACCTCCCATGAATATCAGTCAAATGAGGACGTTGCAAGGAAGAGTTCAATCTATCAGAAGATTCATATCACAGCTAGCGGACATATCATAGCCTTTTACAAAAACATTACATAAAGGTGTGACCTTTGCATGGAATGAAGAATGTGAGAACAAATTTAACCATATCAAGAAGTATCTATCAAATCTACCTATCTTGATGCCTCCTATTCATGGGAAGCCATTGATCTTATATGTCTCTGCAATAGCCACATCACTAGGGGCATTGCTAGCACAACATGATGAAGAGAAAAAGGAAAGAGCCATTTATTATATAAGCAGAACATTGGTGGCATATGAAAAGAACTATTCTATGATTGAGAAAGCTTGTCTCACTGTAATCTTTGCATCATAGAAATTGAGACACTATATGTTAGCTCATACCATGCATCTAGTAGCAAAAATTGATCCACTAAAATACCTACTAAGCAAGGCTGCCCTCACAGGTAGACTGGCTAAATGGGTCAGGCTTCTAAGCGAATTTGACATTGAATATGTTGAAAGAAAAGATATAAAAGGTCAATTTATTGCTGATCAACTAGTAGATGCACCCATTTTTGATGACACACCAATGCAAATGGAATTTCCAGACTCCTCTATTATGCACCTATCTTCTAGAGAATGGAAATTGTTCTTTGATGGTTCCTATACACAGAATGGATCTGGAGTAGGCATATTGTTCATAACTCCTCAAGGATACTCCATCCCAAAAGCATTCAGACTGAAGTTCCCTTACATGAACAATATTGCAAAATATGAAGCCCTTTTGAATGGTATGAAACTAGCAATTGAATGGAGAGTAACAGAGCTACACATTCATGGAGACTCTCAACTTGTTATTCATCAAGTCAATGATGTGTACCAAATTAAAGATGAAAAGCTCATTCCTTACAAGAGAATGGTAGATGATCTTAAGAAATATTTCATATCTATCACATTTGAGCAAATTCCTAGAATGGAGAACAAGGCTGCCAATGCAATGGCAATACTATCTACTTTATTACAGCAGCCTGAACATGAGCTACACTATGAGTTTCTAGTGGAAGCACTATCTTGTCCTACATATGACTCCCCTGAAACCCACATGATCTGCACTATTGTAGGTCATGATTCATCCTGATATAAAAACCTATTTTCCTATCTCCAAGACTAAATCATTCCCAATACCTTCAACCACCATGAAAAGAGATACCTTATCCGTAATGCCTCCTAATATGTCATCATTGGTAATGATCTATACAAATGAGGTCTAGATGGTATGCTACTTAGATGTTTAGAATGGGAAGAGTCTCAATGTGCATTAGAGGAAGTCCATGATGCTATTTGTGGGTCACACTCGAACGGTTTAACACTAGCTTGAAAACTTATTAGGGCTGGGTACTATTGGCCTGAAATGGAGAAAGAGGCTATCAAATTTGCTAAGAATTATCAAAAGTGTCAAGTACATGGCAACCTAATTCATGCTCCAGGGAGGGATCTAATCCCCTTTACAACACAATGGCCTTTCCATCAATGGGCATTTGATCTTATCGAGATGATTCATCCTCATTTTTCTAACGGACATACCCATATAATCACAGTGATGGATTATTTTAGAAAATGGGTAGAGGTGGTCCCTTTGACACAAGCAATAGGGAAATGGATATCTATGTTCATATTGAACTATATCATATGCAAATATGGGATACCTCATTCCATAATCACAGATAACGGTGGGCAATTTAGGAATAAAGACCTAGATGATCTATGTGCCAAGTTCAAGATCACCCAACATTGGTCTTCTATCTACTATCCACAAGGGAATGGCCAAGCAGAGGCTTCTAACAAAAATCTATTAAAGATCTTGCATAGAATAGTAAACAAAACTGGCAGAGACTGGCATCTCATGATTAATCCAGCTCTATGGGCCTACAAAAAAAGTATCAGAAAACCTACTGGGGCTACACCTTTCACTTTAGTTTATGGGTCTGAAGCGGTACTGCCTATTAAGGTTGAAATCCCATCACTAAGAATCAAAATGCATGGTCTTGTAACTGATGATGACTACAGAGTTTCTAGGTTGCAAGAACTTGAAATACTAGATGAGCGTAGACAAGCAGCGTATGATCATCTCAGAGTATATCAAAAGAGAATGTCTAGAGGCTACAACAAGAAATTCAGACACAAAGAATTTTAGGTTGGCGATCTAGTCTTGAGCGAAAATCCTAAAAATCAATCCCATCGAGAATGCAAGGGGAAGTTCGAACCCAACTGGCTGGGTCCCTTTGTCATCACTGCTACTTTTGGCTCTAGTGCCTATCAACTCTCAATGACTGAAGGAGAACAGCTCTAAGAACTAATCAACGTTCTCCATCTGAAGAAATTCTACGCCTAAGGCATTCAGTCTATGGTAAAATGTCCTAAAAAAATTTTAAAACTTAGAAAAAGTCCTTAAAAAATGAACATCTTGGTAAAAACCTAGCAATAGGTGCCTTGATAATTCACAAAAAAATCAAAAAATATCAAAAGTACAAAAAAATTGAAAAAATGAAAAGTACAAAATTTTTTTAAAAAAAAGTGCCTTAGTGAAAACCTAGAAACAGGTGCCTTGGTAGCAAAAATAGAATCTCTACCAAGATGGTGAAAACCTAGCAAATGGGCACCACTTGTTTCAATACGCTCCATCTATCAGTGCAATCTTGGTCTTTCCCAGCTTTCAGTCTTGCTTTAGTTTGTACATATCTCCCAGTTTGTTTTTGCATTTCCAATTTTCAATAAGTCAGTTTGTACACCAATCAGCTCAAGCATCTGTATCCTATCAATGTTCAAAATTGGGGGCAATTAATGTCATATCCTATGGTCTCCAGTGTATCTTAGAAGTATCATATCCAGTCAGAGTCTTGTGAAGCTTCATTTGAGTTAGTCAAGTTTGTCTTGTCTCCAGAAAGGATTTTGCATCTACAACAACGCAATCAACATCAAACTGAAAACTGAAAACAATCTATGCTTTTTAACATGCTTTTATCTCCTTGTATGCTTACTGATTTGCATTGAGATTTTTGCATATTGTGTCCCTTTGAGCCCCTCGATGATGTCCTTTTTAGGATTTAGAGAGTGATGACTAGGGGCAAATCTTTTCTTTGTCTTCTTCTTGTATGTGAAAATCTAATAACTTTGGAAATTCTGGATTGAAATGGTGTCTGACTGTAAGAGCCTCTATCTCAAATTGGATGGCCATGCGTACCTCGACCATCGATACCTAGAAAATTCAAGGAAGTTTGATCTAACTATTATCATTTTGAGTGAATTCTTTCTCCTACTATGAAACATAATCTTACCTAAGGATGTGAATGATAAAGGGTCACTATGGGTAATTCACACTAGATTTAGAATGATCTCTTGACTATTTGAGGTGTTTGAATGCAAGGTGTATTTAGGTCATCATGACATTCATTTTTTGATGCTTACGCACATTGCTATATCAAAATTGACATGATATTCAGGTCATCCTGGTGCTTGTGCCTTGGTGCTTATATCTAATCCGACATTTCGAAAACAAAACCAATATTCATATGTCCATGGTTGTTTTGGACCAGTGGGTGTTGTATTGGTTCTTGAGCGTTACAAATCGATATTCATATGTCCATGGTTTCATAGCTAGTGGGCATTGTATTGATTTATTCGGTTACCTAAAAGTTTAATGATGATAACAAATCGACACATGATCAGTGACTAGGTCCTAGGTCTTAAGTTGCATTTCATTTTGCATCTCTCTTTGCATTTTGCACTTTGCATGATCTCACAAATTGCTTGAACACTTAAAAGATTTTTCAATCACCTCTTCCAATCTAACAAGAGTTTAATCCCACACGAAGGTTCCTCGAATGAAATAGCAAGTAGAATCCTTTTTCGGGATCAAAACCAAAATCTAAAATCATTCATATTATTAACTGCTTGCATAATCGACCTTCCATCATCACAAAAATCTAGTATTCAACTTAACTGATTATCTAACATCAAACTATTGAAATTTCAACTTGGTCAACCATGGTCAACTCATGGTCAAACCTAGTCAAACTTGGTCTTTTGGGACCTTCCAACGATGCAGGATGTGTTCTTCAATGTGTTTAACCAATTTCAAATCAATTAACATGCTTAACCACTTTTCAAATCAATTAACATGCTTCTAAACTATCAATGCTAACTTTTCTTGTCAGATTTCAATTTTCATCCCGAAGGGGGCATGGTATTGCACATCATTCAAAGTTTGTAATCTAATTTTCTATCAATCTTTCCTTGGTAATCAAGACAACAACCACATCTAGTTGTTGATTCATCAAAAGACCTCATCTCTCGGGGCAAATCTATCATCACTTGGGGCATATCAGATTCATCAAGATCCATATCAATCTGGTATTCTCCTAATCTTGTAAACTGTATCAGTTTTTGCAACCATCGGATCATAGTGTTCTTTCCTTGGTTCTTTGGCAACTGAAGCATTCGGATGTGATACCTGCTAGTTCTACTAAGACAATCGAGTCTAGAACCGGTCACTCACTTCTTTGCAATCCCAAGGTTTGGAATCAGGTGTTTTGACACTTTTTTGCAATCATAGGTTCATTTGCTGTTACAGTGAACATTATCTTTGGTCATTTAGGACCTATTATCTCCATATCAAATCAATATCAATCAGCTTCTGTCTCATATCAATTATCAATTTTGAATCAGTTTCATATCTCTATCAAACACAGCTTGTCTTTGAACCACTGCGCTTCACACAGTAATTCAAAGAGGGCCAAAATGTAATACCCCAAAAATGGGCTATAAGTTCATAAACCTCCTACATCTACAAATCAAATGAAATCAACATTAAAGTCCTAATCTAAGGCACATCTAAACATCATCGAATCATAATTGATTATCTTCAATTCTGCATCGGGGAATATTCCTAGCAATATTCCTAATTATCTTAATTATCTCTAATTTAATGATTATTTGGCAATAAATCACATTTATCCTAAGTTTGATTAATTGAATATTTTCATATTTAATTAATTAGATTTAATATCTTGCCACTTAATTGTGTAATTAAATTTAAGTATATCTATTATTAATTGTATTATTTAATTTTGACAATAAATCCAATATCCTATGAATAATTGATTAAATTCTTATTTAATTGATTAAAGCAGGTTGTCATTATTTAATAATATAGTTTTTAATAAAAGTTTGATTAAATAATTGATTAACCCATAAATCAATTATTTATTTTCAAAAATCAGTTAAGTTGAGCATAAATCACTTTATTTATTTATTTAATTCTTAATTATTATGCACAATCAAAGAAACAGTTAAACTCCAAATCAAAAAATCAATGCAAGTTATTGACTTTTTGGAACTCAACATCATTTTTGAGTTTTAAAGTTGATCTAAACTTCTAATTTGAGTTAAAAAGTTGTTTTTGCATGATTTGCATATTTTTGTGAATTAAATTATCTTTATTATCAGATAACTCAAAAATCAAGCTGAGTTAATCTGAGTGATTTATGGCTTTTATCCATGCACCTCCAAAGCCCTGGATTTCTATAAAATTAAAGCCTCGGCTCATCTCAAATCATCTCATAATTTGGCAAGCTTACTTTGCCAAAGTCGTCTACAAATTACACAACTATTTTGAAGAATTGGAATTTGGAGAATCAAAGCTTATTGTGAATCAAGGCTATTGTGAGATCAATTTTTATTTTTTTTTACATTCATTTAGATTCATTTTCATATCATTGTTAGATCATTTAGCATATCATAGATCAATTTTCATATTAGCATAGATTCATATCATTTTTCATATTATTGCATAGAAAATCCAAAAATATAGATTAATTGCATTCATATTTCATATCAGTTTTGCATTCAAATCCTTCGTTTAGGTGTCATTTAGGTCACTGATCTCGATAGCAATCTAAGAACATTAATCTCGCACCTACTAGAAGGTAGTAAATCGCTTGGTTAAATTAGATTTCAATTTTGCATGATTTTGATTTTTGCTAACCTCTAATGTTTTACTGAAGTGTTGTGTCTACAGATCAGGTACAATTTTCACACACACAATACCCAATTTGCAAAATCAACAAGATAGGTGTGAATATTGGGTCCCTTCCACCAATCTCCTTTGGGGAGATTCAGATACTCTAGTTGCCCATTCAACAATTTCAGTCCTAAAACAAGAAGAATCCGCTGTTGAAGATCCTATTCAAGAACATCAATACATGAATGGCATTCAAGAAGGTGTTACCCTTGGTGACATTAAAGCCTCTACCTCAAGATGTTGTAAATATGCTTGCTGTAAACATCCCAATTAGGATTCAGATACGGACTCACATGAGCATGAATGGGAATCTCTCTCTGATTATTCTACAATTGACATGGACATTGATGTTGTCCACACTTATGGTTCCCAACCTGAGGTAGCTAATGAGTCTAGTGTAGGATTAGAGGATTCAAATCCGCAAGTGACTTTAGTGGATGATGCTTTACTTGGTAGGAAAATTCCTAATTTGGGTACCTTGGTTTACAAACCCTAACTCTACAATCACCAGAGATGATACCATTCATATCCATAACATTGAACCTGTCATTGACCTACCCCTTGCCAATCCCCACCTAATTGATTGGTCTCAATGCTATCAAAAGCCTCAACTCTTAACTTTCTAGAATGACTATGAGATAGCATGTTACCTAAATGCCCTTGAGCCCATAGTCTCTTCCACAAGTGAACCAACTACAAGCATGATAGAACCAAATATCAAGTACCTCAGTCAAAAAATAAAAAGAAAAGAAAAAAAGAATAAGAGTTCTGATGGTGAAAACCACTGTGTGGCGGTGTCAAAACCTAAAAAGGTAAAAATAAAGGATGTATCCAAGGGTGAAAACCTCTCTGAGGCACCTAAGGATGAGGTACTTGATCATCTCCCAAGTTACTTTCAAGATAGATCTTCAATACTTGTCGAGCCTACATAGCCAGTTAATTTGGGTACACAAGAGGCTCCACAAATAGTGCATTTGGCTTAGTCTCTATCAACACAAGAAAAAGAAGCATATACCAAGTTCCTACAGAGCAAGAAAATTAATTTTTCTTGGACTTACTCAGACATACCAGGGTTGGACACTAATCTCATTATGCATCACTTGTCCATAGCTCCAGGTATAAAATTAGTGAAACAAAAATTGAGGAAAATGCATCCTCACATAGCTCTTCTTGTCAAAGTTGAACTAGAAAAACTCCTCAGTGTAGGATTCTGAGAGCCATTGATTATGTCAAATGGATATCCAATATTGTACCAGTTTCAAAACATGACAAGTCCATTCACGCTGCATAGATTTTAGGGATCTTAATAAAGAATGCCCAAAGGATAATTTTCCACTTCCAAACATAGACATGATAGTGGACATGACCGTGGGTTATGAGATCTATCCATTGATGGATCATTTTTGTGGTATAATCAAATCAAGATAGCTCTTGAAGACCAGGAAAAGATTGCATTCACTTGCGCATGGGATACCTATTGCTAGAATGTTATGCCATTTGGATTAAAAAATGTAAGAGATACTTATCAAAGAGCTATGGCAACCATATTCCATTACATGATGCATAAGAATATGGAATATTATGTGGATGACACCTTGGCAAAATCTAAAAAAGGGATACACACTTAGGTGATTTGGAAGTCATTCTAGATCATATGGAGCAGTTTTAACTCATATTAAATCCAAAAAAGTGTGCATTTGGAGTCACCTCTGGAAAAATTCTAGGATTTATCATTTCAACCAGAGGAATAGAGGTGGACCCAGAGAAAGTTCAAGAAATCTTGGATATGCCACCTCCCAAAAACATTAGCCAAATGAGGAGTCTTCAAGGATGCCTTCAATCTATAAGGAGGTTCATTTAACAATTGGTTGATAGAGCTCAACCCTTTAATAAGATATTGTACAAAGGGGTTAAATGTGTCTAGAATGAGGATTTTTAGAAAAGAATGGACCAAATCAAGCAATACTTGGTCAATCCTCCAATCTTAATGCCTCCTATCCTAGGAAAACCACTCATATTGTATGTTTCAGCAACATAATCTTCCCTGGGGGCATTACTGGCTCAACTTTAAGACACTAGAAAAGAAAGATCTATATATTATATCAGTCATACTCTTGTGTCATATGAGGTTAATTACACTATTATTAAAAAATCTTTCCTTGCGGTGGTGTTTGCTTCCCAAAATTTGTGACATTACATGCTTGCACATACACCTCATTGCAAAGATTGATCCTCTCAAATATTTGCTTGGTAAGGCTTCTCTCATAGGTAGACTTGCTAAGTGGATGATGATCTTATCGAAATTTGACATAGAGTACATTGAGCGTAAATATATAAAAGGACAAGCTATAGCTGATCAATTAGCTGATTTCCCAATTCAAGATAAAGAGCCTATTCAAGTTGAATTTCTAGATGAGCACATAATGTACATGACTACAAGAACATGGAAGATGTTCTTTGATGGCTCTTTCATGCAAAATGGTTTAGGAGCTATAGTGTTATTTTTTTCTCCTCGTGGGTACACAATTCCTAAGTCCTACAAACTATTGTTCCCATGTACAAATAACATTATTGAGTATGAGGCTTTGAAAAATGGACTAAAAATGGCAATAGAATGGAGAATCACAAAGCTTCATATCTATGGGGATTCACAATTGATAATCAACCAAGTTAATGAAGAATACCAAAAAAAGGATGAAAAACTGATACCCTACAAGAAGATGGTTGATTCATTGAGATGATATTTCACCTTTGTTACATTTCAACAAATCGCTAGAGTAGAGAATAAAGAATTTGATGCTATGGCTACATTGGCTTCACTTCTTCAGCTAGAACAACATGAATCTAGATTTGAATTCCTGGTGGAAGAGCTACACTATCCTATATATGAGTCCCAAGAAAGCCAAGTTATTTGTACCCTTGTTGGCCATGAGTCAACCCGTTATGGTGCCATTTACTCATATCTTTGTGATGGCATTACTCCTAAAACCTTCAACTATTTTGAACAAAGAAACTTAACCCAAAATGCCTCTCACCACAACCTTATATCTAGTGATTTGTATAGGAGGGGTTTAGATGGGACACTTCTTAGGTGTTTGGAAAAGGATGAATCTAACCAAGCGTTAGCTAACATTCACAAGGGAATTTTTGGAGGACATTCCAATGGTCTTGCCATGGCCTGAAGGTTTCTTAGGGCTAGGTACTATTGGCCTACCATGCAGATAGATGCAATAGTTTTTGCTAAATCATGCGAAAATTGTTAGAAACATGGTAACCTGGTACATGCTCGAGGTAGGGAGCTTATTCCTTCTATTTCTCATTGGCCATTTCAGCACTGGGCCTTTGATCTTGTTGGGCAGATTCATCCCAACTCATCAGGTGGACACAAATTCATCACCACTACTACTGAATACTTTACCAAATGGGTAGAAGTTGTTCCACTTTCTATTGCCTTGGTCAAGATAGTTTCTCTTTTCATTTTAAACCATATCATCTATCGATATGGAGTGCCTTCTGAGATAATCACTAACAATGGAGGTCAATTCAAAAATAAGGACCTAAAGTAACTCTACAAGAAGTTCAAGATAAAACAGCATTGGTCCTCCATTTACTTCCCACAAGGAAATGGACAAGTAGAGGCTTCGAATAAAATGATTCTCAAGATTCTCCATAGAACAGTTCACAAGAATGGTAGAGATTGGCATCTATAGATAAATCCAGCCTTTTGGGCTTATAGAACGAGTATTAGTACTCTAGCTGGGGCTACCCCTTTTTCCCTTACCTATGGTGCTGAAGCAATGTTACCTTTAGATGTAGAGATTCCTTCACTTCGAGTCTCTCTCAAAGGTTTAGTGATAGATGAAGACTACCACACCATGAGACTCCAAGAGCTAGAACTTCTAGATGAGAAGTATAAAGTATCATTTGATCACATGAGGGTTTACCAAAAGCGTGTCTAAAGCATTCAACAAGAAGGTTCACCCTAGATAATTTCAAGTGGGAGATCTTGTCCTATGAGAAAACCCTAAGAACCAACAACATAGAGAGAAAAAGGGAAAATTCAAACCTAATTAGCTTGGACCTTATATCATTACTACTGCATTTGGGACAAGTTCTTATTTTTTATCTACTAAGGAGGGAGAAAAACTCCCCGAGCCTATCAATATCTTGCACCTAAAGAAGTTCTATCCATGATGCCCATTCTGTCTGGGGGCATCCTTTGTACATATTTATTGATCCTTAAAAAATTCCAAAAGAAATTCATATATGATGCTAAAAAAATCCTTAAAAGTATATAAAGTCCTAAAAAAATAAATAAATCAAAAATCAAAAAATTGCAAAAAAATTCAAAAAAAATAGAAAAAGTGCCTTGGTGAAAACTTGGAAATAGGGGCCTTGGTAGCAAAAAAATTGTAAGAATAAAAAATCTCCAAGTGGTGAAAACCTAGAAACAGGCACTAGTTGAGGCCTTTGCACCCTTGTTTCTTAGCATGCATCCTCAACACTTAGCCTCTCTCCATCATGCCTTGTCCTTGTTACCTTGGTTTGGAATTGGTCTTTATCTTTGTCTAGGGGGCATAACTATGTTAGCTTTGGTCTCTAGGATGTGTTGGTCTTTAGGACATCTTGCAAATGGTGTTTTTTTCAACACCACCCTAACTGTGTTTTTCAACACCACCATAGCATCAAGTATTTCTCAAAACTTATTAGATATCTTACTCACAATCTAGCATGATATGATATTTTCCACTGACAGATGCAATACTCAAAGTTTGACTCTATGACCTACACACATGCACTTAAACTCTTGACTCGCTGAGACCTATTTGAATTTATTTCTTTGTGTGTTGTCTATGATGATTTCTTTGATGAGTGTTCTCTCCCTAATAGTTTTCAATGATACTGAGCTAGAAGACTAGGGGCATGAGGACATGTTTTATTGCTTTTTTTTTTGTGGGTATAAATTTTTGGTCCTAATTGTCATCAGCATTAATGCTTGTTCCACTTGACATTAGGGTCTACAATGTATTATCCTTGACTATTTTTCACAAGTGCATGCTTATAGTCATCTTGACTTTCTTGTGTCTCGATGTGAGCATAATCTTGCTATACTAAACTTAGGGAACCTCGCTACACTAGTCATCTTGACCTATATGTCTTTGATGCCTAGGTGGGATTCCCACATACCTATCTAATATAGATCATATTCAGATTCACATATCTATACTAGTGTGCATTGTATGATCTTGTGATGCTACCAATAATGCTTGATGATGAATATTAGAGTCTAATAACTTTGTGACCTTGCAAGTAAACCACTTTTCATAGTAGCTTCCATTTTTAGGTTCATGTTAGTTTAGTTTTGCACCTTGCATATGGAGAGAGCTCTCCTTTCATCTTCCATAGACTTTTCGGTCAACTCCGCTCACCTTTCAAACTTTCTCGATCATGTCTTTCACTCCTTATCTTTTGCATCACATTCCTTTTCCTATCATCACAAGGGGTTAATCTTATCATCATATCTATATCCTAAAGAGATCATTTTTAGAAACATGATTCTACATCATAAACATGAGAACTAAACATACATCTATGAGAGAAATTATACATGAGCATACATAAGCATATATCATACATTTTGAGCAATATTACAAGACAATAAAACTAAAACATCCATCACAAGTGGGACACATACACAAGATACATCGCAAATCCAGTAAATCTCATATATATATATAAATATCATGATACAAAATATAATGTCAGATCCAAAATTTGGATAATGTCCCAGGATATGTCTCTATACATCTAATCACCCTAGACCTAAGTCTAACTCTCCCCATCACGTGGTGGTGGTGGAGGTGATGCTGCTTCTCTATCTGGGACCATGTCAGATCTCCAAATCCTCTTAGATTAGAGTGGCACTCTCTATCCCTCAGGTACAACTTGTATGTATAATCCATGGTAATAGGCCACTCGTGCAGCCTGTTGGTATTCAAAATGGATGCTTATGCTCTTAGGCTGCCAATATACCCTCAGGTTGATTTTAGGATTGGTTAATTCCAAAATGTATAAGGATATTAGGGTAACTGGACCAACTATAGGGACAAGACTACCCTCTTTGCTTCTAGCTCTGCAAAACCAAGGTGGGTGCACCTAACCCAGTGAAAACTATACTTCACATGCCAAAGACTGGGTCTTAACAACAGATTGATAGTAAGAATGTACTAAATGCTAACCTCACATTCATTGACTCTCCATTACTATAGGGTAACAAAATCACACAACCAACAACTTAAAGCTTGAAAAGGTTATTGATTTCAATATTTGGGATGTGATAGCTCCAATCAATGTATGTTAACAAGAGAAATACTCATTTAGGCTAGTGCCTCATCCATTGGGAAAGATTTCTTAGACACAAAAACATAAAGACTTGAGAATATTTGAGAACTCATAGCCATAAATACATTTATCCTAATCTTTACTACTTATAGGACATCATTACATAGACAAGGGGAAAACTCATATCCCATTTAGAGCATTGTTTAATCCAATCCTAGATCAAAACTCAAGAATGAAGATACATACATAAAAACAATATGTAATGAGCTAGAAAACTCAAAGCTTACTTGACTTGACACAAAGGAGAGATAAGAATCAGATATTTGTATTAAGTATGATGAATTCCTTCTATGTATATAGTGAATCACAAGACACCCTACTTGAAAATTATAGCTTAGACCTGCAACTTTCTTCTTCATTAACAAACACTGAGTCAAAAAAAACTATTACAAAACCTTGGGACCAGAAACTACGGACTATTTTTGAACTTCAAAGCTGGAACTGCACAAAATAAAAAATTTCCACATTATATACCACTGGTTACCTTGGAATCCCAAAATGGTTAGGATGCAACAAGCTATGGATAACCAGGGTAAGGGTTAGGGTTTCCACCAACCAAACAATTCAAATAGATCAGAAATTAATACATTGGAGGGAAAACCAAGCAACCCTGAGAAATCAGATCCTAAATTGATCTTCACTTATGGTAATTCTTCTGGAAATGTACTGAAGATCATGAAATTCTTGCAAATTCCTCTAATTTGACCCTTGCAACATGCCTCGAGCACCATTTATTCATTCTCCCCATGGCATAAAACTCCCTGCAGTCAATCATCATACTCACTGGACTACACTGTAATAGTTGGCACCACCAAACTAATCAAATCCGATTGCTAAAACATTAAAAACTAGTCCTTTATGTCACTGAGAAACCCTCAAAATTTTGAATTCAAACTGCAATGGTCACTTTCATGGTTCTAGCAACAAATCGGTGGTCATCATTCAAACTGAGATCAACTTTATATCATGACCATTCAATGTTGATATTTTGCGGGCTTTATGATTTACCTTTATAGGAATCCTGGTTACATTTGGCGACCACGCGATAAAATCTTTTGCCTATTCATAGAATATTTCACCTCATGGCTAGTTAATTTAGCTATTACATGAACATAGTGCTCATTGAATCACCAATTGATTTGGAGCCTCACCATATTACTCAGTGAATGAGAAAATCCCTTGAAAATTTGTCGGGCCACCAAAACCTTGTCCAAACTGCCAAAAAGACCGAGAAACTTTACTGGGCCCACATCAAGAAAATCAATGGCTATCTCATCTTCACATAGACCTCCAAGATTCCTTCAGATCATAAGACAACTATCAGATGAAGAATCTTTCTTTTCTCTGACAAACCTCTGACATAGAAAAGAATCAATGGCTAGCACAACTTCGCAAGCCTCTGACACACTCCATAAGATCTTACACCCATTGTTGATTTTTTGACAATGTCAAGACCTGCTAACAAATTCAAAAACTAGGTCCCACTGACAACTGCAATTGTATTATATTATGGACCAATGAGAAGCCACCAATCTGCTACATCTGACACAGGTCCCACTAACCTCCCCCTGATTCCAAATTGATGACCATCGCATGATCGCATGGCTTGGAAAGATTCCATGCGATCATATGACAACCACATGATTAAAAGGTCACTGAGATATCGGGCCTGCCTGACAGCAAATCCAACTAATCACTGACATGACCAATGAGAAATTGGCACAACATCATGACATGGCAATGGACCCACATTGACCCTTCTTCAGGGAATGCATCGTGTTGGGTATATTCTTAATTTTTTGACGTGAGTGTCTAGATTTTGGGTTAAATCTCCTTACAGGTGTTTTTCTTGGTCTAGGGTTTGGAAAATTTGTTAAAAAATTTCATAGCCAAGTTCAAAAATCCTTACCCTAGGTTTTTTTTTTGAAAATGTTGAATTCATAAAAAAACCCTCATGTTAGCCCTAATTCTTCTATTTCATTATTACCTTTTAGTGACTTAAGAAGATTAATTGTGCACATGCTTAATTATCCCAAGTGTTTGTTGAATTGGAAAATGTCATAGCATGTCTCATATACTATTCGGTGAATCAGCGAACAAGTCAATCTTATGCCAAGTGTCATTTTAGTCGCATGGTCTCTAAGTCTCCTAGTGGATACCTCAACCATTTAGTGAATTGGCGAATGTGTTTGAACCTTGTTATATGTTTTTCCTTGTCACTGAGTCTCCAAATGTTTTGGCGGTTAGTTTACCCTTTGCGAGAACTAGTGAACAAAGGCTATCTCTAGTTTGCTTAGTCCTTGGCAGTCATGTGTTAACACTCAATGACCTAGTGAAAGTAGTATTCGCTCATTCTCTGAATCCGGTGGTCAAGGGATATATCAAATGGAGAATTGGAAAATACCATGGATTGGTTTCAAGATCAATGGCTCTATTCTAATCTCAAGTATCTTTTGGGTCCTACATGTTTGACCTGGTGAATAAGTGATAGAGTACTTGTAACAGGAGTCCCCAAATGTTCTGGTGGTTCTAAGAGTTTGACCAAATAACTTTAGTGAAGGTAAGATTTCTTGTGTTTGCTTATTCTCAGAATGAGTTAGTGAAATGCTAAATGATCTAGTGATTCAGTGAATCATGTGGTCATGTGTTCTCTAAAAAGAAAGGTGAAGGCTAGAAGTATTTGGTGAATGGGTGAATCAAAGGATTAGCAAGGTTTTAAGTCTTCAGTCGCTTAATCATGTAATGAAATATTCAATGTTTAAAATATGGCGAGATTCGGCAAACCCTTTGTTTGTTGAGTCTCATAATCAAATGACTAAAGATCATATGTTTTGGCAAAATGGTCAACTAACCACATTCACCAAGTCATGTGATGTTGATGGTCAAAGCTATATGATTTTGTGATTCAAAGATAAGTTGTTCACCAAGTCACTAGGTATCTGGGCAATTAGCACTAACATCTAGTGAATGAGTGAAGCATACAGTCACTAAGTCTCAGAATGAAGGTGACAGTTAAGGAAAGATTCAGTGATTCAGAGAGTAAAAGCTTCATCAATTCTCTAAATAATCAGGTGGTTAACTATTTCATTAAGCAAATGCATGAACCCTTTATTCGCTAAATCTCCAAGAAGATAAACAGTTAGCTGGGACATTAAGAGAATGGGAGATGGCCTTATTTGCTAGTTCTCCAAATGATAACTGCAGTCAAGTGCTCAAAGGTAATCACTTCAGTCACTGATTTGCTAAGTGGATGAAGAGTTAAGAATTACATTGCAAGAACCTGTGAAGGCTTTGGTCACTAGTTCTCTAAATCTGAGCTAGGGTTAACATTATATTAAGCAATCACAAGAAGCTTTCAGTCATTGATTCGCTAAATAGGCTCAGTTGGAAAAGGTAATAAAGGAAAAGAAAAGGACCATTGCTACATGGAATAAAGTACATTGTCAAGCTGGAGAATAAACTAATAACCCATCTAGTCAGTTGTAAAAGGAAGATTGCATGACATAAATAGGTTTAAAGTGTAGAATCATAATCATTTGCCTCTTTGCCTTGTTTTCAAGTTGTTTAATTTATCTATCAACATCCAAACATGACTAGCTCGAAATTTGAAATCTGATGGTATATGAAATTGAATGTGGGAGCAATTAAGGAGATTTTTTGTAATTGTGGTAGTTGTACACTCCTGATCCGCATCGATAAATAAGCTAAGCTCATTGTTTTATGTGTTCAAAATTAGTTGAAGAAGATTGTGTTTGTCTGAATGAGTTTCCAAGCACTGAGCAATTGAGTTTATAGAGGATTGAGGGTGTTGGGAGTTCCCTTTGATCTTCAACTTGTAGATTTATACTTTGATGGATAAATTTAATATAACTTTGACTCTATCACCACTTTAAAGTCTATAAGGAAGAGGGCCAATTAACAAGGATCAAGAGAGATCCTCCTACACTTTGAGCCTTATTTCTTAGGTGGGTGTACCCTTGATTCTTTTCTTGAAAGGAATCACTAAATGATATACAACTATATACTCCTTACTAACTGCTTTAAGATTTTATCATTTGAATGTTTGTGTGTGTGGTTGATGACAATGAAATGCCTCTAGAGGATGGACCAGTGCCTTAACCTAGGGAAAAGAGTCACCTAATTACATACATCAGCTGAATACCTTAATTCAAACACAACTAAATCTAGGATAAGTGCTTTGCCTATTAGCCCACTCCCTTAGACACAAGGACATCAGATTCCTACTTAGTTGCAAACTCACTGAACTCACCCAAAATACTTTAATCCTAACTTTTTTAGGAACTCAGAGATGACTTCACAATACTCTTTGTTTACCATATGCAAGCACACTTTGTGACATTAACATATATGAGCTTAGAACTGAAACAAGAAGACATACACAAATGCAAGATTGGAACTCAATAGTATTTTCATTAACATATTCAAGATCAATATACAATCAAAACATCACAAAGGTAGGAAATACCCAAAATCCCACTCCTCTATCAGTATAACACTATCAACAACTGGCTGGGACCAAAGAAAGTTTTGGAACCCCTGCAAAATCAAAATTTCTGCAACTTATAATCCCTAGTCATCTTGGAATTCTCAAAGAGAATGCAACAAGCTGTGGATGACTTAGGGTTAGTGTTTCAACCACCCAACCAATTGGAAATGGTCAAAAATTTATTACAGGGGTGGAAACCCAGATAACTAGGAGAAATAAAATCCTGGAATGATCCTCAATCATGAAAATTTCTCTATGAAGGTACTAAGAATCATTCAACAATGCTCAAAATGTCAACCCTACAACACACCTTGAGCACAAAACTACACAGTACAAACCCTATAGATGATCACTCAACACCCTGGACCACATTGCAATGGCAAACAGATCATCTCTCACCAACACTAATCACTTTTGCATTGAATTCTAGTCCTTCTGGTCACAAGAAACCCTTCAAAAATTTGAATTTGAAATCAAATGGCTACCTTATAGTGCCTTCAGCAAATTGAAGGTCGATATTCGAAATCAGGTTCACTTTAAGACATGACCATCCAATCTCTCCCTTTCACAGTCTTTATGATTTACCTCTTAATAGGACCCCAGTCAAATTTAGCGAACTGGTGACAAAGGTTTCCGCTAGTTCATGAAACACTTTATCTCTCTACCATTAAGTTTAGCGATTCCACGAATGCTTGTTCGTTGAACCGCTAAAACACTTAGAGAAGCACCGCTAACCTTATTCATCAAGACCGCTAAACCTTTTGACCCCACCTTGCCACATCATCCACATTGACCAATAAAATTTGAACAATCCTGCACCACCTGGCAAATGGCCCCACTGAGAACATTAAGCCACTTGGAAGATCAGACGGCTGGTGCAAGATCTGAAAGGCTCAAAAGATTCTATGCGCTTACATGCCAACCATCGATGAAGAATCTCCTCCCATCTCTAGCAACCTACTAACAAGAAACAAAATCAATGGATGGTGCATAATCTTAAGCCTCTGACAAAACCCATAAGATTATACGCCATTTGTCGATTCGCTAATAGGATCAGGACCCACTGACACATCCAGAAAATCAGGTCCCACTGACACATGCTGAGTTGGATTCAAAATCAATGGATGGCACATGATCTCAAAGGGGAAGAATATTCCTTAAGATCATGCATCGACCATAGATTGAAAATCCTTCATTGTAGGCCCCACTGATAGGATCCCTCTCAGCAACACACTGACCAATGAGAGAAAGCCAACTATGCGAACATGGCAGTGGACCTGCCTATTTGAGAAGCTCTGTCATAAAGGAGAATCAATGGATGTCTTAAGTTTGCAAGCCTTTGGCATATCTCATGAGAAGATACACCCACCGTCGGATGGAGATGGTGTCAGAGAATCAGGCCCAGGAAAATACAAAGCTGAAACATTAGGAAGAATTAAAGGGGAGGACATAGGGAAAATCAATGTCGAGGAACTTAGGAAAATAAATTGGCTAGGGAAACTTAGGACTTAGGAAGAATTAAAGGGGACCCCGCCAACACATGAAAAACCTAACCGTGAACCTGAAGCTGGTCATTTTAATTAGCACATGTGGATTTAAAGTTTTAAGTCACCCTAAAAAGGTAATGCAACATTATAACAAGGCCAAGGTATTTTAATTTTTTAGATCCAACGGCTAGAATTTTGAAATTTTTTGCGTTAGGGTTTATGCTAGGGACCTAAAAATAATTGCAGAGACTGACCAAAAATTGCTAAAGAAATGAAATTTTTGCAGATGCTAACAGTGGCTCTAGTTGGGGATGGATGCCTCCTACAGGCATGGCAAGGATTTAGAATCACTAGTTTGAAGCAAACCATCCCACTGGAAAAAATGCAGACAACAGGGAACAAGCAAGGTAGAATAGGAAACAGGACCAAAAACTGACAGAGCAGGACAAAACAGGGCAGGGGCAAGTAGCTTATTTACAGAAATTACAAAATGTACAAACTTGACTACTATTCATGGAAAACAAAATACCTCAATTGAAGTATTTCTTTAAGAATTTTCCATGAACTGGTAATTCCTAAATACCACCATTTAATTCTTTGATAATGTATGAATCTTGGCCCCATTTCTCATGAATTAGATATGGCCCTAGCTAGATGGGATCAATTTTACCATGTTTCCCCTTATCCTCTAGTCTGGCATTCCAAACTAACACCAAATCACCAGGTTCAAACTTTCTATCAATAGTCTTCTTATTATATAAATTCTTAACCTGCAACTGCAATTTGGCATTCCTCGCAATTGATTCTCTTCTAATCTCTTCTAACCTAATGAGGTCCTCAATTCTCAACTGCATCTCATCATCTATGTCATCATCATATAGCTAAACAAATTTATACATTTCTAATAAGTTATTTTGAGGCATTCTTTCATGAATTCCATATACTAGGTCAAATGGTGCACAACCAGTTGCCCTCTTCACAGTTGCCCTATTAACCCATAGAGCTAATGGAAGCTTTGAATTCCATGCCCTCTTATTCTTTTCAAGAATTCTCTTTAAGATTTTAATCAAACTCTTATTACTAGATTCTTCCAGACCATTTCCTTGTGGATGATAAGGTGAGGAATTAGAAATCTGAATTCCCAAACCTTTGCAAAAGTCCTTATATTCAGCAAACCTAAAGCACATGGCATTATCACATACTATTCTCTCAGGGCACCCAAACCTTGTAACAATATTGTTCATCATAAAATCAATTACCACCTTACTAGTTGCATTTCTTGTAGGTGTAGCTTCTACCCACTTTGTAAAGTAACCAGTGGCAACTAAGATCCATGAGTGTCCTCCACTTGACTTGTTTGGTATCTCCCCTATGAAATCAATTCCCCATTGTTGGAAGGTGTTGGAAATATAGATGCAGTAACTAAGAGGGGGGGGTGAATTAGTCAACCACAAAAATATTACCACTAATCCCTTAGATATCTTAATAAATTATTTACTGTTGCCACTCAGTAAACATACAAAGAAATGTTGAAACTTGATCTTTGAAGTGTGTAATAATTAAACTGTTCTTAAGCATTCATCACTGATTAACATACATGAATAAAGAAAATAACATGAACATAAGAGACACCAGATTTACCATGGAAACCCAATATGGGAAAAACCACCAATGTAACTAGTTACTATTTTTCACTCTTCTGAAGTGATTACCGGTTAGAAGCCAACCCAGTAAAAGGTTACAAAACACACTGTTAGGTGTGACCTTGTTAGAGGATTTGATCACCCTGCTAGGAGTGGCCTTGTAAGAGGTCTTTAAACAATTCAATAGAACTGTCACCTTGTTAGAGAATTTACAAAATGGTTGTTAAACCAACTCGGTTAAGAGATTTTGATATTACTGCTACAATTATAAGAGAGTAACAATGAAATGACCTGCAACTGAATTGCTGATTATAGATCTCTGTTTTGCTTCACTAGATCCTTACTGATCAAATAAACCTTTCCTACTCCTCAAGGATATCTAACCATCCTTCAAAATTTGCACATACCTTTCTTCAAAATGATTTCTGCATGCTGTATATCTTATTCACCACTTGACCTTCTATATATATATACCATTCTAATTAACATTTAGATTATCAAGTTGGCACAAATAATTATTACAACAGTCAGCTGGGATAAACAAACTATAATAACAAAATCCTTTGAAGGGCCAACCTTGCTTGGTAAACATTAATCCTGAAAAGATTTCCTTCGGTGACCGAGTGAACTCGGTAACCACAGTGAATTTTGTAACATCCTTCGGAGACCGAGTGAGCTTGGTAACCACTAATTTTCCTTTGATAATCAAGGAGGCTCGGTTAACACTATTTTCTGTCATGTTTCCTTTTGACACCCAAGAGATCTTGGTAGACACTAAAAACTACCTAGCTGACCGACTGAGCTCAGTAGACACTGAGAACCGCCTAGCTGACCGACTAAGCTCGGTAGACACTGAGAACCACCTAGCTGACCGACTGAGCTCGGTAGACACTAAGAATGATAATTGATATGACATTTGTGTGACATCAAAGACAATACATAGCTAATCCAACAATGTCCTTCATACAATTGTATCCAACAATCTCCCTCTTTGGCATTGATGGCAACACAACATGTCATAGCACAATGAAATTTCACAGAGAAACCTAGAGTAAGAAACATATCCTTAGCTTCATTCTGATTCCCATCATCTTCAAACTTCTTTTTGACTGAGAACTCTCCCTCTTAACTTCTCAAATTATTCTCCTTAGAAATTTCTTGAAATGACAGAAAACTCTCCCTCTTTGACAACACATGCCAAAGACAACTTACTCAGTTTCGATGAATATCAATGTACCTTATGTACTGATTCATATGCAATGATTCCCTGACTATGCTGCATCAACTGATTAATCTTCAACATGTTCTGGTTGATGCATCACTAAAACTTTATTTAGTGAACCTCAGACAGGGGAGTGACCCCTAACTTGCCTCTTAGATACAAGAATGCATCCTTAGGTAGTGGCTTGGTGAAGATATCTGCAATTTGTTCTTTTGTATGAATATATTCCAATCTGATTTCCTTGTCCTACACCAATTCTCTGACAAAGTGATATTTTATAGCAATGTGCTTGGTTTTGGAATGCATTACTGGATTCTTTGAAATATTTATTGCACTTGTATTGTCACAAAACATAACTGGTTCTTTGATCTCAACCTTCATGCCTTCCAAAAACTATTTAAACCATACAATATTAGAGCATTTTACTGCTGTAGCAACATCTTCTGCTTCTGCTGTGGATTGGGATGTGCAGTTTTGCTTTTTACTAATCCAAGATATTAACCTCTTGCCAAGAAAGAATGCTCCACCACTTGTACTCTTTCTGTCATCAATGTTTCCTACCCAATCAGCATCAGTAAACACTTTTAAATCTAGATTACCTCCAAATTTATACCACAAGCCATAATCTTCAGTTCCCCTTAAATACCTCAAGATTCTTTTGATTGCCATCATGTGATTTTCTCTGGGTTTAGCTGAGAATCTTGCCACTATACCAACTACTAAGGCAATATCAGGCCTTGTGTGCACTACATACTGTAATTTTCCAATCATTGATCTGTATAAGGTCTGATCTACTTCTTTTGAATCATCATCTTTGGTAAGCTTCAGTCTAGTACACATGGGTGTACCAACTGGTTTTGAATCTTCCATACCAAATTTCTTAAGTATTTCCCTGATATATTTAGACTGAGTAATGTAGATACCATTTTTGTTCTGCTGAATCTGAAGTCCAACAAAAAAATTTATCTGACCAAACATATACATTTCAAATTATTTGTTCATATGCTCTGAAAATTCTTTGCACTGATCATCATTTCCTGTAAACATAGTATCATCCACAAATATTTCTGCCAAAACAATTTTTTTATTTGATCCTTCTTTGATGTATAAATTATTGTTGTCATTAGCTCTTTTGAAATCAATCTGTGTAAGATAGTTATGTAATCTTTCATATCATGCTCTAGGAGCTTGTTTCAGACCATACAATGCTTTGTGTAATTTTCAGACCATATCCCTTTTGTCTAGATCAATAAAACCTTCAGGTTGCACAATGTAGACTTCTTCCTCAAGAATACCATTGAGAAATGCAGATTTTATATCCATCTGATATACCTTAAATCCTTTATGTGCTACATATGCAATTAAAGTCCTCACACCTTATAATCTTGCAATAGGAGAAAAAGTCTCTCCATAATCTATTCCTTCTTGAGAATATCCTTTACATACCAATCTTGCTTTGTTTCTTGATACTTGACCATCTTCATTCAACTTATTTCTGAATACCCATTTTGTCCCAATTACATTTTTATCTTTAGGCCTAGGTACAAGAGTCCATGTCTTATTTTTCTCTATTTTCTCTATTTCTTCATTCACAGCCTCAATCCAACTTTCATTTTCCAATGCATCTTTGACATTTTTAGGTTCAAAATTAGCGAATAAATATGTACCTTTTAGTTTACTTCTTGTCATAGTACCATCTGATTTGTTTCCAATAATCTAATCTGGTGTATGATGCTTCCTGACATACTTATGATTTACATTGTCATCTTCTTCATCTTCAGGTTCAGGTTGCTCAGGCTCAGTAGATACTTGCTCAGTAGCTTTAGACTGAGACTCGGTACTTTGTGACTCAATCTAAACTTCTTCTTGTGACTCAGTTACTGTACTGGGCTTAGTAGATGTAGTTTCCTTATTGACAGATGTGTCTAGCAATGTATCAGGTTTGATGTAAACAAATCTTCTATAATCCTCTGGTTCCTTTTTGCTTTCTTCTTCAGTCTTTTCTGCAAACTCATCAATTCTCGCATGTGCACTTTCTATGATTTTGTGAGTAGACAAATTTAGACATCTATATGCCTTACTTTTGCAAGAATATCCCAAAAATATTCCTCCATCACTTTTTACATCAAATTTTCCTTTTCTATACACTTTTAAGATGTAACATTTACTGCCAAATACTTTTAGGTAACTTACATTTGGTTTGTAGCCATACCATAGCTCATAAGGAGTCTTGAATGTGTCTTTTCTCAATTGTACTTAGTTCAAGGTATGAACTACAGTGCTAATAGCTTCCTTCCAGTATTTCATAGAAATGTTCTTTTCAATCATTAGAGTCCTTGCACAGTCCATGATAGATCTGTTCCTTCTTTCAGCTATTCCATTCTGCTCAAGAGTTCTCGGGGCTGATACCTATCTTTTGATTCCTCTTTCAATGCAGAAATTATTGAATTCATGGGAGATGAATTCACCACCTCTGTTTGATCTCAAGCATTTTATTCTTTTTCCTATTTCCTTTTCTACTCTTGCTAAATACCATTTGAACTTCTCAAATGCTTCTGACTTTTCTCTTAAATACATGACAGTCATCATTCTAGAGTAATCATCAACACAGAGAATAAAGAATTTTTCTCCAGTATAGCTCTCAATTCCAATAGGTCCACATAAATCAATATGCACAATTTCCAAAATATCTTTAGACTGATAGTTTTTACTTTTAAAACTAGACTTTCCCATTTTACCAATTTGACAATTTTTGCATAGACAAACATCAGGTTTCTTCAAAGTAGGAATACCTCTTACTTTCTTGAATTTGCTTATTTTCATCATGTTATCAATATTTACATGACATAACCTTTTGTGCCATAACCAACTTTCTTCAATTTGAGCAATAAAACATGAGTATTCACCAAGATCAAGATAAAACAGGTTACCTTTGGTTTGTTTGCTTGATCCTATCAGTTTTCCTTTGTCATCCAACAGTCTTGCTTTGCCATTCATGAATTCAACTTTGAATCCAATGTTAATTAGCTGTGCTACACTTAGAAGATTATGCTTTAGTCCTTCAACCCAATATGCATTATCACATATAAGTTCTTTGGTTAATGAAATTCATCCCTTTCCTTTTATACAACAAGGTTCATTGTTTCCAAACCTGACATTACCACCATCAAAGTTTTCAAAGTGTTCAAACTTAGTCCTATCACCAGTCATATGATGTGAACATCCACTGTCTATAATCTATGTATCATTCTTTCTTATATGAGAGATAAGTGCCATCTCATCTTCATCATTATCAGATTCATCTTTTACAGGAATGAAAACAATTTCTTCTTCACTATCATCTGAATCTTTAGCTAAAAAACATGTTTTCTTACCTTTATCCTTGAATGATTTAAAAATTTTCTTGCCATTATACTTGTAACCTTTCTTCTCATCTTTTCTTTTCTTTTTTGGGCACCTAGCTGCAATATGACCAATTTCTTCACATGAAAAAATAGATTAAGGGAGTTTTACCTTTGTATTTTCCTCTACCTCTTGAATATTTCTTTGCAAGTAATGCTTCAATAACTTCAAGATCACTATCAGAACTTTCCTCTGATTCTTCTTCACTTTCTGATTGGATTTTCTTCCCTTTCTTGAGTAAAAGTTTGGCCTCAAAAGTTGATTCAATATTTTTAGAAGTTGGAACATAGTTGTCATAGTTATCCAGTTCAAAGGCTATCAATCTTCCAACTAAGGCATCCAAAGTTATATTGTGATTTTCTTCACATCTTCTTTCTTGAATAGCAGAAACTCTTATTGCATAAATAGGAAGTAATGTTCTAAGAACCTTACTTATAACAATTTCATCATCAATTTTTCCTCCAGAAGCTCTAATTGCACTAACACTTGTCTTGATCCTTTCAACATATTTTGCAATGTTTTCTTCTTCTCTCATTTTCATCTGATCAAACTGTCCTCGTAGGCTTTCTGCTTTGGCTCTCTTCACATTGTCATCACTGCCATAGATTTTCTTTAACTTGTTCCACATTTCATGAGCAGTTGTGCAGTCTTTGATTTCATCAAATTCTTCATAGCTAAGAGTTGATGCAATGTTTATCATCATAGTGTTATGGTTCTTCTTCTCTACAATGTCTTCAACAGTTAATGTGCTAGTAGGAACTGTATATTCTTGATCAATATATTTGCATCCTGAATCACCAATGGAAGCCAGATCAAGTCTCATGAGACCTTGCCATGCTAAAAAGTTATTTCTGTTAAGCCTTAGAATTTCTCTTTTGTAAGACATCCTGATCTTTAGCTTAGGTCCTTGAAACCCTTCCTGCAAGCACCAAAAGCTCTGATACCAATTATTGGAAATATAGATGTAGTAACTGAGAGGGGGGGTGAATCAGTCAACCACAAAAGTATTACCACTGATCCCTTAGATATCTTAATAAATTATTTACTGTTGCCACTCGGTAAAGATACAGAGAAATGCTAAAACTCAATCTTTGAAGTGTGTAATAATTAAACTGTTCTTAAGCATTCATCACTGATTAACATACATGAATAAAGAAAATAACATGAACACAAGAGACACCAGATTTACCATGGAAACCCAATATGGGAAAAACCACCAATGTAACTAGTTACTATTTTTCACTCTTCTGAAGTGATGCCCGGTTAGAAGCCAACCCAGTGAAAGGTTACAAAACACACTGTTAGGTGTGACCTTGTTAGAGGATTTGATCACCCTGCTAGGAGTGGCCTTGTAAGAGGTCTTGAAACAATTCAATAGAACTGTCACCTTGTTAGAGGATTTACAAAATGGTTGTTAAACCAACTCGGTTAATAGATTTTGATATCACTGCTACAATTGTAAGAGAGTGACAATGAAATGACCTGCAACTGAATTGTTGATTATAGATCTCTGTTCTACTTCACTAGATCCTTACTAATCAAATAAATCTTTGTTTCTCCTCAAGGATATCTAACCATCCTTCAAAATTCGCACATACCTTTCTTCAAAATGATTTCTGCATGTTGTATATCTTATTCACCACTTGACCTTCTATATATATATACCATTCTAATTAACATTTATATTGTCAAGTCGACACAAATAATTATTACAACAGTCAGCTGGGATAAACAAACTGTAATAACAAAATCCTTTGAAGGGCTGACCTTTCTCAGTAAACATTAATCCTGAAAATATTTCCTTTAGTGACCGAGTGAACTCGGTAACCACAACAAATTTTGCAACACCCTTCGGAGACCGATTGAGCTCAGTAACCACTAATTTTCCTTTGATAACTGAGGAGGCTCGGTTAACACTTTTTTGTCATGTTTCATTTTGACACCCGAGAGATCTCGGTAGACACTAAAAACCGCCTAGCTGATCGACTGAGTTCGGTAGACATTGAGAACTGCCTAGCTGACCGACTGAGCTCGGTAGACACTGAGAATGATAATTGATATGAAATTTGTGTGACATCAAAGACAACACATAGCTAATCCAACAATGTCCTTTAGACAATAGTATCCAATAGGAAAGGAGCTTGAACTTCTACTAGTCTTAATGGCACATTACCTGAAAATTTAAGCTTACCAGAGAACCTTTGACAAGCATCACACCTCCTCACCAACTATTTTGCATCCTTGAAGATTGTGGGCCACTAGAACCCTACTCTCAAGATATTATGAGTAGTTGTTTTACCCATATAATGCCCACCACAAACTCCCTCATGCATTTCTTTCAACAACTTATTAGCCTAGTCTTCATCTACACACTTCAAAAGTATGCAATCCAAATTCTTTCTATACAATTTATACTTCAAAATTACATACTTGATGGCCTATAATTTTAATGTCCTCTTTTGATTATCATTCATGTTATCTAGACATCTCCTATTTTTCAAGGAATAGATAATATCCTGATACCAGATACAATCATCCATATCACATGTGTAATCAATTTCAACATGATTTACCTGATTTGCATCAAGATTGGATTGAGCCATCAGTTTTTCCAATCCTTGTCCTCTAACCAACTTAGTAATCTGGACCTCAACATTGAATTCTTGGAACCTATTGATCCATCTGCATCTTCTTCCAGACACCTCCTACTGTGAGAAAATATCCTTCACAACTGTACTTGGCACAAAAGCAATCACAGCTGATCCCATCAAGTAACACCTAAAAGCCTTGATTGCCTTCACAAGTGCATAAGCCTATTTTTCATTTATGTCATACTTCAATTCAGCAACCTACAAAGATTTATTGAAAAATGCAATAGGCTGCTCAAAACCATCCTTATTCTTTTGTAACAAAACTGTAGCAATAGTGTAAAAAGATGCAAAGGAAAAGATATGCATTGGGACATTATAATAAGGTGTCCTAAGCACTAGTGCATCTTTGATAGCCTACTTGATATTTTTAAAAGCCTCATCAGGCTCACCTTCCCAATTGATTGTAGATCCCTTCTTCAACATCTTAGAAATAGGTCTAGTAACCTCTGGAAAATTTGTCACAAACCTCCTTAAGAAATTGACTTGACCAAAGAAGGACTGGATTCCTTTAACATTCTTTGGTCTCTAAATTTTATCAATGATTGCTACTCTCTCAAGGTCAATTCTCACTCCTTGCTTCCCAACTAAGTGGCCAAGCAACTTACCTTCAATGACACCAAAAGCACATTTCCTTTGTAATACCTCTCCTACGGTGGTTCTTAGACTTCTCTGATTTGGACATTTTTATTATGATGGTCAAGACTATACATTTACATTTATGTTTTGTGAATGATGATATGATGGATATGCTCATTTATGGTTATCATTTATATGTTTATGGGATTAGAAAGTCATCTATTTTTATATGTTTTATGGATCTAACCCAAGGATTGAATCTAACCATTATCCTGATGTTTTATGTTTCATGAATATGTGTCTGATATGTTTTCATGACTCAGGACAAAGTCGTAGTTACTCACTTAGTTGAGGTCCACACGATGTATCGATCCTGGTCATCTGCTTGTATATATCTGATTTGTATATCCATATGTATATATATATATCTCTTCTTGGTGATGCAGGATTTTAGGTATCAGGTATTGTCTCCACCTGGCTTCATAGGTCTGAGTGATCCCTCAAAATCCTTGATCGTTGTTGTTATTACGGAGATATCACCAGGTTCCACAGGGAGAAACTTCACCTTTGATCCTTTTATCCTTAGGTGGGAAGTGTCGAGTCAATCCCTTGTGTGGATGTCTTATGTGATCTCATAGTTGTTGGATTGGTGGATCTGGTAGCTAGTTCTTGTCTTCATGGTATGTTCAATGTTGTTAGTAGATTTTGATAGATATGACTTAGTAATTTATTGTTATTAAAAGTTACGTATATACATTCTAGTGTGTTGTTGGGAACGAGTTGGTATGTGTTTTAAATTATGAGATTTAATATCATTAATAATAAATAATATATGTAGAACAAATGTTATTTTTAACATTTAACATTAATGACGTGCCCTATTTATGGTATTATTTTATAATACTCATAATGATAAAGAGTCTATAGCAATAAAAATAATGGTATCGCTATTAGATTTGGAAGAATATGAATTTGAAAATAATATGTTTTATAATAATAATATTATGCTTTTAATAATATTTATTATAATAATAACATATGTACACATAGGCATATGGGTGCACACATATGCATATGCATACATATATTTATATATAATTATTACTAAGTAATTATTTATTATATTAATAAATAAATAGATAAATTAGTGGTATGGTAAATAGGATTATCCTATTACCATAGTTAAATAATTTAATAAATTATTTTAAGATTAGAATATTCACTTTGATAGCCGTAATTTTTGGGAAAGATAGATAATAATAATAATTATTAACTCCCTAAAATAAAGGGAATATAAATTTGATTTCCTTAATAGTTTTATTAAGAATTTAATTTTACCTTCACAGGAATAAGTTTATAAAAAAATCTATATTATTAATGGTTGGGAGGTTGGGATGGTTTCACCGGTTGGATTACCCATGCAACCACCTCCTCCAATTTATTTACAGGAAAGATTTTCTGTGGGGGGAGGCGGAGAGAAATTTCTCATAATCTAGGAAGTTGGGCATTTTGATTTTGGGAATAGAGGCTGGAGATTTCAGAAATTGCTGGAAGGAGATTGAGAGGATTCACCTTCATCAACCAGATTCGATAGGACTCCAGGTTGGGATCCACACTGAGAAAATTATTCTCTTTTATATATAATAAATATTTTGCTATGTTTGATTGTTGTTATATTTGCTTGAATAATTACAGTACAAAGTTACAAAACTAAATCAAATTGGGATTATTTATTATTTTCGCTAAGTCTCAAAGGTTTATGTTTTGCTTGATAATGAAATTCTGGACATCTACAATCTGCTAGTTATATTATTATGTGGTACAAATCTGTTGTTTTTGACAAAACCACAAACTTCACGGTATGATTCCTCTTAAAATCTGCACATTATACTATTTCATCTACGAACATTGATTGAGAGGTGCACACATAACAATGTCAACCAAATATAACCCAATTAATGTATATCATATAGTTCATACTAAGTCCCTGATTCATTTCACCATTATTCAATGACTGGAGTAGTGTCACAGTTTCTCCAGCATGCAGGTTTGACTATCACAGCATGAACAAATGTTTAGTGTAAGGCCAAGTTCATCAAAGGCCAATCACAACTTGGATATCGTAGTTGAAAGGGCCTCCAATAATGCTTACTGTGCATATAGTTCTTTATCAAACCTCTTTCAAATGATGATTGTTAAAAGTCATTTCCTTTGACTGCCTCATGATAATAATAATAAAACCATCGGTGTACAAGAAATGACAAGATAATGTGAAAGTGAACAAAGAATAAAGTATTAATGAGTAGCCATTAATTAACACAGATAATATGGTTTTCTATTTCAATAGATTGTTATCTGCAAATTTCTTTTATAATAGCATCGAATCTCTTATTGTGCACTTCACGGAGTTGTATACAGAAAGACAACACTCCACATGTTTTTGTTAAATTACAATTAGGTTTACTGCTGGAGATTTACTCACGCAAAAAATTACAAATAGGAAGTTTTAATCTGTTAATTAAGAAATCACGTATTGTCAAAACCTAGAGACTTTTTAGGCAAGTTTAATAGAAGAAAATAGGCTTACTTGTTGCAAGATAGATAAGAACAAGGAGACTACACTTCACGTTGCTGTGAGAGGGATGTAACATTTTCTATGAAAAATATTCAACATTCAGATTTAATCAATAAGAATGCCTCAGTCTAATAACATCTTTTGTTACCGTAAACTGTTCATTGCTTGCCACCAGTTAGGTCTATAAAATAGTCCCTTGCAAGCCGTTACAACTTTTGAAATCAAACTTTAATAAGGAATGCACATTTTTGAAGATGTTTTGTCACGGTAAACCAAATTTTTAAAAACATAGGATTTCAATAAAACTTGATACTATGTTAAATTAAAGGGACGATAAACTCAAAGTTTGGAATATGGGATTTAAAGTATGTGATTCTTGGGTAAATGTAAAGAGTTCTAATGATTATTTGAATAGTGTAAGTTTTATATGGAAACGTTAATTAACTTTAGAAAAGCTGTTTATACAAGTATTTTAAGTATAAGTTTACGTACTTTAATTCTTATACTTTAAGTTATACTTGTATAAAGGGATTAGGTACCCTTTGAATCCATTGGAATAGGTTTTAGGTTCCTAGGAGTTAAGCTCTGGCTTCTAGATTTTAGATTTTCAGAAAAACTAGACTTAGTCATATTTCAAACTTAAATGGAAATTTATGGAACATTGTCTTTTGGCATATGGAAATTTGTGAAAACCTTAAATATGTTTGGCAGAGGTTATATCCAATGCATTTAGATGCCTTAATAGGGTTAGGATGTGTTTAGGAAGCATTTTAGGTTTTAGGGTTGTCTAAAGGATCAAGACATTCTAAACATCCTTAAACGTTCCTAATTTCCCTAAACGTTCATAAACTATCTTATTATTTTCTACTCTTTGATGCAATCTTACAAATGTGTTTATGATATGTTTCTACTATGTTTATGATGTGATTGTGAAATGTGGGTTAAGGGTAGAAAACCTAACGACACCTAGTGAGTGGCTCTCGGTGTGGGGCCAAGGCCCTAAGTGGCTAGAACCAGGATAACCGGCTGAAGAGTTATTTAACAAGTGAAAACTTAATTAAACTTATGGGAATGGGTTGAAACATTAAAAATATTAAATGTGCCTCACCCATGCCATTAGCGCTAGTAAAGGCTATGGATGGGAGTGGGAGAAGGTACCTATGCTTAGGTACGATCGAATAGCACTTGTCAATATGAAAGGTGTTCGATCCCGCATGTGCCTACTTGGGGGCCGGGGCCCGGAGTGGCTAGTACCAGGACAACCCAAGGAGTGAGGGCTATGTGATGACACTCACTTAGGTTGTTTCTTAGAGTTTCTACCAAGCCTTAGAGCCTTTTGGGGAAAGATTCATACTTTGATCATCTTTTATTTGCTATTGGGAAAGGTTACCCAACCCTAGGTTTGGCCTAGCTATTCCTTCTTTGTGGACCTTGGTGTTTATCTCCTAGCATGGGGGAGTGGGCCTTTTAGGTATCCATGTGGTTGGGTGGTAAATATTTTATCGAGGTATCTGTTGTGGATGCAGTGTTTGAAGATCCATGCTTGCTTATGTACCAATTTGAGGAATGAAGGCTTTGTAATTATATTTCATGATGTAAAATTATTGTTACCTCCCATCAAGAGTTGAATGTAATGTAATCAGTAATGTATTTCAAAATGATGTATTTGGAATGGGTAGACTTAGGAAAGAGGGAAAAGGGGGATGTGAACCTTATGTATCAGATGTATGTTGGAAAAGGAAAAAAAAGATTTGCTAACATTTCAAGTATAGTAGTATGTTTCTTATTTAAGTGAAAAAAAAAAAAAAAAAAAGGCTATTGAAAAACAAATGTATTACTTGCAATGTATCAAATGGTTTAGATGATTCTATTTGATTTAAAATTTATATTGTTCATAAAGGGTACTTAGGAATGTAGATGATTTTAAATGGAAAATTGAAATGAAAGTAATTTGTAGTTCTTAATAAAGAATCTTATAGTGATATGCTGTAATTTGCTTTGAGAAATAAATCTTGTTGTTAGTTTACTTAATGGATTTGAATGAATCATGCATTTAAATGAAAAGGGAACCTTGGGAGGAATCTAAGTTTAATTTTTGTTCTTATAATTGTTTTAAAAAATTCAAATTTTTCATAAATTATTACTTAGGTTTTCTTTAACAAAGAGAATCCTTGTTCTCTTCCCCGGTTCCCTTGCAGGGCATGACATCCTTGGGTTCAAAGAAATGCCAAATTCCAAGGCCCTCATAAATATTCTTTCTAAATGAGTGCAATGGTCTTCTTCCTCCTTGGAATAAGTAGTTAGATCATCTTGATATACAACAAGGAAATCATTTATGAAATTTGAAAAGGCAACATCCATTGCCCTCTAAAAAGTAGCACCAGCATTTGTGAGGCCAAAAGGCATTCTCACATAAACATATGTCCCCCAAGGTGTTGTGAAAGCTATCTTGAATTGCTCTGATTCCTTGATAATGACCTGATTGTAGCCAGAGAAACCATCCATCATAGACATCAATTTTGATCTGGTTACTCTCTGCAACATAGCTTCCATATTGGGTAGACAATAATTATCTTTTAATGAGCTGATGTTTAGATTCCTAAAGTCCACACAAAGTCTGATGTCACCATTCTTTTTTCTCATAGGAACAAGGTTTGACACCCAAGAAGAATGCCTTATAGGCTTGATAATTCTAGTATCTCTCATCTTCATTAACTCTTCTTGCATCTTGGGTTCCAAAGTGGGATTAATAGGCCTTTGTTTTTGCCGGAAAGGTTTAGCATCTTCTTTCAATGGAATAATATGCTAAAACAAATCCTCTCTATAAACCTTCAGGTCATCATATGACCATGCAAAAACATGCCTGAATTTTCTCAATAATTCAATCAAAGATTTCTTTACCTTTTGAGATATATCTCTACCAATGTATACCTTCTTAGGTGCCTCGTGTGTTCCAAGATTTATCTCCTCTAGATCAGCATGATCTTCTCTTCTGATATTCTTTTGAACTCTATCTTTATTGTCAAAGATAGTCTCCAAAACAACAAGCCCCTTGGGCACCTTGTTAGTTCTAAGCTGAATGACCTCATTGCCAAAGACAACCTCCCTTCCTTCTATTGACTCAACCAAGGCTGAACAATCAAATTCCTGATCATCATAATGATCCTCACAACCCATAAACTTCAAGATATCATTATCATCATCAAAAACTTTCCAATTCTCAATATTATCTGGTATGCTAGGCCTAGCTTGAATTTCAACTTTAGAGATACCAGAAAATGTAATATCGTTGGGATTGATTGTAATATTGGCTAACAAGTCAGCCATCTTATTATTACTCCTATCCTTCCACTCAATATTGAAGGCATCAAAATGTTCAATCAAATCCTAAACCGCATTCCTATATTGCTTCAACCTCCTATTCTTGGAAGCATATATTGACCTGACTTGGGACACCACCAACTTAGAATCACCAACAACACTTAAACACTTAATACCATGCTTCTACGCCAACCTCAATCCTAACAACAAAGCCTCATATTCTACTATATTGTTGGTACAAAAGAAATTCAATGTGAAAGAAAACTTGTAGGTGTTTCCATCAGGAGAAATAAGTAAAATACTTTCTCCTCCACCATCTTTGCAATTTGCACCATCAAAGTACATTACCCACAAATCACACTTCATAGAATTAACACTTACCTCAACAGAGATAGGTGAAAAAATAGGTTCCTCTTCAAATACAGGGATCTCTACCCTAAAATCATTAATATTAGTATCCACAAAACATGTAGTTTCATCATCAATATTTCTCTCAATCATGTGGCATACTCTTGGCTCTCGTTCAATCTTGACAAACTGATCATCAATCTTGAAAGTGGCATAGGATAGATCACACTATAAACTTCCACCCATGGCAGCACTCCACCTTCTAGATAGCAGCATCCCATAATGAGGAGGGATATCCACCACCAAAACACTCATTGTTAGCTCTTTCTCTAGATATGTTGTCAGCCTATATGGCATTGCATTGATAGTCCCAATAACTAGCACCTCCCTCTGATCCATTACACAACATCTGCCTTGCACTATATCAACTTTAAGGCCCAACTTCTCCATGATTTTGAAAGGCATGATAGTATTAGAGGTACCACTATCAATCATACAATTTCTTAACTTCATTCCATTCACAAGGACACTTAAAAAGAATGGATCAATATTTTCAAGGTTGGCATTGACAGAACTATCCAATTATATTGGAGGAATTTGAGACATAATTCCCTGAGTAGCAACACCTTTCAAAGCCTTATCCTGAGATCCATTGCATGCAACATCATTTTTATGAACATTACCTACCCATACAATAGCTTTGTCTTTGTGTTTAGGGATCCTCAACAATTCTGACAATGGAACCTTAACTGTAATTTGGGACAATACAGATAACATATCAATAGGAGCAGAAGAAGGAATCTCAATTTGCACTACCTTAATATCCTTTTGCTTATTTGACACATTAGGTGTATTGGCCACCCTCATTTTTTCAATCTTAGCCATTTTGTTAACTAGCCTCTCAATCTCACTAGAAGTCTTTTCAATTCCAACTCTCTTAGGCTCACAATTCTTACCTTTTACATTATTGAACTTCACCATGTGATCACCTTTTGATTTGTTCTCATTAGGTTCTCCAGAGTTGGTACTCTTTATAAACACCCTTGTAGCTTTCTCATTTGTATTCCTTGCCACCATGCCTCTACTTGGGCAATCATTTTTGTAGTAATCCTATCCATCTCTTCTCTAGAAGGTCTTCTTAACTTTACTGACTCAGAAGAAGAGTTCATGTTACATGTCTTCCTATCAATGTCTTCACTATCAGAAAAAACTTCTTGATGAAAGAGGGCCTAATTGTGTCTCTTTACATTTACATCTGCCTCTTCATCAAAATTAGAATCATCTTCATATCCTAGATATGAAGAAGCCATGTTGCATCCAACATCATCTTGATCTTCTTCTTGATCTATCTCCTCATTGCCACAATCTTGATTTGCAGCCATAGAATGTGCAACCACACAATGCTGTGTAGAATGAGGGGACTGGCATGTAACACACCAAGGTATGTCCTCCATGACATTTATTGAAGCCTTTTGTAGAGGGTCAAGGACACCTCTATCATTGTTTCCTCTCATAGTATGGACAATAGGCTTTCCATCCTTCCATTGGGTGTTGTAGGGGTAGTTCTGCAATCTATCCTGTTTGTTAAAATTGTTGTTGAATTGAGGCCTCTCATTGGCAGGAGCACTGATGTTCCTATTTGTAGGTGCCTTCAAATCCTTCAATACATTAAGCACCTTATCCAATTTATCTTCCTCTTACCTCCTAGCTCCAACATTTTTATCATTTTCCTTTTTTTATTTCTTGTCCCCAAACAACTTTGGGTCATCTCTCTTTCCACCCAATTTTCCTAATATTTTCATATTGTTCTCAATGTTGATAGTAATCCTAAAAGCATCCCTAAGAGTTCTTGGTTCTTTGTCCCTCAACAAATATCCCATCTTTCCATCAAATGCATTGAAGTATGTGTTCAAATAGACATTGTCATCTAACCGCATAACTTGGAACAACTTATGCATACCCTTCTGAAATCTCATGTTGAATTCAGCTATAGTCTCATTCTAATTTTTCCTTATGGTATTGAATTCATTCAACATGAAACTAGCATTAGGCCTATCACCATACTTCTCTTTAAAACATCTCTCAAAAGAGTCCCAAGTATTAATACATTTGTCAAGAAGTCTCTTAAACCAATCTCTAGCATCCTCCATTAGAGATTGAACAAATAACTTCATGAACACATCCTCATGCTCTACCTCATAATCATTAAGCATATCAACAAATAACCTAAGATGCTCCTCACAACTAATAGCATTATTACCAGAAAACTTAGGTACCTTATCTCTAATATCATTTGGAAAAGCATTTGGGTAGCCAGGAATTCCATCAAAACTAATTTGCCTATAGCCTTCTAATTGCATAGGTCTTCTTTGAAAACTTGAACTAGTGTTAACCCTAGGATCAACATTAGCATCTACATTTCTATTTATTTGTGCATTTGACTACCACCTAGGATCAGCACCTATCCTAGCAGATGAAGAAGGAATTGAACTAGTAGCATTACTAAGTGGAATAGTAGTAGTCATAGATGGCATACCTAGTTCAATAGCAGATGGGCCAAGAGCATTAGCTGATGAAGCCTTCAAGAACTAGATCTTTCTTCTCTTTTCTGCAATGGAAGCTTCAATTTCAGCCCTCTCTAATTCTCTTGCAAGGTCCTCATCTTCTTTTCTTCTTCTCTCCATCTCTGTGTCCTTATTTAAATTGGGTGGTGGGACCCCAGGTATTGTCAATGATTTACTTGTTTGATGTCCCACCATGTTTTTCTTTCCTTTCTCACCAGTGAAAACATCAGGCCTAGTGATCTCACGCCTATCTTTATCTCTAGGAAAAGGAACATAACTTTGCACTTGTCTAACCGCAAGGCCCTCCCTATCAAATTCATGATCTTGCAATAAGTGCTCTTGCTCACTCCTCAAGGCATCAAGATCACCAAAGACATCATGCTGAAAAGTTTTAGGAGTAGAAGCAAGCATCTTGTTTCTCTCCTTCATTTCATTAATCTTTCTAAGGAGAGACTATCTTTCTATCAGAGCATTCACCTTTTTAGCCTCTCTCTCCTCTTGTAACCTCTTATGTATGGCATCCTGCTCTACCAACTGCAACCTCAATGCATTCAAATCATCAGGATCTACCATAATGTCATCAAAACTTGATGACACATCCATATCAGAAAGATTTTTATATGGGAAGTGGACTTGCCTTGGTCTCATGGGTTCTCTTCTAAATTTGTCCCCATCAAGATCTAAATCAATCTCCAAATCCATCTCTCTAGCTTGTTCATCTTGTCCTATAGGCAATGGACCTTTGTCCTGAAATATAGCTTCTGGGGTATCATAAAATCTATCTTTAGAGCGACCACCATCTGATTTGGGAACTCTATCTTGTGAACCTTCCTCACTTGAGGAAACATGTGGTGCTCTACCTCTAGTACTTCTTTGTTCTCTGATGGGAGCACTATTAGACTCACCATTCCTTCTAATCCAACTCTTCTTCTCTTGTCTAGGCAATTGCTCCAGAGTGACCTCTAGATTCTTTCTGACAAAGGACCGAGTATTCCTCCTCTTGTCCATGATTTACAATATATAGCACTGGTTCTTAACATTTTTGAGTTGCCACCCACCTAGATGGGAAATCTTTACTTGAAATACAATAGGAAAACAAGAGTGCACTTACAACCTTTATCTCTAAACCCTCCCTAGTAGAGTCACCATTTTGTTGGGAGTTCCCTTTGATCTTCAACTTGTAGATTTATACTTTGATGGATAAATTTAATATAACTTTGACTCTATCACTACTTCAAAGTCTACAAGGAAGAGGGCCAATTAACAAGGATCAAGAGAGATCCTCCTACACTTTGAGCCTTATTTCTCAGGTGGGTGTACCCTTGATTCACTTCTTGAAAGGAATCACTAAATGATATACAACTATATACTCCTTACTAACTGCTTTAAGATTTTATCATTTGAATGTTTGTGTGTGGTTGATGACAATGAAATGCCTCTAGAGGATGGACTAGTGACTTAACCTAGGGAAAAGAGTCACCTAATTACATACATTAGCTGAATACCTTAATTCAAACACAACTGAATCTAGGATAAGTCCTTTGCCTATTACTCCTCTCCCTTACACACAAGGACATCAGATTCCTACTTAGTTGCAAACTCACTGAACTCACCCAAAATACTTTAATCCTAACTGTGTTAGGAACTCAGAGATGACTTCATAATACTCTTTGTTTACCATATGATAACACACTTTGTGACATTAACATATACGATCTTAGAACCAAAACAAGAAGACATACACAAATGCAAGATTGGAAATCAATAGTATTTTCATTAACATATCCATGATCAATATACAATCAAAACAACACAAAGGTAGGAAATGCCCAAAATCCCACTCCTCTATCAGTATAACACTATCAACAACTGGCTGGGACCAAATAAATTTTTGGAACCTCTACAAAATCAAAATTTCTACAACTTATACTCCCTAGTCATCTTGGAATTCTCAAAGAGAATGCAACAAGCTACGAATGACTTAGGGTTAGGGTTTCAACCACCCAACCAACTAGAAATGGTCAAAAATTTATTACAAGGGTGGAAACCTAGACAACCAGGAGAAAGAAAATCCTAGAATGATCCTCAATCATGAAAATTTATCTATGAAGGTACTGAGAATCATTCAACAACGCTCAAAATGTCAACCTTGCAATATGCCTTGAGCACAAAACCACAGAGTACAAACCCTGCAGATGATCACTCAACACCCTAGACCACACTGCAACAACAAACAGATCATCTCTCACCAACACTAGTTGTTTCTACATTGAATTCTAGTCCTTCTGGTTACAAGAAACCCTTCAAAAATTTGAATTTGAAATCAAACGGCTACCTTATGTTGCCTTCAACAAATCGGTGGTCGATATTCGAAATCAGGTTCACTTTAAGACATGACTGTCTAATCTCTCCCTTTCACAGTCTTTATGATTTACCTCTTAAAAGGGCCCCAGTCAAATTTCACGAACTGGTGACAAAGGTTTTTGCCAATTCATGAAACACTTTATCTCTCTACCATTAAGTTTAGCGATTCCGCAAACACTTGTTCACTGAACTGCTAAAACACTTAGAGAAGCACCACTAACCTTATTCATCCAAACCACTAAACCTTTTGACCCCACCTTGTAGCATCATCCACATTGACCAATAAAATTTGAACAATTTTGCACCACCTGGAAAATGACACCACTGAGAACATTAAGCTGCATGGAAGATCAGATGGGTGGCACAAGATCTAAAAGGCTCGAAAGATTCTATGCGCTTACACACCAATCATCGATGAAGAATCTCCTCCCATCTTTGGCAACCTACTGACAAGAAACAAAATCAACAAATGGTGCATAATCTTAAGCCTCTAACAAAACCCATAAGATTATATGCCATTCGTCGATTCACTGATAGGATCAGGACCCACTGACACATCCAGAAAATTAGGTCCCACTGACACATGCTAAGCTGGATTCAAAATCAATAGATGGTGCATGATCTCAAAGGGGAAGAATATTCCTTAAGATCATGCACTTACCAATGAGAGAATGCCAACTATGCCAACATGGCAGTGGACCTGCCTATTTGAGAAGCTCTATCATAAAGGAGAATCAATGGACATCTTAAGTTCACAAGCCTCTGACACATCTCATGAGAAGATATGACCACCGTCGAATGGAGATTGTGTTAGAGAATTAGGCCCAAGAAAATACAAAGCCGAAACATTAGGAAGAATTAAAGGGGAGGACATAGGGAAAATCAATGCCGAGGAACTTAGGAAAATAAATTGGCCAGGGAAACTTAGCACTTAGGAAGAAATAAAGGGACCCTGCCGACACATGAAAAACCTAATCGTGAACCTGAAGCTGGTCATTTTAATTACCACATGCAGATTTAAAGTTTTCAGTCACCCTAAAAAGGTAATGCAACATTATAACAAGGCCAGGGTATTTTAATTTTTTTTGATCCAATGGCTACAATTTTGAAATTTTTTGCCTTAGGGTTTATGCCAGGGATATAAAATAATTGCAGAGACCAGCCCAAAATTGCTAAAGCCATGAAATTTTTCCATGTGCTAATAGAGGGTAATCCTATAGCAAAGATGAGTCAACCTGAGAAGAGTGCAACATCTTCCAGCAGTGAAGCCAAGTCTAAAAGTGGCAAAGACAAGGGCAAGCCTAACTATTTAGATGAATTCATGAAATTGTTGCCCGGATCTAGTCAGAACAAAAGAGCACCCAATGATGTTTTTGAAGATGTGCTGGGACTTTGTAGGGATCCTATCATACCAAATAGTATAGGTTATACTATTTTCAACTTATTTTATGGAAATAGAGATAGGCATGTTCCTGTGTGTAATGGTTGGAATTTGGGTTTAGGAAAATTAGTTGTTCTTGATGTATTTTTAGATGTGGATATAATTGTTTCACTAGCTAGGCATTATGACCCTATTTCCAAAACAATTAGAAAAGAGGAATAGTCACCTTTGGTTACTCTAGATAGGGGTTCATTCATGAAAGCTTTTAATTTCTATATGTCTTCCTCCACCAAAATTGACTTGAGAAAAGAAAGGGAGAGGTACAAGAATAACATAGGGACAGTAAAGGACCAAATGACAAAGTACATTCCAAAGGAGGATAAATATATAGCTCCCCTCCCTACTCACATGAATGCCCTTTACCAATTTAAATCCCTCTAGCATTATATGAGGCAGACTTGTTATGGGTTGTGTAGAGTTTTGGGAATTGACGGAGATGCAGAGTTCTTGCCAACTGATTTGTTGATGATAATCTTGGACATCCAGAATTCTTTGGTAAATACTGACTATGATTACATTCAGTATATAATTGATAGAATGCATGAGGGTTTGATTTCTATCAAAGAAAGTAAGAGTCCAATTAAGTTCATGTATTATTCATTGTTAATGCAGTTAATTTTTTTCTTCAACATCAATAGCTTTGATTGGAACATGCTGAAACCAAGGTTTAACTTGGAAGGCCAATATAACCTAGTACAATTATGGGTGAGTTTATGGAATTCTACTTCTAATGAAGGGGATTTTTGTGTTTTTTAGAATTTGATTATGTTTCCAATTATAAATATGTTAGGCATCATTGTCACAAGGCTATCCCCAAGGGTCCTTAGGCTCCTAAGACCATTGCAGTTTGTGGATAAGGGGGAGGGAGACCATAATTGGGGTGATTTTTACTTAGGGGAGAATTCTAAAATTTTGAGAGTCTAAGGTTTCCCCGAACCCCCACATCTGTTACCAAAATTTGTGCCTCCAAGAGTTGCATGTTTGGAATTTGTTGGGCAGTTGATGTGCACAGATAGAGAACTTCTAGCCCTCACAGGAAGGGTACATTCACACCTAGGCAATTCAAGATTGGTGACTTCTTGCTGGGAAAGCGGGAATTTCCTTAAATCACTACATGGTTAAATCAATTCAAGATGGTTACTGGTGCTTGTAGACATGTAGATCCTGAGGACTTTATCAAAACTGCCAGGATGGTCTATATTCCAAACATTGGTGTGATTAAGGAACATGAAGGTTTAGATGAGGAAGATGTAATCAGAAATATTATAGAGAGTGATGAGGTTAAAAGAAGATGGAATAGGTGTAATACCCTAAAAATGGGCTATAAGTTCATTAACCTCCTATATCATCAAATCATATGAAATCAACATCAAAGTCCTAATCTAAGGCACATCTAAACATCATCAAATCTAATTGATTATCTTAAATTTTGCATCGGGGAATATTCCTAGTAATATTCCTAATTATCTTAATTATCTTTAATTTTATAATTATTTGGCAATAAATCACATTTATCCTAAAGTTTGATTAATTGAATATTTTCATATTTAATTAATTAGATTTAATATTTGCCACTTAATTGTGTAATTAAATTTAATTATATCTATTATTAATTGTATTATTTAATTTTGACAATAAATCTAATATCATATGAATAATTGATTAAATTCTTATTTAATTAATTAAAGCAAGTTGTCATTATTTAATAATATAGTTTTTAATAAAATTTTGATTAAATAATTGATTAACCTATAAATCAATTGTTTTATTTTTAAAAGCAGTTAAGTTGGAAATAAATCACTTTATTATTAAATTAATTCATAAATAAAACATGCACAATCATAAAAGCAGACAACTATCAATTATCAATTAAAGCTAAACTCTATTTTGAGTTAAAACTTAGCTTTTGCATGTTTTTGTGAGTTAATTATCCTTTATTTAAAAATAACTCAAAAATCAACCTGAGTTATCTGAGTGATTTATGGCTTTTATCCATGCACCTCTAAAGCCTTGGATTTCTATAAATTAAAGGCTCAACTCTTAGCAAATCATCTCATATTTTGCACAATCACGCTGGAGAATTGGAATTGAAGAATCAAAGCTCTTGCGAATCGGCATTTTTGTGAGATCAATCTTATTTTTGCATTCATATTTCATATCTTTGTTAGATTAGCATAGCATATCAGTTTTCAATAGCATAGATTCATATCAAGTTTTTATCATTCTTATTGCATAGAAAAATCCAAAAAATAGATTAATTGCATTCAATTTCATATCCATCTTTTGCATTCAAATCCTTCATTTAGGTGTCATCTAGGTCACTGATCTCGATAATAATCTGAGAACATTAATCTCGCACCTATTAGAAGGCAGTAAATCGCTTGGTTAGATAGCTTTCAATTTTGCATGATTTCGATTATAGCTAACCTCTAATGTTTTACTGAGTGTTGTGTCTACAGATCAGGTACAATTTTCACACACACATTTCTGGCGCCCACCGTGGGGCAACCCACCTTTGCATGCTGGTCTTGATTTTTTTGAGAGGTAAAACCCCAAAGTTTCAAAGATTTAATTTTATCTCCCAAACGGCTTAGAATTTTGGTCTGAAATTTTTTTTACAAGTTGGTGACATGTTAGGAAAGCTATAGTAAAACATTTAGAATTTTCTGAGATGTTTTGAATTTTTAATAATTTTTTCTTGAAATTCTGGAAAAAATTAATATCTAACGCAAATCATCATATTTTTTGGAAATTTTTATATTTTCAGAAAGCTCTTTAAATTTTATAGGGGGTCCATTCTTTATATTTTAAATTTGGACATGATATCATAGCTCAAATAGTCAATTTACAAAAACTAGTCTATTTTGATAAAATGGGTCTCTAGGGCACAAATGAAGAGATTTTTCTAAAATTTTTGCATTTTTGGAAATCTCTCTATTTTTTAGTAGGGTTCTCTATTCTGAATTTCTATTTTTGTGGCCAAAATCATATCAAAAAAATTAGATCTTGTTGACTAGGTCAAATGCAGCAAAAAAAATAAAGTTTTGTGATGGGTATGCACTTATTTTTTTACATGGTTCAATGAATGATATGAGTTGTCATTTGGGTTGATTGTTGGTTATTATTACTGATAATAATTTATTTTTATAGCTAACCCTATGGTTTTCATAAGTTGAATATATTTTGCATATCTTGTTTGCTTGTTTGCTTGTTGGAGAGTTCGTCACTTGCTTGCATGGAAAAGCTCAACAAAAATTGCTAAAAATCAAGTAAAATCTACTAAGCGTGTTGCAAGGATCTCAGGTATTCTCCTTCATCTAATAATATTTTGATTTGGGACTTAAAATAAATCTCTTATGTGTCAATCTTGTGTGCATCTTTTCATGCTTTTAATCTATTTCTACACACTTGCATAATTGATACTAGGTTGTGAACCCTTAAGGATTCATTAAGTAGTCTTAGAATACTTGTGATTGATCTTGATTGCTATCTTGGGTTATTGGACTCGCTAATCTGCCGGCCCCTCATTTTCGCCCCGTGGTTGCAATCTCAGCGCCATAAAGGGGAGGGGTCAACAGGACAGAAGCGTTAAGTGTTCCACTTGGCAACCCTTTTGTGCTTTTAGGAACTCACTTATTTTCTAAGTTGGGGACTCATTTTCAGCTTGTGTGAGGTGTTAAGTGTTCCACCTTGTAGACTCATCTCATATTCACTTTAAGCGTTAAATGTTCCTCTTTCTACTTTTTGGGTACTTTTGGTAGATTTACTTTCGGGAATATATCTGTGCTCACATAGTAATTAGGCCCTATGAACACTATTCATGATTCTTGAGAGATTGGATTCCTAGTGAAATCCTTCTTTGATGATGGAATCCTTGTAGGTAGGGAGGATACTTAGTGTGTTTCACATTCATCTTGGTTAGTGCATCTTCTCTTATTGATCGACACATTCTCTCTCTGGAGAGGTTGATAGATCATGTGGGGTTGATATCACAAGCTTTGGTGAATCAAAATTGGTTAGTGCATCTTCTCTTATTGATTGATACATTCTCTCCCTGGAGAGGTTGATAGATCACGTGGAGTTGATATCACAGACCTTGGTGGAACAAAACTTTGTCTTAGCGTGTCGGATTAATCTGCTTGCTTTGTTTGGGTTAAAAGTGAAGAGGTGTCAAAACCTTGAATCTAGAGCCAAGTCCCCTTGTGGTATACTATTGTGAGTCATCTTTAGAGAGGGTTAACCATAGTGGAAAATCTCTTCACAGGGAAAACTGCGTTGACGAAACCTCAAGCGGTAATAGCCATTTTCGCCATGGTAGTGACAGCCGCTATATAAATGTCCTTGTGGAAGAAATCTCCACGGGTGTGGTTCATTGTTGGGTTGTCAGATCTCCCTAGCAGCTCTTGAAGATTAAGTTCTCAGACTATGTCAAAACCCTGGTGCGCTGGGATTGGAGTTCACCCCTTTGAATCATAAAAGTTACAGAGTCAAACCATTACTAAGAACCCTAGAGAGGCCAATTTTTCACTTTCAGGTATATATGTGTTATTGTAAAACTTTTCAGAACATACACAATTAGTACTCTCAGGGATTAGCACAATTTGGTCACTTGATTGTTCATGCACAAGGTTGCTTTTGCCCTTGTTCATTGTTTTCAAATGTGCTTGGAATCACTTGCTTGCTCTTCTGCGTGTTTGTTTATCTACTTGGCTATTAAAAACGATCAAATCTGGTATAACCTTCAAAATCTGGACAGTACAATTTGTAAACAATCCAAAACTGAAGACCTTAAATTTTGCAAAAATTGACGTAAAGTTCTTTCTAGAGTCAAAAGTCATTTCAAGAAGTCAAAAGTCGTACGACTTTTTGTCAAATGTCATTTCAGTATCACCCATATGTCGTATGATTGAGAACCCAGAGTCGTATGAGTTTTCAAACCAGCAAATCCAAGGAAGTCAAAAACCTGTTAGCAACTGTCATACAAGTTTTGTCAACTGTCATTTCATTGCTACCCAACTATCATACGAGTTTAGCAACTGTCATTTCATAGACTACCCAGTGTCGTACGAGTCTATAGAGTGTCATTTGGAAAAATTTGAGAGAGTTGTCAGAAATTGTCAAATTGCAAGATATCTAATGTTTCCAGCCTAGTTCTAGAATCTGTCAAAAATATCATTGTGTCAAGAACAGAGCAGTAGCTATTGAGAATCCGCACACATGTCTCAAAGAATCAGTACACATGAGGAAGAAATTTTGATCACTGCTATGAGGAAACAGCTGCATGCTATGCAAGTTGAACTTAACAATCTTAAGAAAGAGAAGGAATCTAAAAAGTTCTCCATGGAATCTCTATACTCTTTTCCATTTGATAAAGACTTGTACATGTCACCATGCCCCCGAAAAAAATTTGAGCAATATGATACCTCTTCCAGGGAGAGTGACACATCTAGCTTTGGAGACTATGATGACTATGACGATAGACAATGTAATGATACCTATGACACCTTTGTTCCTAAGAGTCCTCCTCATCGTCCATTCCTGCTTACTACAAATGGGCCGTCACATTGGATAGATCATGAGGGTGATCCATATGATTCTAATTATGAAAGAGACTTTGATGATTTCTATGCACAATACCTAGATGATCCATTTGTTTCACTTGAGGAAGAGAAAGTTTACCACGCTGATTATAAACATGCATACTATAAGGATCTCTCCTCTAAGAACTCTTAGACTGAAAATAAAGATTACACTCTCAAGCAAGATCATGTTAATGTTGGACCTTTGTCTTGTGATGGTTCCCTTCCATCCCCTACTTCCTCCAATACCCATACATTTCCTAAAGCTTCCGAGTCTTTCAAATCTTTCACAGAACCTTCATCTGACACAAGCCCTGATACTTTTCATGTGGTTCCCTATAGTTATCCCCCAGGGCTACCTCTTAAAGAAACTCAAGCTAACCTTCACTTGGCTGCAAATACTTTCAATAATGATAAATCTAAAGAGCCTAAGCCTTCATATGCTATAATCCCTACTTCAGCTAGTCCTCCACCATCTCTTCCAAAGTCATCCATACAATCCCAACATGCTTCCTTGTCCTTAGAAGTGGCTCCATGTCAAGAGGACTCTAAAAATGATGAAGAAAAGAACATAAAGAAAGATCAAGATCAAGAACCCTCCATTTCATCCACTCCTTTTCCCGATGTCTCTTATCCGCTTCATGGTTCTCTTGATCTTATACACCCTTTTTCATGCATTCCACCATGTCTTAAGTCTTCTCCTAAGAAAGATCAAGCTACTACTCACACTGTTGAGCTTATTGACAATCAAAATAACCTTACTACACTTGCGCTTTCCAAAGATGATACTTCCATTAAGGTTGGTAAAAATGGTGTTCCTTCCAATGTTAAGCCTATTGAAAAACAAGAGAAAAATTATGCACTTATGCTATCTGAAGATCCTTGTCAAGATCAAAGTCTTTCATCTTCTTGTTCTACCACTCCATGTTCACTTCCACTTTCTACTCTTCCTAAGTCTTTGCAAGCTTTGAACAATCCTATGAAAGAAGGTGCTCATATTCAAGATGTCCATGATTCTATTGAAAATTCTAATGCTCACTCTGAAGATGTTGATATCCTTGGTTGTCATATAGATGTTGATGAACTTATTGATTATCCTTTTGCATCATCCACTTCCATCCTTGGACCTCTTCCACCACTACTAAGGGCTTCACGCCTTCCTTCCATCTTGGGTCCTTATGTCCCTTCACTTTCCCCTCCTAGCTCTCCTAATTTTCCATCCATCTTAGGTCCTTACATACCTCCATCTCCCATCTTTCCTCAAGATCAACATAGATGGATACCCTTGAATCCTTTTCATCCACCCACCCATCTAAACCAGTCATATCCTCCTCCTTCTTCCACAAGTCCCAAGTCCTTGGGAAGTAACTTGAATGTTCAATACAAGAAAAAGAAGCAATACAAGAATCCATCAAAAAAAGATCACCATGTCTCCTCTAATAGACATGGAAACATAAAGTCAAAAGAGATATCTAAGAAAAAAATTACAAGACAAGTATGGGTTCCAAAATCCATCATTGAAGATATTATCTCTAAATCATCAAAAGAAAATAAAAAGCCTATGGCTATATGGATTCCAAAGTCTCTCTTGAAAGAGTCTGGTGTTGAACAAAAAGTGAAATTGACATTCAAGCTTCCAAAGGCTTCCACTTCATCTCCCTCCAAAAATATTCTTCCATTCCATGCGCCTAAACCACAACCTTTGCTATCCATTCACCATATTCTTTCACGTATTCCTTCATTCATGATTCCTCCATCCTCTCACCACCCTTCAAAGTATGTGTTGACATTGATCTTTCCTTCCTTTCCATCTACCCTTTCACAATCCTTCCTTTCATTAACCTTCTACCTTCTATCATTTTTCCTCATTTGCCTATTCCTCCTATCTTCCAACCTCACTCGCTTTACATAAAACCCTATCCTCCATTTTTCTCTTCCATATTCCTTTCCCTATCAGCATCTTTGAGCATATCATTTTGAATCTTTGGCATATTATGGTTTATCCTTTCAAGGAGAATTATCTAAAAAGCTTGCCTTCTTCCAAAAAAAAAGAAAAATAAAAAAAGAAAAATTGAAAATGTGCCTTGGTGAAAACCTGGAAACAGGCGCCTTGGTAGCAAAAGTAAAGAGAAATAAATTTATCCTATGGTGAAAACCACTCCCTTGCGGTGCCTTGGATAAGTACCATGATGAAAACCTGGCAATCAGGCATCATGCATAGCTCTTCTACATATTTCATCCATTTCATCCTCTCTTTTTGATCTTGACAATGTTGATCTATACACAAACATTTGGCTATTTTGTGAGCTATCTTACAATGATCTTGTTTTCATTCCTTCCATGTTTAGCCTTCATATCCATCTTCCTCCATTCATTTTCGCCTATCGCTATCCTTTTCCCCTTTGGTCTTGATCTAAAAAAAAAAAAAGAGTAAAACACGGTGCTATGAAGCCTCTTGACATGTCTACTTCTTTGGAATACATCCTATCCTTCTTTGGCATTACGCTTTTGTGACTTATACTATGCTAGCCTTTCATTGCTTGTCCAAATGTGCTTTACATGACAATTTTTCCCTAGCTTGGGTATTCTTGAGGAGTTTTCCCTTGAGGATTTCTTCCCTTCATTATCCTTTATTCTCTTGTCTTCCATCTCTTCCACCAGCTTGCCAATCCCTCTTGTTCTCCACCTTGCTAGACATTGGGACTGCATGATATAATCTTGGTTGGGAGTTTGTAATGGAAAAAGATGCTATCAAGTATACCAAGTATCAGAACTAGTATCAGAACAAGTATCAAAATCAGTATCAGAATCAGTATCAGAACAAGCATCAGAACTAGTATCAGAACAATTATCAGAATCAGTATCAGAATCAGTATCAGAACCAGTATCAGAACAATTATCAGAATTAGTATCAGAATCAGTATCAGAAATAGTATCAGAACCAGTATCAAAACAAGTATCAGAATGGGCCTACAAAACAAGTATCAGAACACCTATTGGGGCTACACCTTTCGCTTTAGTTTATAGGTCTAAAGCGGTACTGCCTATTGAGGTTGAAATCCCATCACTTAGAATCAGAATGCATGGACTTGTCACTGATGAAGACTACAGAGTGTCTAGGTTACAAGAACTTGAACTACTAGATGAGTGTAGACAAGTAGCATATGATCATTTCAGAGTGTATCAAAAAATAATGTCTAAAGGCTACAACAAGAAAGTCAGACATAGAGAATTTCAGGTTGGCGATCTAGTGTTGAGAGAAAATCCTAAAAATCAATCACATCGAGAACGCAAGGGGAAGTTCAAACCCAATTGGCTGGGTCCCTTTGTAATCACTGCTACTTTTGGCTCTGGTGCTTATCAACTCTCAAAGACTGAAGGAGAACAGCTCTGAGAACCAATCAACATTCTCCATCTGAAGAAATTTTATGCCTAAGGCATTCAGTGCTTGGTAAAATATCCTAAAAAAAATCTTTAAAAAAATCAGAAAAAGTCCTGAAAAAATGAACATCTTGGTGAAAACCTAGCAATAGGCACCTTGATGATTCACAAAAAAAATCAAAAAATATCAAAAGTACAAAAAAATTGAAAAAATGAAAAATACAAAAAAATGAAAAAAGAAAGAAAAAGTGCCTTGGTGAAAACTTGGAAACAGGCGCCTTGGTAGCAAAAATAGAATCTCTACCAAGATGGTGAAAACCTGGAAAATAGGCACCACTTGTTCCAAAATACTCCATCTATCAGCACAATCTTGGTCTTTCCCAGCTTTCAGTCTTGCTTTAGTTTGTACATATCTCCTGATTTATTTCTGCATTTCCTGATTTCAATAAGTCAGTCTGTACACCAATCAGCTCAAGCGTCTGTATCCTATCAATGTTCAAATTTGGGGGCAATCAATGTCATATCCTATGGTCTCCCATGTATCTTAGACATTTCCTATCCAGTCAGAGTCCTTTGAAGCTTCCTGTTGAGTCAGTCTGTCTGTCTCATCTCCAGAAAGGATTTTGCATCTACAACAATCAAACATCAAAACTCAACTGAAAACAATTTGTGCTTTTCATGCTTTTATCTCCTTGTAGGCTTACTGATTCGCATAGAGATTTTTGCATATTGTGTCCCTTCGAGCTCTTCGATGATGTCCTTTATAGGATTTAGAGAGTGATGACTGGGGGCATAATCTTTTCTTTGTCTTCTACTTGTATGTGAAAATCTAACATCTTTGGAACTTCTAGATTGAAATGGTGTCCGACTGTAAGAGCCTCTATCTCAAATTGGATGGCCATGTGTACCTCGACCATTGATACCCAGACAATTCAAGGAAGTTTGATCTAACTATTATCTTTTTGAGTAAGTTCTTTCTCCTAATGTGGAATGCAATCTTGCCTAAGGATGTGAACGATAAAGGGTCACTACGGATAATTCACATTGGATTTAGAATGATCTCTTGACTGTTTGATGTGTTTGTAATGCAAGGCGTACTCAGGTCATCACAACATTTATATTTTGATGCTTATAAAAATTGCTATATCAAAATGGACATGATATTCAGGTCATCTTGGCACTTGTGCCTTGGTGCTTATATCTAATCCGACATTCTGAAAATAAAATCGATATTCACATATCCATGGTTGCATAACCAGTGGGTGTTGTATTGATTCTTGCGTTACAAATCAATATTCATATGTCTATGGTTTCGTAGCTAGTGGGTATTGTATTGATTTATCCGGTTACCTAAAAGTTCAATGATGATAACAAATTGACATATGATCAGTGACTAGGTCCTAGGTCTTAGGTTGCATTTCATTTTGCATGTCTCATTGCATTTTACATATTTGTATGATCTCACAATGATTAAATGAACTTCAATGCTTAAATAATTCTCCACTTGTTTCTTCAAATCTAACAAGAGCTAAATCTTACACGAAGGTCCATCCAACGAAGCAGCAAGTAGAATCTTTTTCGGGATCAAAATTGAAATCTGAGATCATTTATCTTATTCACTGCTTGCATAATCAACCTTCAATCATCACAGAAATCTAGTATTCAACTTAATTGATTAGCTTTCATCAAACTATCAAAATTTCAACTTGGTCAACTATGGTCAACTCATGGTCAAACCTAGTCAAATTTGGTCTCCAGGACCTTCCAAACGATGTAGAATTCATTCTCGAATGTGTATAACCACTTCTCAAATCAATTAACATGCTTCTAAACTATCAACGCTGACTTTTCTTGTCAGATTTCAATTTTAATCCCAAAGGGGGCATGGTATTGCACATCATTCAAAGTCTGTAAATCAAATTCTATCAATCAAATCTATCAATATCTTTCATCAGTGATCAAGACAACAATCACGTCTAGTCGCTGATTCATCAAAAGTCCTCATCGCTCGGGGAAAATCTATCATCACTTGGGGCATATCAGATTCATCAATCCATATCAATCTGGTATTCTCCTAATCTTGTAAACTGTATTAGTTTTTGCAACCATCAGATCATAGTGTTCTTTCCTTGGTTCTTCGGCAACTGAAGGATTTAGATGTGATACCTGCTAGTTCTACTAAGACAATCGAGTCTAGAACGGGTCACTCACTTCTTTGCAATCCTAAGGTTTGGAATCAGGCATTTTGGACACTTTTTTGCAATCATAGGTTCATCGCTGCTATAGTGAACATTGTCTTTGGTCATTCAAGACCTATTATCTTCATATCAATTCAATATCAATCAACTCCTATCTCAATATCTTTCAATTGATTTCTATCTTGAGATCGGTTTATCTTTTGAATCAGTTTCATATCTCTATCAAACACAGACTATCTTTGAACCACTGCGCTTCACACAGTAATTCAAAGAGGGGCAAAATGTAATACCCTAAAAATGGGCTATAAGTTCATTAACCTCCTATATCATCAAATCATATGAAATCGACATCAAAGTCCTAATCTAAGGCACATCTAAACATCATCAAATCTAATTGATTATCTTAAATTTTGCATCGGGGAATATTCCTAGTAATATTCCTAATTATCTTAATTATCTTTAATTTTATAATTATTTGGCAATAAATCACATTTATCCTAAAGTTTAATTAATTGAATATTTTCATATTTAATTAATTAGATTTAATATTTGCCACTTAATTATGTAATTAAATTTAATTATATCTATTATTAATTGTATTATTTAATTTTGACAATAAATCTAATATCATATGAATAATTGATTAAATTCTTATTTAATTAATTAAAGCAAGTTGTCATTATTTAATAATATAGTTTTTAATAAAAGTTTGATTAAATAATTGATTAACCCATAAATCAATTATTTTATTTTTAAAAGCAGTTAAGTTGGAAATAAATCACTTTATTATTAAATTAATTCATAAATAAAACATGCACAATCATAAAAGCAGACAACTATCAATTATCAATTAAAGCTAAACTCTATTTTGAGTTAAAACTTAGCTTTTGCATGTTTTTGTGAGTTAATTATCCTTTATTTAAAAATAACTCAAAAATCAACCTGAGTTATCTGAGTGATTTATGGCTTTTATCCATGCACCTCTAAAGCCCTGGATTTCTATAAATTAAAGGCTCAACTCTTAGCAAATCTTCTCATATTTTGCACAATCACGCTGGAGAATTGGAATTGAAGAATCAAAGCTCTTGCGAATCGGCATTTTTGTGAGATCAATCTTATTTTTGCATTCATATTTCATATCTTTGTTAGATTAGCATAGCATATCAGTTTTCAATAGCATAGATTCATATCAAGTTTTTATCATTCTTATTGCATAGAAAAATCCAAAAAATAGATTAATTGCATTCAATTTCATATCCATCTTTTGCATTCAAATCCTTCATTTCGGTGTCGTCTAGGTCACTGATCTCGATAATAATCTGAGAACATTAATCTCACACCTATTAGAAGGCAGTAAATCGCTTGGTTAGATAGCTTTCAATTTTGCATGATTTCGATTATAGCTAACCTCTAATGTTTTACTGAGTGTTGTGTCTACAGATCAGGTACAATTTTCACACACACAATAGGTACTTTGATTTGATAGATTTATCAAAACAAGTGATGGTAGCCCAACTTCCTTTTGAGGGTTTCTTCCCTGACCTTCCTTATCTAAAAATAATTGACAAGATGATAGAGATGCATGACACTCTATCAAATTAGTTGGAGAAATTGATTGACTAGAAGCAGCCAAAGAAAAAGAAGGATTATTCATCTTCTGATTAAGAGGAGTCTTTTGATGAGTCCCCAGAAGGGAATAGCCCACCACAAGTTGGAAATATACAAATTGTTGAGCCTATTGAAGACCAGCCAGAGATAGAGAAAGTCCAAGAACCACCTTTGAAGAAGGAGAGGCTTAATGAAGGAGAGCCTTTAGGGAAAGGAAAACAAAAGAGAATCATTGATAGAGCATCTTCTCTAGTGCTAGGTGATAGGGCTTACCATCACCAATTGAGAAAAATAATAAGAGCAAGCAAGAAGGTGGCCACTCATGAAACAGATAAGGAACAATCCCTGTGGTTAGAAAAGGATAATAGAGAAGTTTATCAGGAGGAATTTTTGAGTGATTGCCAATTTATTAAAACTAATGAATTCAAGAGTTTTCTTATTTGGAACAATCAACAAGAGGTGAAGAAAGCTATGCCTGAAGGTGTGGAGCCAAGTGAAGAAACATTGAGAGCTTTAGCTTCTTATGATCCTAGCCTAGATCCTATAACACTAGATGAATCTAAATAATTGGTTAAGGCAAGTGGAATGTTATTAACTCCAGGATGGGATCTAACTTCTGCATTCATCATAGATCAAATATAGAAACAACCATTGGGTAGCCTATCATATGAGGTTCACATTGGTGACATGATAAGAGGAAGTGGCTATGACCATAAATCTCAAGCTATTGCAATGTGGTCTATGGTCCCTAGGACCCAAAAGTCATCTCTATTAAGTATACAAGATAAGATGGAAGGGAATAAGATCATATGGACTGTGCGAAATACAACTGACCTTGAAGTCTCCAAGGTAGTAACTCATTGGGCTATCCTAAATGAAGCAAAGACAGTTCAATTGTCTGAGAGGTATTCAAAGTTGTTTGAAAGTGCAAACCTTGTGGCCAAGGATAGAGACTTGAAAATGATGAAGATCAAACAATTAGAAGATGAGTTGGTAGAGGTAAGAGTCAAGCTTGAAGAAGCTTCAAAGGTAGTTCCTCCTCCTTCTTTGCAAATTGAGGCCCCTGTACAGACAGATGTGGAAGTACCTAAGTGACCCACTGAGGACTTGGAAAAGATAAGGATAGAGGCATCTTTGGATACTATGTCAAAGATTGTGCAATATAGGTAGGGTAACATAAAGGACAAAATGGAATCAGTCCATAAATCAGTCAACTTATTGCATCAGACTAATGAAAATGTGAATGAACATTTAATCACCCTAGAGCCACTTTTTAGTACATGGTCAGGTAGGAGTATATTATTTGACAAACTTGATGATTTGCAAGAATACAGGGTAGATGTTCCTAAAGTAGTAAGTGAAGTTCTTGAGAAGATTGGCTTAATAAGTGTTGCTTCAAAGTTTTTCAAAGGAAAGTCAAACCAAATAAAGGCCAAGCTGGCCATGTTTGATAAAGATTATAGCAAATATTTGCCTCTAATTTATGATCACAATGGAAATGTGGTTAAGCTAGAAGAATGGAAGCTATTAATGGATCAATTGGTAATTAAATAGGATGCCTTCCTAAATGATGATAATAGTTTAGACCTGGATAGATGTAATAATATCATTGATAGTCTTTTCAAGATTGAAAATGATTGCGTACAGTTTGTGGTTGAAGCCAAAAATATAACTTATTCTACATGGGAGCAGTAGATCAAATCACTTCAGGAGTTGTAGAGCTACAACTGGCCATCTGATGATGATGTGGTAGCTTCAAAGAAGTTAACAATAAAGAAGAGGAAGAAGCCAGTTGTCCAACTTATAGAAGAAGAAGAAGAATAGAATGCACTTGGCACCTGATCCAGAGTTTGAGGGAGAGCATTTCCAAACAAAGGATGATGTAGGTTAGCTTGTAATGGTGGTCATCATTCATGCAAAAAATTTAGCAACTGCTCTGAAATATCCTTAGACAAAGGTTCCACCTGCAAAACTATTGAGAAATAGATATTTGTAATCTGTTGTTGCAAACAAATTTTGTCAGTTTGTAATCTTGTTTTTAGTGCAAGATCTCTTTCCAGCCATCCCAAGATTTTTTCATCCTTTCAAGGATTCCAAGATGGGTGACTAGTATATATAGCAAGTTTTTTCTCATTTTAAGAGGTGGTTGAAAATACTCTATAAGAAAGGTTCTGAATACAAAACATTATTTTTCAAAAAGTGAGAGGATACTGTATCAATGCATTTTGACCATTAATACAAAATATTGGAGCTCTATTACTACTATTTTGTTGTGTTTATGTATGGAATGTTTTAGTTTTCTTATGTATTTAAATTGCAAGGCTTCTTAAATGCATTATTCACAAGGTGAATATAGGGGTTGAGCTTAAGTTTCTTTCAAGGAAAGAGTAAAATCTTAGGGGAGATCTCTGGGAACAAATAATCCATGTATGAATTTGATGACAGTGGTAGGAATTAAAAGGATGGGGTGTTAGGCATGTCATTTGAGTTTTAGTATACTTGTTTTGATATTTATATGTAGAGGTAGGGTTTGACTCTATCGCCCAAGTGGATAAGGCACTAGTTTTGGATCCATTTACAGTGATTTGTCACCCAAAATATAAATAAATATTTCATTTTACTTTACTTGTACAATCATAATTTGAATCATTCTATGACAACTTAATAGATGTGTTTTGTAATGCTTTGTAGAAGCACTGAATGAGGTTAGCCTTCATTGAGTTCATCTCTAAAAAGAAGAAGGATGAATATCCTTAAACCATTGTTTCATGTTGCTAGTTTCATGATTTCTATCATAATATTGTGTATCAGGATAATGTGGGCCATACTTAGAGTTCTCTCATCTTATTGAGTTGAGTTTGGAAGCAAGGATAGAGCAGTGAAGGAGCTAGTTCACAATTCAGAGCTTAATCAAATAGTGAATTGATATACGTACACCCACCTGAGTATTCATACTCGAAGTGAAGAAGGTTTTCTAACCTTAATACCTTAGTGTTTGCATTTTGCTAGATTATGTCCATTGGGATTATATGAGTATTTGATAATCTATAAATTTGAGCACCAACAAAATTGGTGACTCTACTGGGGATTTTTGAATAGCTTACCAAAGGTTAGTGCAAATCCTTTCTATTGTGTGTTTGTAGACCAGCATAAAATAATTTGATTCCTGCTTAATAGTTGGTGGTGACTCTAAAATCTATGTTACCAATTGCTAATAGTTGAAAAATTTTGCTAAAATTGTCATGATATACCATGAGTTGACCAAGATACACTAGGTCTTACTACAAGGATCACCCAGAAGATAATATGGGTGATGAGCTCCATACACCAAGTAGGAAGCAATGGTCTAGGAGAGGTCAAAATAATGCTAGTTCCCAAGGCCCTTCTCGAGAAAGATCTCATGTCCCACTTCCTCATGAATCTTCCTCCTCTTCTGATGATCCTGAACATGTCAAGAGGGTCATGCCAAGTATGCATATGCAGAAAGAAGTAATGACAAAGGTCATAGAAGTAGGTTATTTCCCTATGAGAGAAACCCTAGAACAACCAGAAGAAACCTCTGCTACTGAAAATAATTCCTATGATTCTGAGAAGTTGAGAGAAGAGGTGATTGCTTTGAGAAAGAAAGAGAGTGAACAACTTGCTAAGATTGCAAATAGGGTAAAAGTGAGGGAACAAAAAATCTATGATTTGCTCATAAAGAGGTAGGAATTTCTCAAGAGAACCAAGAAAAATGAGACCCAGGTTAGTGATCTAAATGAAGATGTTCAAGGTTTAGATAAGGACTTGTTTGGTGATATGGAAGATTTGAGAAAGTAGGCTCAGGATACTAGACCTAAACAAGGTGAATTTGAGGGAACAGGCCATGTCCTACGGCAATTGAATCCCTTTGAAATCTAGAGAAACAAGGAGATTAAAATTTCTCCCAAATAAATCCCTGATATGGGAAAACAAAAATTGGTGAGTGTAAATATTAATGAGCCCAAGAAAATTATGGCTCCTCCTAATGTACCTTCTCAAACAAGTATAGACTTGGAGAAGGCTAGAAAAGCAAAGGAAGATTTGGCTATTCAACTGGAGAAACTTGAGTTGGAGGCTGTTGCTAATGAAATGAAGAGGAATATTTCCTTCCTACATGCTAACATGAACACATCCACTAGTAGCTCTGTCCCTATTACCATAGGAACAACTCCACCTAGTCAGCCCAATACTTCACTTCCAAATGCTCAAGCCTTTCACCCTGGACAAATTTTACCTGGACCAGTTCCTAATCAAGTTCCCCTTATAGCTAGTGGTATAGTGGGAAGTGTACCTTGTCAAATGTTGTAGCTACCCCTCTCAATCAACCAAATATCCAAAGAAGACTAGTTCATTTGGATAGATATAGGCCTCTATTTTTTGATGGTATTCCTAGTCAACCTAATGCTGTGCCTAATGAAATTAGAAAGAAGATCCCATTATTCACTAGGAATAATGTTATCACCTGTGAAGAGCATCTAAAGTTTTTCATAGATAAGGTCAATGATTATGAGATTGAACATGAAGATGTCATAATGAAGCTCTTTGTTCAATCATTGATTGAGGATGCCCGAGATTGGTACAGGGGTCTACCTGAGAACAGTATTGCATCTTGGGAAGAATTTGTCAAATGTTTTAAAGAGCAATATGCAGAACATGTGAACTCTAGCTACATGCTCAATGAGTTCAATAATATCAAGAAACACTATAATGAGAGCATGTCAGAGTTTAATAGCCAATTCCAAAAGGCTATGTATAAATTGTTACAAGTATTGAGGCTAGATGATGTAGTCTGCATGACAACTTATTTCAACTCTATGGATGGTAAGATGTCTTACCTTTTGAGAGATAAGAATCCCCATACCTTTAGGGATGCTTTTAGGTTGGCCATAAATATTGAGAGTAACTAAAAGGCATCTGGCCAAATGTACAAAAGGGATGAAGGTAGATTGTGGAAAGAAACCAGGCCACAACCTGCAAGGCCATCCAAAGAAGAGGATAGAATGGACAATGGACCTAGTACTAACAAAGATTTCCCAACAAATTTTGATGAAGGTGGTAGAAATTCTCAAGATACAAGGCCACCTTATCAAAGGTAGGACAAAGCCCCTAACTTAAGAGATATGCCATACAAAACAAACTAGAAAGATGGGAGGCATGTTCCTGATAATAATGAGCCCCAAAAGGGAAGAGATATACAAGATCCTTTGAAGAAAAATATAGCACATAATGTGGAAAGTACCCCTTGGTGTGTGAATTGTAATATGCCCCACCCACCATTTCAATGTGCTATTGCTCAGGCCTTGGGAGAAGAGGCCAATGATTCATATGCAGGAGATTATGAAGGATCTGAGAAGCCTGCTATTAACATGTTCACTACTGAACTGATGGGGGACCTAGTGTCCTTAGATGATGAATTTATTTGTCCTGACGTTGATCATAAGAGGAAGATCTTCTCTGATTATGAACAATAAATATTTACTCAATCTGATCAGGAAGAGTTTGATAATAATGATTGTAAGACTCATATGGTAGAATCCAGATTAGATGAAAAACAATGGAAAAAGCCCAGTGAAGAAGAGATCAGAAGTCTAACTATGGCTGCTATTACTCAAGAAAAATCCTCATACAATTTGAGGAACAGAAAGGTAGATAATGATTAGGGAGTCCCAAGATCGGTATTTGTTAAGAATAAGCTCCAAGATAAGGATTCCCCAAAGCCACATATTGTAAATAGTAAAGATGAAGGGTTTGAAGCTAAGAAGAAAAGGAAACCAGAAGTTATTACTACCAAGGTGAAAAAGAAAATTGGTAGGTCAAAGGATCACCCTAATTTTTATACTGACTCCCCTACCTTTGATATGAGACATGCCTTGTCCCAAATGAAGGTCTCCACCCCTTTTCTTGAAATGTTGAAAATAGAGGAGCACAAAGCAGTAGCTTTGGTCTTATAAGTGAGTAGAGAACCACTCATGTTCTACAAGAGGAAGGGAAGTCCATGGATAAGCCAATTGTAATTAATGACATCTCTAATGTATGTGTTGGGACTATTGTGACACAAGAGCCCTCTTCTATCAATCCTTTCTATGTTATTTTTCTTGTAAATAATTATTTGCTAAAAAATTGTATGATTGATTCTGGCACTGCTACAACTGTAATGCCTTATCAAGTGATGAAGTAGTTAGGGTTGCAAGTTGATACATCTAGTGGAAGGTGTTATGCCATGGATAATAGGGTAGTACCTATTGTAGGGACCCTAATTGGAATTGAAGTGAAGATTGTTGCATTCCTAGAAGCCACATATAAAATGGATGTGGTTGTTGTTGATACAAAACCTCATTATGGCATGTTACTGTCAAGACAATAGGCTGCAGTAGTTGGTGGAAAGTTGCAACTAGATTTGTCATATGCTACCATCCCAATAAATGGAGCTGAGGTAAAGTTGTATAGGGAGCCCCGTTCTTCAGTCATGATTGAAGTGGTTTCTCTAGAGGATCTAAATTGTTTTGTAGATATTGACATGAGCAATTTTGTGATTGAAGAGGCAGTACCTCAAATGAAAAACATAGATCAAATTGTGGATAAGCTGATTTTGTAGCAAGATAGGCTCTGGAAAATGTTCTTTGATGGTGGATGCTCCAAGGAAGGATCAAGAGCTGGTGTTGTATTCATTTCCCCATCAGGTATTACATTTAAATACTCATTCTTGCTGACTTTTCAATGTACCAATAATACTGCTAAGTATGAGGCTTTAATATTGGGATTGGATGTACCCATAAAGCATGTTATTAAATTTTTAAAAGCCCATGGTGATTCCCAACTTGTTATAGCCCAAGTAAGATCTCAATATGCTTCCAAGGATGAAAAATTGAAACTGCATAAACATGCTGTTTGGGATAGACTAGAGTTTTTTGATGCTTTCAATCTTCTTTGGGTAGAAAGATCCAATAATATCATGGCAGATTTTCTTGCAAATGTTTCCCTTAAGAGTGAAGACATAACCCTCACTAGTGTGTCTATGTTAGAGGTCAAAACTAGGCCTGTTGTGCCTGATAATGTATATAATTGGCAAGTTTTCGAGGATGGCCTAGATATCCTTAGGTTTATTCAAGGCCTTGATCAATATGATGGCCAGAGAATAGATTTCAATGAAGCACATTATTGTTTTGAGGGAAAAGAATGTATCATGGGAAATGAAATAGTGCAGTTACCCTCAAATCACATACCTAAAGGGTTAGTGGAATTGGAGCGGATGTTTAAAATAAATGATGGTTTTTTGTCCCAAAAGTCTAACACCAAAATGGAAGACTTAGAGGAAATAAACTTGGGTTCAGAAAATTTCCCCCAGATGGTATACATTGGCAAGAAATTGAGCAGAGAGGTCAAAAGTAATTTGATAAGACTTTTGAAAAGATACAAGCATGTATTTTCTTGGTCCTATGATGATCTTAAGGCATATAAGGCTGATCTATTTCAGCATGAAATTCCTTTAAAAGAAGAAGCTAAGCCTTTTAGATAGAAGCAGAGACCCATTAACCCTTTACTAGCCACTAAGATGCAAGTTGAGTTGACAAAATTGAGGGATGCTGGTATCATTGAGCCAATCAAGCATTCTACATGGGTTTCTAATCTTGTGCTAGTAAGGAAAAAGAACAGTGATATTAGGCTCTATGTTGATTTTAGGAACTTGAATGTGGCTTCACTCAAGGACAATTTTAGATTGCCAAATATGGAGGCCATGCTACATAGGGTGACTGGATGTGAACTCTTGTCAATGATGGATGGTTTCTCAGGGTATAATCAAGTGCTGGTTAGAGAATTAGAGCAATTTAATATAGCCTTTACAACCCCATGGGGAACATATGTATATGTTCGCATGCCCTTTGGTCTAAAAAATGTTGGAGCAACTTTTCAGAGAGCAATGGATGTTCTGTTTGAGGAGTTGATCAATGTTTTAATGGTTGTTTATTAGGATGATCTCACTGCTTATTCCAAGAAAGCTAATGATCATTGTTCCCATTTGGAAAAGGTTATTCTTAAGGCCTTAGAATTTGGTGTGTCTTTGAATCCCAGAAAGTGTCTATTTGCAGTGACAGAAGGGAATTTACTTGGACACATAGTATCAAAAGGAGTCAGGATTGATCTTGAAAAAGTAGAGGCAATTAAAAAGATCCCTCCACCAAAGAACATAAAAGGTGTGCAGTCATTCTTGGGATAGATTAATTTTTTAAGGAGGTTTATTGCTAACTTTGCAGAATTGGTCAAACCCATAGTGAAGTTCCTAAAGAAGGAAGTGAAATTTGATTGGAACCTTGAAGCTCAACAAGATTTTGAAAGAATCAAACAAGAAATTCAAGAGGCCCCAGTTTTGGTGTCACCTGATTATTTGAAACCATTTTCTCTATTTTCTTTTGCATCTTTTCATACTATTGCAGCTATCCTTTTACAAAAGGATCAAGAAGGATATGAGCATCCTATAGCCTTTTTTAGCAGATCATTACAATCTATTGAATTAAATTATGAACTAATGGAAAAGCAAGCCTATGCCCTTGTCAAGGCAGTCAAAGCTTTCAGACCATATCTGGTCTGTGCAAAGGTTAGTGCTTATGTGCCTCATGCTATAGTAAAGGATATCCTAACACAGAGTGAAGTCATAGGAAAGAGGTGTAAATGGATAAACAGGATTCAAGAGTTTGACCTTGAAATTCACATTACCAAATTGGTAAGAGGATTGGGACTTGCTAAGTTAATGACTAAGGAAAATATGGACCTTGTCCAGGTAAATAATGTTGCTGCTAATATTGATATGATTACTAGTATTGAAATACAACCCTGGTACAAGGATGTTATTTATTTTATTAAGAATGCTAAGTGTCCACCTGAATTGAATGATAATCAAAGAAGGAGTCTGAGATTGCAAGCTCAGAGATATGTGCTGATCTAGGGTGATTTGTACTAGAAAGATAATGATGGCATTCTACTCTTTGTCTGGATAAGTACCAATCAGAGAAAGTGTTGAAGGAAATGCACTCTGGAATGTGTGGAGGACATCATTTTGCTTGGTCAACAGCTCATAAAATCTTAAGGGTAGGATACTATTGGCTTGTATTGTTCAAAGACACTCATTCTTATGTAAGAAAATGTGAGCCTTGTCAAAAGTTTTCTAAAAAATTAAAGTTTTCAGGTGCACTCTTATTGAACCCTATTGTTGTAAAAGCTCCTTTTGCAATGTGGGGTATGGATTTTATTGGAGAGTTCTCTAAAAAGTCTAGTGGGGGACATAGTCACATTTTGGTGGCTACTGATTATTTCACCAAATGGATTGAAGCCATTCCAACCAAAAGGGCAACCAGTGCTATTGTAATTGAATTCTTGATGAATAATATAATCACTAGATTTGGTGTCCCTATTAAATTGGTTATAGATAATGCCATGAGTTTCAAGTCATAGGAGATCACTGATTTCTACTCAGGAATGGACATAGTGTTGTCTTACTCATCTCCTTATCATCCACAGGCCAACAGACAGGATGAATCCAGCAATAAGAGTATTTTGTAGATTCTGAAGAAAACCCTGGAAAAGAATAAGAGAATTTGGCATGTGAAACTAAAGCTAGCCCTATGGGCTGATAGAATTTCTGAGAAGAGAGCTACAGGGAAGTCCCCTTTTGAGATGGTATATGGGGCAAAATCAAGATTGCCAATTAATAATTTCCTTCCAATCTATAAGTTTATGCAAGAAGAGGACATGGAAATCAGTGATCCACTGCAAGATATAATGGTTCAGCTGATTGAATTAGATGCGATTAGGAGGGAAGGGCAAAGAGAAAATGTGAAGTTGCAGCAAAAAATGAAATATCTTTTTGATAAGAGAGCAACTGTGAGAAAATTCCAGCCTGGTGATATGGTTCTCCAATGGAATGCTAGGGCTGAAGATAAAGGGAAGGATGGGACCTTATATTATTCATCAAAACCATGGTAAGGACTCATATTTTCTAAAAAATTTGGATGGTGAAGAGAAAGAATTGCCAGTGCATGGACAGTTCCTAAAATTTTTCTTCAGTTAATTCTTTTTCCATGCACAGTAGGCTTGTATATATGTATAGGTGTGTTTACTTCTGTTGTGTGTTTGTTTCCTATTTTAGGTTAAGGTTTTGTGTTTTTCCCCCCAAAGATTCATAAATTCTTGCTATGATCTTGCAATCAAGCATCCTCAGATAGAGCCACTATTGGGTATATTCTTAATTTTCTGAGGTGAGTGTCCAGATTTTGGGTTAAATCTCCTTACAGGTGTTTTTCTTGGTCTAGGGTTTGGAAAATTTGTAAAAATTTGTCATAGCCAAGTTCAAAAATCCTTACCCTAGGTTTTATTTTTGAAAATGTCGAATTCATGAAAAAACTCTCATGTTAGCCCTAATTCTTCTATTTCATTGTTACCTTTTAGTCACTTAAGAAGATTAATCATGCATGTGCTTAATTATCCCAAGTGTTTGCTGAATCAGAAAATGTCATAGCATGTCTCATATAGTATTCGGTGAATCAGAAAACAAGTCAATCTTATGCTAAGTGTCATTTTAGTCACATGGTCTCTAGGTCTCCCGATTGATACCTCAACCATTCAACGAATTGGCGAATGTCTTTGAACCTTGTTATATGTTTTTCCTTGTCACTGAGTCTCCAAATGTTTTGGTGGTTATTTTACCCTTTGCAAGAACTAGCGAACAAAGGCTATCTCTAGTTCGCTTAGTCCTTGGCAGTCATGTGTTAACACTCAGTGACCTAGCAAAAGTAGTATTCACTCATTCTCTGAATCCGGTGGTCAAGGGTTATATCAAATGGAGAACTGGTGAATACCATGGATTGGTTTCAAGATCAATGACTCTATTTTAATCTCAAGTATCTTTTGGGTCCTACATGTTTGACCTGGTGAATAAGCAACTGAGTACTTGTAATAGGATTCCCCAAATGTTCTGGTGGTTCTGATAGTTTGACCAAATAACTTTAGCGAAGGTAAGATTTCTTGTGTTCACTTATTCTCAGAATGAGTTAGTGAAATGATAAATGATCTAGTGATTCAGTGAATCATGTGGTGGCATGTTCTCTAAAAAGAAAGGTGAAGGCTAGAAGTATTTGGCAAATGGGCGAATCAAAGGATTAGCAAGGTTTTAAGTCTTCAGTCGCTTAATCAAGTAATGAAATATTCAATGTTTGAAATATTGCAAGATTGAGCAAACCCTTTGTTCGCTGAGTCTCGTAATCAAATGACTAAAGATCATATGTTTCAGTGAAATGGTCAACTAACCACATTTGCAAAGTCACATGATGTTGGTGGTCAAAGCTATATGATTCCACGATTCAAAGATAAGTTGTTCGCCAAGTCGCCAGGTATCCAAGCAATTAGCACTAACATCTAGCGAATGAGCGAAGCATACAGTTGCTAAGTCTCGGAATGAAGGTGATGGTTAAGGAAAGATTCAGTGATTCAGAGAGTAAAAGCTTCACCGGCTCTCTAAATAATTAGGCGGTTAAGTATTTGATTAAGTGAATGTTGGAACCCTTTGTTCGCTAAATCTCCAAGAAGATAGACAGTTAGCCGGGACATTAAGAGAGTGGGAGATGGCCTTATTCGCTAGTTCTCCAAATGATAAATACTATCAAGTGCTTGAAAGTGATCACTTCAGTCATTGATTCACTAAGTGGATGAAGAGTTAAGAATTTCATGGTGAGAACTCGCGAGGGCTTTGGTCGCCAGTTCTCTGAATCTAAGCTAGGATTAACATTATATTAAGTGATCATGAGAAGCTTTCAGTCACTGATTTGCTAAATAGGCTCAGTTGGAAAAGGTAATAAAGGAAAATAAAAGGACCATTGCTACATGGAATAAAGTACATTGTCAAGCTAGAGAATAAACTAATAAGCCATCTAGTCAGTTGTAAAAGGAAGATTGCATGACGTAAATAGGTTTAAAGTGCAAAATCGTAATCATTTGCCTCTTTGCCTTGTTTTCGAGTTGTTTAATTTATCTGTCAACATCCAAACATGGCTAGCTCAAAATTTGAAATTTGATGGTATGTGAAATTGAATGTGGGAGAAATGAAGGAGATTTGTAGTAATTGTGGTAGTTGTACACTCCTGATCTGCATTGATAAATAAGCTAAGCTCATTGTTTTATGTGTTCAAAATTAGTTGAAGAAGATTGTGTTTGTCTGAATGAGTTTTTGAGCACTGAGAAATTGAGTTTGTAGAGGATTTAGGGTAATCCTATAGCAAAGATGAGTCAACCTAAAAAGAGTGCAGCGTCTTCTAGCAGTGAAGCCAAGTCTAAAAGTGGCAAAGACAAGTGAAGGCCTAACTATTTAGATGAATTCATGAAATTGCTGTTGGGATCCAGTCAGAACAAAAGAGCTCCTGATGATGTTTTTGAAGATGTGCTGGGGCTATGCAGGGATCCTATCATACCAAATAGTATAGGTTATACTATTTTCAACTTCTTTTATGGAAATAGAGATAGGCTTGTTCTTGTGTGTAATGGTTGGAATTTGGGTTTAGGGAAATTAGTTGTTCTTGATGTATTTTTATATGTGAATCTAATTGTTGCACTAGCTAGGCCTTATGACCATATTTTCAAAACAATTACAAAAGAGGAGCAGTCACCTTTGGTTACTCTAGATAGGGGTTCATTCATGAAAGCTTTTAATTTCTATACGTCTTCCTCCACCGAAATTGACCTGAGCAAAGAAAGGGAGAGGTACAAGAATAACATAGGGATAGTAAAGGACCAAATGATGAAGCACATTCCAAAGTAGGATAAATATATAGCTCCCCTCCCTACTCACATGAATGCCCCTTACCAATTTAAATCCCTCTAGCATTATATGAGGCAAACTTGTTATGGGTTGTGTAGGGTTTTGGGAATTGATGGAGATGCAGAGTTCTTGCCAGTTGATTTGTTGATGATAATCTTGGACATCCAGAATTCCTTGGTAAATACTGACTATGATTACATTCAATATATAATTGATAGAATGCATGAGGGTTTGATTTCTGTCAAAGAAAGTAAGAGTCCAATTAAGTTCATGCATTATTCATTGTTAATGCACTTAATTTTGTTCTTCAACATCAATAGCTTTGATTGGAAAATGTTGAAACCAAGGTTTAACTTTGAAGGCCAGTATAACCCAGTACAATTATGGCTGAGGTTATCAAATTCTACTTCCAATGAAGGGGATTTTTGTGTTTTTCAAAATTTCATTATCTTTCCAAGTATAAAGATGTTAGGCATCAATGTCACAAGGCTATCCCCAAGGGTCCTTACACTCCTAAGACCATTGTAATTTGTGGATAAGTGGGAGGGAGACCATAATTGGGGTGATTTTTACTTAGGGGAGAATTATAAAATTTTGAGAGTCTATGGTTGCCCCCAACCCCCACATCTATTACCAAAATTTGTGCCTCCAAGAGTTGCCTATTTGGAATTTGTTTGGCAGTTGATGTGCATAGATAGAGAACTTCTAGCCCCTCACAAGAAGGGTACATTCACACCTAGGAAATTAAAGATAGGTGACTTCTTGGTGGGAAAGAGGGTATTTCCTCAAATCACTACATGGTTAAATCAATTCAAGATGGTTACTGGTGCTTGTAGACATGTAGATCTTGAGGACTTTATCAAAACTGCCAGGATGGTCTATATTCCAAACATTGGTGTGATTAAGGAACATGAAGGTTTAGATGAGGAAGATGTAATCAGAAATATTATAGAGAGTGATGAGGTTAAAAGAAGATGGAACAGGTACTTTGATTAGATAGATTTATCAAAACAAGTGACGACAGCCCAACTTCCTTTTAAGGGTTTCTTCCCTGACCTTCCTTATTTGAAAAGAATTGACAAGATGATAGAGATGCATGACACTCTATCAAATCAATTGGAGAAATTGATTAACCAGAAGCAGCCAAAGAAAAAGAAGGATTATTCATCTTCTAATCAAGAGGAGTCTTCTGATGAGTCTCCAGAAGGGAATAGCCCACCACAAGTTGGGAATGTACAAATTGTTGAGCCTATTGAAGACTAGCCAAAGACAGAGAATGTTCAAGAGCCACCTTTGAAGAAGCAAAGGCTTGAGGAAGGAGAGCCTTTAGGGCAAGGAAAACAAAAGAGAATAATTGACAAAGCATCTACTCTAGTGCCAGGTGATAGGGCTTACCATCACCAATTGAGAAAAACAATAAGAGCAGGCAAGAAGGTGGTCACTGATGAAACAGATAAGGAATAGTCCCTATGGTTAGAAAAGGATATCAGAGAAGTTTATCAGGAGGAATTTTTGAGTGATGAGAAATTTAGTAAAACTTATGAATTCAAGAGTTTTCTTATTTGGAACAAGCAACAAGAGGTGAAGAAATATATGCCTGAAGGTGTGGAGCCAAGTGAAGAAACATTGAGAGCTTTAGCTTCTTATGATCCTAGCCTAGATCCTATAACACTAGATGAAGCTAGATAATTGGTTAAGGCAAGTGGAATGCTATTAACTCCAGGATGGGATTTGACTTCTACATTCATCATAGATCAAATAAGGAAACAACCACAGGGTAGCCTATCATATGAGGTTCACATTGGTGACATGATAAGAGGAAGTGGCTATGACCATAAATCTCAAGCTGTTGTAATGTGGTCTATGGCCCCTAAGACCCAAAAGCCATCTCTATTAAGTATAGAGGATAAGATGGAAGGGAACAAGATCATATGGACTATGTAAAATACAACTGACCTTGAAGTCTCTAAGGTAGTAACTCATTGGGCTAACCTGAATGAAGCAATGACAGTTCAATTGTCTGAGAGGTATTCAAAGTTGTTTGAAAGTGCAAACCTGGTGGCCAAGGATAGAGACTTGAAAATGATGAAGATCAAACAATTAGAAGATGAGTTGGCAAAGGTAAGAGTCAAGCTTGAAGAAGCTTCAAAGGTAGTTCCTCCTCCTTCTTTGCAAATTGAGGCCCCTGTGCAGATAGATGTGGAAGTGCCTAAGAGACCCATTAAGGACTTGGAAAAGATAAAGACAAAGGCATCTTTGGATACTATGTCAAAGATTGTGCAATATAGGTAGGGTAAGATAAAGGACAGAATGGAATCAGTCCATAAATCAGTCAACTTATTGCATGAGACTAATGAAAAGGTGAATGGACATTTAATCACCCTGGAGCCACTTTTCAATACATGGTCAGGTAGGAGTATATTATTTGACAAACTTGATGATTTGCAAGAATACAGGGTAGATGTTCCTAAAGTAGTAAGTGAATTTTTTGAGAAGATTGGCTTAATAAGTGTTGCTTCAAAGTTTTTTAAAGGAAAGTCAAACCAAATAAAGGCCAAGCTGGCCATGTTTGATAAGGATTATAGAAAATATTTGCCTCCAATTTATGATGACAATGGAAATGTGGTTAAGTTGGAAGAATGGAAGCTTTCAATGGATTAGTTGGTAATTAAACAAGATGTCTTCCTAAAGGATGATAATGCTTTAGACCCGGATAGATGTAATAATATCATTGATAGTCTTTTCAAGATTGAAAATGATTGCATACGGTTTGTGGTTGAAGCCAAAAATATAACTAATTGTACATGGGAGCAGAAAATAAAATCACTTCAGGAGCTACAGAGCTACAACTGGCCATCTGATGATGATGTGGTAGCTTGGGAGAAGTTAACAATAAAGAAGAAGAAGAAGCCAGTTGTCCAACTTATAGAGGAAGAAGAAGAATAGAATGCACTTGGCACCTAATCTAGAGTTCAAGGGAGAGCATGTCCAAACAAAGGATGATGTAGGTTAGCCTGTAATGGCAGTCATCATTCATGCAACAAATTTAGCAACTACTCTAAAATATCCTTAGACAAAGGTGCCACCTACAAAATTATTGAGAAATAGATATTTGTAATCTATTGTTGCAAACAAATTTTGTCAGTTTGTAATCTTGTTTTTAGTGTAAGATCTCTTTCTAGCCATCCCAAGCTTGTTGCATCCTTTTGAGGATTCCAAGATGGCTGACTAGTATATATAGCAAGTTTTTTCTCATTTTAAGAGGTGGTTGAAAATACTCTATAAGAAAGGTTCTGAATACAAAACATTATTTTTCAAAAAGTGAGAGGATACTATATCAATGCATGTTGACCATTAATACAAAATATTGGAGCTCTGTTACTACTATTTTGTTGTCTTTATGTATTGAATGTTTTAGTTTTCTTATGTATTTAAATTGCAAGGCTTCTAAAATGCATTATTCACAAGGTGAATATAGGGGTTGAGCTTAAGTTTCTTTCAAGGAAAGAGTAAAATCTTAGGGGAGATCTCTGGGAACAAATAATCCATGTATGAATTTGATGACAGTGGTAGGAATTAAAAGGATGGGGTGTTAGGCATGTCATTTGAGTTTCAGTATACTTGTTTTGATAGCTATATGTAGAGGTAGGGTTTGACTCTATCGCCCAAGTGGATAAGGCACTAGTTTTGGATCCATTTACACTGATTTGCCACCCAAAATATAAATAACTATTTCATTTTACTTTACTTGTACAATCATAATTTGAATCATTCTATGACAAGTTCATAGATGTGTTTTCTAATGCTTTGTAGAAGCACTAAATGAGATTAGCCTTCCTTGAGTTCAACTCTAAAAAGAAGAAGGATGAATATCCTTAAACCATTGTTTCATGTTGCTAGTTTCATGATTTCTATCATAATATTGTGTATCAGGATAATGTGGGCCATACTTAGAGTTCTCTGATCTTATTGAGTTGAGTTTGGAAGCAAGGATAGAGTAGTGAAGGAGCTAGTTCACAATTCAGAGCTCAATCAAATAATGAATTGATATAGGTACACCCGCCTTAGTATTCATACTCAAAGTGAAGAAGGTTTTCTAACCTTAATACCTTAGTGTTTGCATTTTTCTAGATTATGTCCATTGGGATTATATGAGTATTTGATAATATATAGATTTAAGCATCTTCCCTCAGCGGTATAGCGACGATTGTTGATTCTACTCACTTGTTAGCAAGTCAACAGGGAAGGAAGATAGGGCCCGCTGGGACAGATGGCATACAGTCATGAATTTGCATGTTAGAGACCTCTGACACCAAACAATCTTGCGAACAAGTGACAAGCCCAAGTTTAAAAGCCTGAAGACTTAGGGAAAATTTCAGCAAGGGAACTAGGACTTAGGAAATATTAAAGGACCCCACCCGACATGAAACCTTAGTCACATGATTACATAGCATGAAAATGGCTCATGTGATCATGTGACAAACTGCTCAATAACTAGCACATGCGCTATAGGACTTTTAAGTGGCCCAAAAAGGTAACATGAAAATAGATTTAAAATAGGGTGCACTAGGGTTTTTCAAAAAAATAGCTAGATTTTTAAATTTTTCACCTAGGGTTTAAACTAGAGACAAGGAAAAAGGATGCAGTGACTCATACTCAAGGATGTGTATCTCCTACAGATACAACAAGCAAGCTAGAATCTCCTTGAAGAGCAGACCAACTCAAAAATTTGACCTAAAAGGCAAAAATAGATGACTGTAGAGGGGAAAACCTAAACTATTGTTCATGGAAAAGATACTTCAAGAGAAGTAAAACTTTAGGAATTGTCCTTGAATAGGAAATTCCAAAGTACCACCAGTTAAATCCTTCAGGACATAAGAATATATCCCCCATTTTCTTTCACTAAGATAAGGGCCCAACCAAATTGGATCAAACTTTCCATGCTTCCCCTTATCTTCTAACCTTGCATTCCACATCAAGACAAGGTCATCAATTTCAAAACTTCTCTAGGTAGCCCTCCTATCAAACAAATTCTTACATTGTCTCTGCAATGTCTCATTTCTTTCATGTGCATCTCTCCTTACCTCCTCCAACTGGATCAGCTTATCCATTCTTACTCTCATTTCATCATTAAAATCTTCATCATATGCTTGGATAAACTTATACATATGCAATAGATTATTTTGGGGCAGTCTAGCACTTATTCCATATACCAAATCAAATGGAGCACAACCTATGGCCTTCTTAATAGTTACCTTGTCAGCCCATAGTGCCCACCATAACTTTGAGTCCCAAGCCTTCTTATTTTTGTCCAACACTCTCTTGAGAATCTTAATCAGACTTTTGTTACTAGACTTAGCTTGGCCATTTCCTTGTGGATGATATGGGGAAGAAAATGAAATGTGTATCCCATATTACTGACAAAAATCACTAAATTCCTATTATCTAAAACACATTGCATTATCAACCATAATTACCTCTGGGCAACCAAACCTAGTAAGGATGTTCTTCATCACAAAGTCTACTACCACTTTTCTAGTAGGCTTTCTAGTAGGGATAGCTTCAACCCACTTGGTAAAATAGTATGTTGCCACTAGTATGTAAGAATGTCCACCACTAGATTTTTTTGGAATCTCCCCAATAAATTCAATATCCCACTTCTGGAAAGGAGCCTAAACTGCAACAGGTCTGAGTGGCAAATTTCCATTAAACTTCAACTTTCCAGCAAATCTTTGACATGCATCACATTTTCTTACAAACTGATGTGTATCCTTAAAGATTGTAGGCCACCAAAATCCAAACCTAAGGATCTTGTGAGCTATAGTCTTTGCCATATAGTGTCCTCCACAAACACCCTGGTGCATTTCCTTCAACAGAGCTTCAGATTTCTCATGATCTATGCACTTTAGTAATACTCCTTCATTGCTTCTCCACCACAACTTACCATGTATAATAGTATACCTTGCAGATTGCAACTTGATAGTTCTCCTTCTATTTTCATCCATCTTAGGGGGGAGGATCAATTTTTGCAAGTGACCAATAACATCTTTGTACTAATCACAATAATCCAAATCACAAATATATGGCCTTTGTTCTTCTTCTAACAAATTTATATGATTTTCAACTAAATTGCTTTGTGCCATTAATTTTTCAAGGCCTAAGCCTCTTACCAACTTTCTAATCTGGATATTAATATTAAATTCTTGGATCCTATTGATCCATCTACATCTTTTTCATGAAACTTCTTGTTGCACCAATATATCCTTAACTGCAGCACTTGGAACATGAGCAACCACCTTAGCTCCCACAAGGTAACATCTAAAAGCCTTGACTTCTTTAACTAAGGCATAAACCTATTTCTCAGTAATATCATATTTCAATTTTGCTACTTGTAGGGATTTACTAAAAAATGATATGGGTTGTTCATATCCATCTGAATTCTTTTGTAATAAAACTACTACAACCGTATGACAAGAAGCAAAAGAAAATATCTACATGGGTTTATCATAATCATGTTTCTTCAAAACTGGAGCATCCTTGATGGCATTTTTGATATTTCAGAAAGATTCATCTGCTTCTTCATTCCATTCAATCTTTGCTTCTTTTTTCAACATTCTAGAGATAAGGATACTAATTTCTACAAAATTTGTAACAAATCTCCTTAGAAAGTTTACCTGCCCAAAGAAGGATTGTATTCCTTTAACATTTCTAGGTGGTGAAAGCTTATCTATAGCCATAACCCTTTCAAGGCCAATTATCACTCCATCCTTGGACACAATATGTGCCAAGAGCTTTCCTTCCACAACACTGAAGGAACATTTCTTTGGATTCAAAGAAATCCCGTGCTCCAAAGCCCTGATAAAAATCTTTTCAAGATGTTCACAATGCTAATCTTCCTTGTCGAAATATGCTATGAGATCATCCTGATATACCACTAGAAATATTTTTATGAAGTCTACAAAGGCCACATCCATAGCTCTCTAAAAAGTAGCTCCTACATTTATCAGACCAAAATGCATTCTAACATAAACATATGTTCCCCAAGGGGTAGTGAATGTAGTCTTCAACTATTTTGACTCCTTGACCATGACCTGATTATATCCAGACAAACCATCCATCATGGACATTAACTCTGATCTAGTAACCCTCTGCAACATATTCTCCATATTAGGAAAACCATAATTGTCCTTCAAATAATTGACATTCAAATTCCTAAAATCAACACATAACCTAATGTCACCATTATTATTTCTGACTAGAACCAAGTTTGACACCCAAGTAGAATGTCTGACAGGCTTGATGATGCCAGCATCCATCATCTTTTTGAATTCATCTTGCATTTTTGGTGCTAAGGTAGGGTTCACAAGCCTTAACTTTTTCTTAAAAGGTTTAGTTCCTTCCTTCAATGGTATTTCATGCTGGAATAGATCCTCTCTGTAGGCTTTCAAATCATCATAAGACCATGCAAAGACATGTCTAAATTTTTTGAGAAGATCAATCAGATTATTCCTAGTTTTTTGAGACAAACATTTACCTATGTAAACATTTTTGGGTACTTGACTTGTTCCTAAATTTACTTCCTCCAAATCATTCACCTTATGAACAAATTTAGGAAAACAAGTCATCTCTTTGTCATCAAATGCTCTCTCAAGAGCAACCAATCCCCTTGGGATCCTATTTGACTTTAATTGCAAAACTTCCTTCCCAAGAACATTTTCTTTTCTATCTCTAATGTCAACATAAGTGCTAAAATCCATCTCATGACCATCAGAATGAGATTCACATTGCAAAAACCTTAACATATCCCGATCATCAGAAAAAACCTGCCAATTTTCAATATTGTCTAGGATAGAAGGCCTAGACTTACACTCAATCCTGGATATCCCTACAAAAGTAATATCCTCTGGCCTTAATGCTATGTTTTCCAATAAGTCAGCCATCCTATTTTGGCTCCTATCTGTGTGCTATAATTGTGTCACACTTCTATGAATCATTACATGCAAGGAAACTCAAGAATGAGCCCTCACAAATCGATCCATAGCTCCCTAGGCATGGAGTGCAAGGGTTTTAAGAATGCTCTCAGCTAGAGCTATTAAGCCAATAACCTTGCTAGTAAACCATGCAATGGGAGATTCAATGAAGACAAGGGCAAGAATGCCAATATCCTCAAGAATCAAGAATGAAATGCAATGCAAGCTAGATTAAGAATGGAAATGCAAGCTAAACTATGGAAATGAAAGATGCAAGTATTACAAAGCCTCTTACTTAAACTAGATGAATTAATCTAAAGCATAAAGGAAATCTAAGCTAAGAATGCCATGAAAATGAAGCTACTATGCAAGAAATGAAATCTAACTATGAAGCAAGAAAGCCATGATGATGCAAGAATGAAGACAAGAAGATAGAGTGTTGATGAAGATCCAAGATGAATGCCAACAATGCTCCAAATCTTCAAACCCTAGATGCAAGAATGTCTCCAAAAGCTCCAAGATGACCTAGAAAACCTGTAGCATAACAATAGCATAAAAAGTTGGGGCCCTAGAATGAAGAAGAGAGCTCTTCTTTTATAGGAAATGAGGAGAAATGGACCATGGAGATGAAGAGGCAAAAGATTTAATCAACGGTGGAGCTTGAAAGAGGAGCAATCCATGTGCACAAGTATCCTCCAATAGGAAAATAAGAGTTGACTTTTGTGTCCATATGAGACAAAAAGTGCTTTTTCCCTTTTTATAAAATAAGAATAATGCTTTATTTGTGCAACTTAGGATAAGAGGAAAAGTGGGCTTTTTATTTATTAAAAGGGGAGGAAATATTCCTTTTAAATAAATAAAGACTTAGGATAAGATGGTTAGCCCATAGAAAATAATCGAATAAATGATAGAGCTAGGATTTGATCAAGAATAAGCAATTTATGATTTAGCAAAAGGGGCTAATAGTCTAGGTGACCATTTTTAGGTGTATACACTATCCACCCAATCAATACTAAAGGCATTGAAACCTTCAATTTCATCCCAAACAACATTTCTATATTGTTTCAGCCTTTGATTCTTAGATGCATACTTTGATCTAATCTGAGAAATTATTAACTCTGAATCACAAATTACCCTAAGATGTTTGATTCCATGTTTTGATGCTTGTCTCAAACCAATCAGTAGGGCCTCGTATTCAGCAACATTATTTGTGCAAAGGAACAAGAGAGTGAAGGAAAACTTGAAAGTCATACCACTTGGGGATATCAATAGCATTCCTACTTCGGCACCTTCCTTTGAACATGCTCCATCAAAATACATGGTCCATAAGACATTACCTTCTACCATGTTAGTTTCATCATCAACTAGAAGGATAGGCTTGACCTTTTCTTGCACCTCTCTCTCCTAAACTTGGAAAGAACTAATGTCAGTGTCAACAAAACAATTCATATTGTCCTCTTCATCCTCCTCAATCATATGTGGAGTTCTAGCTTCCCTTGAAACTTTCACACTTTCTCCTCCAATGCTAAAAGTAGCAAAAGACAAGTCACATTGAATACTTCCTCCCATAGAAGCACTCCATTTTCTAGATAATAGCATTCCATCCTGAGGAGGAATGTCAACTACAAGAACACTCACAATTAGCTATTTGTTAGGAAATGCTGCTAATTTATAAGGCAAAGACTTAATGGTACCAATAACTGGCACTTCTCTTGCGTCCATAGCTTGGCATCTCCCATGAGGTGTATCAACTTTTAGCCCTAATGACTTCATGATCTCTATAGCAATGACAATGTTTGATGCTCCTAAATCAATCATGCAATTCTTCAATAATTTTCCATTTATCATAAGGGACAAGAAAAAATGATCAACTATCCCTGATGCAGTATTTTCAGCATTTGCATTCAAAAATATCTAAGGAATCTTAGAAACAATTTCTTCACCTCTACTATCAGGTGTGTCATCTAAAGAAGCCACATGCTTGTCACCTCTATTCATTTCTTGGACCTTTATAGAAGAGGCACCATTTACCCAATCCAAGGTCTTAACCTTGTGCTCTTCTATTCTCATCATTTCTAACAATGGAACCTTGACATTTATTTGTGAAAGCAATTTAGTCATATCAATGGGAACATATGTATGGTTGCCCATGTCTTGCTTAATCTCAGTGACATCTTTATCCTCCTTTTGGACAGTCAAGTCAGACTTACCTTTGTGCACAAATTCATCTTCCTTCTGAGGTATAGGAACAACTATCTTTGGTGCTTTTGATTTACCTTGAGGTATTGCAACAGGTCCCATCTTCTTTTTTACTTTAACCTTACTGACAACACCAGCATCTTTCTCCTTTTCCTCATGTTGTTGTGTACTCTTTTCTAATTTCTTGATAAACATGCTACCAGGTTTACCATTTGTGCCTCCAACTATCCTATTTCTTAAATTATAATTGCTCCTGGCTTGAGTGACCATGTATGCAGTGATTTGAGCAATTTCTTCATCAAAAGGTCACCTTAAGGAAACATGTTCCTCACACTTCACTGTACCACATCCAACATCATCAAATTCTTCTTCCTCATTATCATTAGAGTCAACCTCATCCCATGCATGTGAAGAAGTCATTGCACAACCACTCTGAACATATTGCTTATCTTGTTCTTGATTCTCAAATAAATTCAGAGCAATAACACAATGTTCTCAACTATGAGGAGACTGACAAGCAGTACACCATGGGACATCATCATTCATGTTGACTAAATTTCTTTGCAAAGGATCATGAATCCTATCATTAGGCCTATCCCTTTTAACTAGAAAAATGGGCTTGCCATCCTTCCACTAAGTATTGTATGGGTAATTCTGCATTCTTGGTTGCCTACTAAAATTACTTGAAACAGGCTGGTCATTTTTTGGAACCCTATTGTTTCTTTTTTCATCAAGCTTTAGATCCTCTATAGCACTTAGAATCTTCTTTAGATTATCCTCCTCTTTTAGCTTATAATTAGCAGACCTTCCCATTGCTTTCTTATTTTGCATTTGAGGCCTATAATCATCTCTTCTCCCTAATTTTCCTGATATTCTTCTATTACTTTCTATGTTGATAGCCAACTTGTAAGCCTCTCCAAGATTTCTAGGGTTCTTATCCCTTAAAAGGTACCCCATCTTTGCATCAAAAGCATTTAAGTATGTCACAAGACACACTCTATCATCTAATTTGATAACTTGCAGGAGCCTACGCATAGCCTTTTGGAATCTTATGTTAAATTCAAGGACCTCTTCATTCTGATTCTTCTTTATTTTATTAAATTCATTCAAAATAAAACCCTCATTTGTTTTATCTCCATAATGCTCCTTGAAACAATTCTTAAATTCATTCCAAGATCCTATACTAGCATGGGGCAATCCTCTAAACTAGTCCCTAGCATCCTCGGTCAGAGATTATACAAATAACTTCATTACAACATCATCAGGCTCAATATTATAATCATCTATTACATCCATAAAAAAATTTAGATGTTCCTCACATGTGATGACATTGTTCCCAGCAAACTTTGGGAGTTTCTTTCTAATTTCATCAGGAATTACATTAGGATAACCAGGACTACCAAAAAAGATAAGCTCTTTGTACCTTTCATGAATAGGAACTCCCTGAGGTGGGTCCATTCCTTGAGATGTAGATGTCCTTATGTTTGAACCAGTAGGAATTTTAGCAACACCCAGAATGCCATTTGTCTGATTTGCAAGGTTACCATGATTTTCACCTTGTCCCAAAAAGGAAGCAACAGCATTTGAAGGCCATGAGGTATGCTTGAGAAAATCAATCTTCTTCCTTATTTCTGTACCAGTAGCCTCCAACTCTACCTTCTCTAATTCTTTATCTAATATTTCTTTTTCCTTTCTAGCCTTTTCAAGGTCTGCATCTAATCTCATCCCTTGATCTAATGGGTCTTCCACATGAACTTGTTCATTGATTTGAACTCCAATAGCCTTTTGTTTGCCTTTATCCCTAGACATAGTTACCTCATGTGTTCTCTACATAATAGGTTGTTCCTCTACTATTTCAGGCTCTGGGACAAAATTAATTGTCTCCAAATCTAACAACTACCTCTTTAGTTGATCAGCCCTTATAATGGCTTGTCTTACTCTATCTTCTTTATCCTTTTCTCTTTGTTTTCTGATAGAAACTTGTTCTTGGACTCTTCTTTCCAATTCATAGACCTCCTCAAAGATCTCTTCTAATTTTGGGAGAGTAGTCTCAGACTCATCATCTCCCACTTGAAATTCATCCTCATACTGGTTCAATCCCAAATCAACAGCCTCTTCATATTCTGAAATATTTTCTTCTTGACTAGGCTTGGTTTGAGGATCTTGTCTTGTATCCCTTTTACCTTTCCAAGTCTGAGAAACATTTCTTTTCTGCTTTCCTCTCCTTGTCTGACTAGGCCTAGAAGTGCTTGGAATACCTTCTTCCATTCCATCTTCAGGATGCTCCTTTCTCCAGGACCTAGTACCTCTTTAACTCATTTTATAAATATTCTACTAACCAGCACTACTAAAGAGATGTTTGAGTCACCACCCAAGTATATTGGGAATCTTACAATACAACTTCCTCACTTAACAAATATCCAAATGAGCTTGACAAGACAAGGGACAAGAATAACCTTGTTTTTTCCAATGATGACCTACTGGTTAATATAGACATGTGTAACATTTCCCCAGTAGAGTCACCATCTTGTTGGTGTTCAAAATAGATGTTTATGCTCTTAGGCTGCCAATATACCCTCAGGTTGATTTTAGGATTGGTTAATTCCAAAATGTATAAGGATCTTAGGGTAACTGGACCAACTATATTGACAAGACTACTCTCTTCACTTCTGGCTCTGCAAAACCAAGGTATGTGCACCTAACCTAGTGAAAATTATACTTCACACACCAAAGACTAGGTCTCAACAACAAATTGATAGTAAGAAAGTACTAAATGCTAACCTCACATTCATTGACTCTCCATTACTATAGGGTAACAAAATCACACAACCAACAACTTAAAGCTCGAAAAGGTTATTGATTTCAATATTTGGGATGTGATAGCTCCAATCAATGTATGTTAACAAGAGAAATACTCATTTAGGCCAGTGCCTCATCCATTGGGCAAGATTTCTTAGACACAAAGACACACAGACTTGAGAGTATTTTAGAACTCATAGCCATAAATACATTTATCCTAATCTTTACTACTTATAAGACATCCTTACATAGACAAGGGGCAAACTCATATCCAATTTAGAGCATTGTTTAATCCAATCCTAGATCAGAACTCAAGAATGAAGATACATACATAAAAACAATATGTAATGAGCTAGAAAACTCAAAGCTTACCTGACTTGACACAAAGGAGAGATAAGAATCAGATATTTGTTTTAAGTATGATGAATTCCTTCTATGTATACAGTGAATCACAAGACACCCTACTTGCAAATTATAGCTTAGACCTGCAACTTTCTTCTTTCATTAACAAACATTGAGTCAAAAAAAACTATTACAAAACCTTGGGACCAGAAACTAGGGATTGTTTTTGAACTTCAAAACTGGAACCGCACAAAATAAAAAATTTCCACATTATATACCACTAGTTACCTTGGAATCCCAAACAAGTTAGGATGCAACAAGCTATGGATAACCAATGTAAGGGTTAGGGTTTCCACCCCACAAACAATTCAAACAGATCAAAAATTAATACATTAGAGGGAAAACCAAGCAACCCTGAGCAATCAAATCCTAAATTGATCTTCACTTATGGTAATTCTTCTGGAAATGTACTGAAGATCATGAAATTCCTACAAATTCCTCTGATTTGACCCCTACAGCATGCCTCGAGCACCATTTATTCATTCTCTCCATGGCATAAAAATCCCTGCAGTCAATCATCATACTCGTTGGACTACACTACAATAGTTGGCACCACCAAACTAATCAAATCCGGCTGCTAAAACATTAAAAACTAGTCCTTTATGTCATTGAGAAACCCTCAAAAATTTGAATTCAAACTGCAATGGTCACTTTCATGGTTCTAGTAGCAAATTGGTGGACATCATTCAAATTGAGATCAACTTTATATCATGACTGTTCAATCTTGATATTTCACGAGCTTTATGATTTACCTTTATAGGAATCCTGGTTACATTTGGCAACCACACGTCAAAAGTTTTTCCCTATTCATAGAATGTTTCACCTCACCACCAGTTAATTTAGCTATTATGTGAACATAGTGCTCGCTGAATTGGTAATTGATTTGGAGCCTCACCATCTTACTCAGTGAATGAGCAAATCCTTTGAAAATTTGTCAGGCCGCCAAAACCTTGTCCAAACCGCCAAAAAGACCGAGAAACTTTACTGGGCCCACATCAAGAAAATTGACAGCTATCTCATCTTCGCATAGACCTCCAAGATTCCTTCAGATCATAAGGCAACCATTGGATGAAGAATTGTTCCCTACTCTAACAACCCTCTGACACAAAAAAGAATCAACAGCTAGTGCAACTTCACAAGCCTCTGACACACTCCATAAGATCTTATGCCCATCATTGATTTTCTAACAATGTCAAGACCCACTGAAAAATTTAAAAACTAGGTCCCACTGACAAATGCCACCATATTAGGTTGTGGACCAATGAGAAGCTACCAATCTGCTATGTCTGACACAGGTCCCACTGACCTCTCCCTAATTCCAAATCGATGACTGTCACATGATCGCATGGCTTGGAAAGATTCCATGTGATCATATGACAACCACAAGATTAAAAGGTCACTGAGATATCGGGCCCACCTGACAAAAAATCCAACTAATCATTGACATGACCAATGAGAAACTAGCAAGACAGCATGACATGGCAATGGACCCACATTGACCCTTCTTCAGGGAATGCATCAGATGACCATTGTTAAAGCATTATGTTAAAACCCACGCATCTTCCCTCAATGATATACCAACAATTATTGATTCTACTCACTTGTTAGAAAGTCAATAGGGAAGGAAGATAGGGCCCACTGGGACAGATGGCATACGGTCACAAATTCGCATGTCAGAGACCTCTGATATGAAACATTCTTGCGAACAAGTGATAGCCACAAGTTTAAAAGCCTGAAGACTTAGGGAAAATTTGAGCGGGGGAACTAGGACTTAGGAATTATTAAAGGACCCTACCTGACATGAAACCTTAGTTGCATGATCGCATAGCATGAAAATGGCTCATGCAATCATGCGAAAAACTACTCAATAATTAGCACATGCGCTATAGAACTTTTAAGTGGCCCAAAAAGGTAACATGAAAATAGATTTAAAACAGGGCACACTAGGGTTTTTCAAACAAATGACTAGATTTTCAAAATTTTCACCTAGGGTTTAAACCAAAGACAAGGAAAAAGGATGCAGAGGCTAGGAACAAGGGTATGCAGCCATGAAAATTTTCACTAGTGCTAACACAGCCTCTCTTTGAATCTCTGCAACGTCACCCTATGCTGCCCTCTCCTACCAATCTCTCTCAGCTCATGCATTGGCTAAATATTGATCTCGCACAACAATGGTAATCCTGATCTGCTAGATCTCAGTCTCCAAAGCCTAGATCCTAGCCCTAAGATCCTCCCCTCCTCCCCCTATAGGCTGATCCTACCCAGCATCCACCCCTCGATGAACTAATCTCATTGCATCATCTCCCTCATCATTAGAAGCCTATCTCTGTGACTATTTCTAGCCACTAGATCAAGATCCCTGTCCTCTCTCTCTCACCCTCCTTCCATCTCCCTCATCTCCCCCATCTCCCCCATCTCTGTGCTCCCATCACCACCCTATGCCACCAGCTGGGCATCAGGAATTGTAAACCGTGCGAATGGATACCTCCACCACTCTACCCTATAGGTTGCATCTGCACCTGCATCTGCCATGTCCAAGAGATAGTCCCATGGCTCCTTGCATATCCCTACGACATCCTATACTACATGTTGGTAGTCCAACATTGGTAGCCATCTCTGTCCCTCCTCATCCTTGACTCAGGCATATGTGGTTGTCTCTGTGGGTACCCTCTGCTATCGCCCAAACTGCCTCCATACTCAGGAGATGACGAAGCATTCAACTATCTCAGAGTGTTGACCTACTAGTGGTCATTTGCATAGCATGTATCCCAGCTCCCACTCTTGATCACTCCATAGCTCACAGGCCCTATATGGTCTCCACTAAAATGATGTGAGCTCATCCAAGAGCCTCATGTAGTATGTCACATCTCCACTATGGGGCTATGAAATGAATCCTATGTACCTATAGATATAGGGGCCTCTCCGCTCCCTAGTCTACACATATGGGTGCACAATGGCGATGTGCTCCCATGCCCATACCTGTGCTAAGACCACACTGCATGCCCATGTCCTACTCTCTCTATAGATGATCTCATGGAGCTCATGGTACATGTTTGGTAGGATGGCTGGGCCCCATGCCATCCATCATGGGTGTGCTATCAAGTCTGTAACTAATATGCCCTAGCCCAATGGGAACCCTCTCTGGCTCTTGTATGTGATCAGTGCTTGTGCTACTATAGAGCATACTATGCATGAAACCAAAAAATCTTAACCAAACTCCTCCATCAGCTGGTCCCAACTGAGGTGTCTATCAATAATAGTAACATCTTGGAACATGTCCTAGATGGCCTGCCATCCCTTAGTCAGATCCTGGTCATAGTATACCTGTGCCAACAAATAAATCATGCCAGTTTCTATCATATGGAAACTTTACATCTATGCATATTTAATAACATGAATATACTCACTGGATCGCCATGGTTGGATACTCTGAGGATTTGATAGACATCCTCTAGGGTGATAGTCGCCTCTCCAGTAGGCAGATGAAAGGTGTTGTGCTCACTATGCCACCTCTCAGCCAATGTTGTCAGTAGCCCATGATCTACCTGAATATGGGGCATATCCAGCAAGAACCCTAATCCCATAGTGATCAAGTCATCTCGTCTAGGAGTATCAAGATCTCTGATGCACCATAGCCCAATCACTCTATGTGCTCTAATGAGGAGCACTAGGAAGTTCTCCTACAAGCCATAAACCTAAACCAGATGTCAGAACATATCATGATGGATGTCTAAAATCAGTATAAATAATCTTAAATGCAAACATTGTCTAGACCCATGTCATATTGCTCAAAATCTAAAACATGTCATATTTCTTACACTAGTGCGATACTATTTTTGATAAAGTATTGTGCGATACTTTCCTCAAAAACAATGCCATAATATTTTTGAGTATGATAGTTCACATAGGATTGCATGATGTTTTGTCTGGTATTGTGCGATACTAGATTGAACACCTGCGCGATACTTTGTGGACCCATGAACTATCATATGATAAATAGTATCAAAGGGGTGCAATACTTTATCAGTATCGTATGAAATTTCACACAAGTGAAATTTGAAATATTTCAAAAAAATTAAAAACATGTTTTAAATGTAATAAATAGCTCATAAATGACTCAAAAGGGTGAGTTTTTTTGAAAACTTACCGGGGCACCATACTGAGGAGGCCGGTTGTGCAACCAAGCGCGCTCAAATTGATGTTTGTGTATTGGAATAGCTTCTTGCTAGGCCATAATCTCTCTCTAAGCTCTAAAAATTCTCAAATCAAAATAAGACAAATGAATTTGAAAATGACCTTTTTACCCCCTTTTATAGCATTTTGACTTTTTGACCTAATTTTTTAAACATCTCAGAATTGTGCAAAAATTGCACCCCTAGCTAATTTCGACATCCTAGATTCATTTTCGGGATCAAAATTGAAATTTGAGTTCATCTTGATAGTCAAAATCAAATTTTAAAATTTCTCCTTCTTTTGCGTAGTTGGCTGACCTTTTGAGGATTGATCCTTTGATCTTTGTTGGGGCATCTTCATTTCTTCATCCCCATCTCTTTCAACCTACTAGTCTTTCATTCATTTTCATTCAATTCATCTCTCTGAGGTTTGACTTCATCTTTATCCTATATCTTTCCTAGTCAAACCTAGTCAAACTGGGGCATATCTTCACTGCTTGATGGTTATCCTCTCATCTTTCACCATCGATTATGATTTCTAGTGATTTGATCAGATTTATCAATTTACTGTTTCTCCTCTACCTGATTTCAATTTTGATTCCTAGGGGGCATTGCTTATCAAACTTCAATCCTTGATTCATCTTTTCAATCAAACCTTGCTTGAGATTCTTATCTCTTATTTGAGACTTGACGATCTCCTATTTACAAGTATGTTGGTCTTATCTTTTTCATCTTATGCTTACCATTGTCCTGATATGTTCCCATCTGTCGAACACATGTCTGGGTTGTTTTGTGATCCCAAATCGATCTCATACTTCAATTTCATTCTTTGACTGCATGTGATCCCAAATCGATCTCACATTGGTCAAAGAGGGGCAAATGTATGCACTCTAAAGTGGTCTCCTAGGCTTTGGGCCCCCATTCAGTAATTTATCAAACCCCTGAATCAATATTTTTAAAAATTAATATTTTTCAAATTATATCAATTTCCTTGATCAAATCCTAAATCTATCATTTATTCGATTATTTTCTATGGGCTAACCATTTTATCCTAAGTCTTTATTTATTTAAAAGGGATTTCCTCCCCTTTTATTAAATAAAAAGCCCCCACTTTCCTATTATCCTAAGTTGCACAAATAAAGCATTATTCTTATTTTATAAAAAGAAGAAAAGGCCTTTTTGTCTTATATGGGACACAAAAGTCAACTCTTATTTTCTCATTAGAAGAGATTTGTGCACATGGATTGCTCCTCTTACAAGCTCCACCCTTGATTAAATATTTTGCCTCTTAATCTCCATGGTCCATTCCTTTTCAATTCTTTTAAAAAGGAGAGCTCTCTTCTCATTTTAGGATCCCAACTTTTCATACTAATCTTATGTTGTAGGATTTCTTGGTGACTTTGGAGCTTTGGAGATCTTCATGCATTTAGCTTTCATTCTTGCATTCTTAGCTTAAGCTTTCATGGCATCTAGCTTAGTTTCCTTTATGCTCTAGCTTAGCTCACATAGCTTAATTAGCAAGGATTTGTAATACTTCCATCTTTCATTTCCATAGCTTACTTGCATCTTCATTCTTAACATAGTTTTGCATTACATTTTCATCTTGATTCTTGAAGATATTGGCATCCTTTCCCTTATCTCTTTGAATCTCCCATTGTGTGGTTTACTAGCAAGGTTGCATGCTTCAATAGGTCTAGCTGAGAGCACTATACACATCCTTGTGACTCCATGCCTAGGGAGCTCTAGGTCACTTTCTAAAAGTTTTCCATTCATGGATTCTCTTCGAAGTAATGACATAGAGAAGTGCACAATCTAGTGTGTACACATCTCTACAAACAGTTTTGAACAACTTTTCATAAAAACTACAAAAACAAAAACAAGTTCTTCCACACCTCTGCTTCTTCTTGCAACTTTTTCCTAATATTTTGTCTTCACCTCCAAGTGTAAAACCAAATTAGGTTTTCCATTATTCTTAAAATGTATTTCTCCAATCTCAATTGACTCATCAAAACATAAAAATCCTTACCACGTGAACCAAATCACAACACGTGTTTTCATTTCCAATGTGTAATATTCCTTCAATATTATTTGTCAAACATGCCTTGGAATCATAAAAGTATCTATACACAAGTTCCAATAAATTGAGTCAATCATCTCCTTGAACAATGTACCACATTTTTTCTGTTGTCCAAATTTAGTGAAAATTCCATCATCATGACTGATTTGGATAAATAAGACAAATTGTATAAAAACCTTTGTTTATACTTATTCACTATACTAACCATTTGTTAGTGTTTTAACTTTTACCTATACCAGTTCAAGATCTCACTATTTTCCTTTAGCAATATATTCCCTTTACCTGACTGACCTTCACCTAGTGTCCTGTGTACTGATTACCATGTTACATGCCTAGTTGGTAAATAGCTTACTAGTTGGTTATACCTATTTACTGGTAGGTGTAACTTCACATACTTAGAAAATATGATTTCACAGATCGAATGGTTTTCCAGCAATGAAAACCATTCTCTTCATACACATCATAAATTTCATCTATGACATCAATATGCCAATAAGATTAAGTATAGTATTGATAATAATTAAATATTACTTAATGTGAGCTATGATATTCTTAATTACTAAATTTTAAATATATGAATATGTTACATATTATTTATATAATTTATGTGACATATTATTAATATGTGTATTAATGATAATAAAATCATTCATTATAGTTATATTTATCTACTATATAGTTTTGATTTTATAATTATATTGAGTTATTTAATTATGTCTTTTAGTTAAGAGTTAGTTAGGGATTGGTTACCTTTGGAAAATCTATTTGTATGGATTCTCTTTTTCTTTTGGGGGGAAAGGGGCTAAAATATTGATGAGAGGTTTTTCTTTTCATGGAGATTTTTGGAGAAAAACTTATGATTTGCGAGAGAGTTTTTGTGAGCATAATCTTTTAACGATTTATAAGTTTCTTTATTTGGGGGAGAGAGTTATATATGAGAGTTTCAAGGGTTGAGAAAGGGATTTTCTCTTGTGTAATTGGGTCTTCTTCTTCTTCCATGGATATTTTTTAGTGGAGAGGGTTTGAATGATGCATCTCAAGTTGGATTTTTTTTCCTCTCTTTTTCTGCTTCCTCCTTCGGTTGAATGTTCATTGAAGTTGAGGTATGGATTGAATTTATTAATTTCATTATTTATCTAATATAATTATCACTACTAAATATATTAAGTGTTTTCATTAGTGAAATGGTGAGTTATGGTGAGTGAAGAATCAGGTCGATGAAGATAAAGACAGTCAGTAATGACAAGGAAGAACAATTACCGAGAAATCAATATTACAAAGAAAAATGGACACTGAACAAATACAATTACCGAGCATAATGGTTACTGAGAAAAGGAAAATTACCGAGTGAGTATGTTAACCGAGGAAGAGTATTATCAAGCAGGAACAACATGATAACTAAGAAGATCAACAAAGGCTACCGAGAGACATAGGATGAACATAAAACTTTGATTAGATTCTACTGAGAAAGAAAATAGTTTACGAAGATCAAGGAGAAAGAAAATGATTTACAAAGATTGAGGAGAAAGTTAGGTAAGATTTATTGGAATTGAAACATGATTGTAAATGATCCCAATGAAAAGTTTGAACCAATGAAAATGAAGAAAATATTTCTTGGAAAGTGGAAATGAATATGGATCATAGATATAATCATCTGAGCATTCTAGAAGGATCCAAACCCTAATTAGGTCAAGTAAAGAGGAAGCTACAAGATTACTATATAAGGATGGATTGAGAAAAGATTAGCAGAGAGAGGATGAAATAAGGAGAGAAATAAGAATAGAGATAAAGAAGATAGTGCTACTGAGTAGTGGAAGTGGATGAATTTGGTGAAATCAGTAAGAGAAAGGTGATGAGATAGCACAAAACATAAAGGATCTAACCTAGCATACAGGTATATACATTATTCCAGATCAAATTTTATAGGAATACATTATTGTTATTGTATTCTCAAATCCCACATATTGGGTAGGACTTAACAGGCCTGCTACGTTGTAAATCTCTTAACAAAGTATACACTTAATGAGTGTTGTAAAATCCTTTTACAAAGTAGAATTTAGTAGGTCTTGTTTGTATTACTCCTAACAGGGTAAATCATCAAAAGTGATACTTTTGTATGCTGTAACTAAGAAACCTTTAAGCTACAGTAGTGAAGTATTATGGGTGTCATCCCCATCGTAGTGTTTCCCTGTAACCAAGTGCTTCAGCATGACCAAAATCATGTGTCAAATTGTGAGGCCTACCTCAGCTTAGCTTAGCATTAGCACTATAGTTACTATTTATGATTCAGATGATACTATTTGAGACTATTGGACATTTTAAAACATATATTATTTTGAGGATCTCATATCATGTTATCATATATTATGATTTGCTGAATATCTACTCAGGTAGAACCATATGTTATTATGTTGGTTGTTTACATAATTGAGTTATATGATGTATTGTGATGGATATACATGTTAGCATGTTCAGGAATGCAAATGAATAAAAGATTAGTTTATGTGATTAAACTAGAGGTAGATACTGATGAAAGTATATGATGTGAATGGTTTTTGTTTTACATTATGTATTTCATTATGTACATGTTGATTTATTGGACGTACTGATGTGTGCAATTAAGTGTGCAAGAAGTTGACCATGGTACTAAATTCGGGGTTTTAGAAACTAACTTATGTACTCACTCTAATGCCAAGATCCTATCTATGAAGAGATGTGGATCTCATTGTAATGTATTTTGTTTCGTGAAAGTGCATTTGCATGGTTGTATTTAAATTGTTTTGTAAATGTGATAAAGTCATGCCAAATGTATTTTTGTATAGTGTCACTTGACACCAAGCATTTGTGAGTTGGCATGACTAGTAAATGTGTTTGTAATGTGGGAAATTCGGATGGAAACTTTTAGTGGGTTTTTAGAGGGTCCCGGAAGCTTCTAGAGGGTAGATAGGACCTAATTTAGCCCCCCACTTGATATGTTTAGGGTCTAGGGTCAAAAGAAAGCCCAACACTCATTTTGACACCTTTTAAATTAGCCTCTTAGCCTAAATTCGAGATTGTAGGGGTGGGTGAAGATAGGCAATAAATTTTAGCCACCCATGTGATTCATACACCCTTAGGAAAGTCCAGGAGTTTCACATAGGAACTTGAACCAGTTATTTTGTAACCTTGAGCCTATTTAAGGTGGGGTAGAGGTTCTCACTTATACACACATTGGAAGAGTAAAGTTACTCTCTTGGAATTACTTTGGAGAGGAGAGAAACACCTAGCTTTGGAAGGAGATAGTTGGAGAAGGAAAGGCTTAGAGAGGAAGCTCCTACAACATCTTTTCCACTTGAGCTTAGGACTTAAGGCTGGACTTCATGAACCCACTATAATCTAGTTATTTTCATGAACAAAGAATCTATGTTGTAATGTATGTATTTCATCTCCATGTGATTCAAAGTATAAATATGTGTTTTGTGTTTTATTTGTGCTTATGATTTTTGAGGGAATCAAGGCCCACTCACCCTTGGGAGGGCAGAGTAACCTTGATAGGGTGTAGGTAGTTGGATTCACAAGCATATGAGGGTGTCCCTGGTATGGGAAGGATGAGGCATGGATGTTATGGGCTCCATGTTGCCAATCTGTGGGGGTCATAAGGAGTATTGACAGAATGAGTCCATGTGTGGGCTATTCTACTTATTTGGATATGGGAGAATGAGAGCCATAGTATGGTCTATTCTACATATCTTGGTTATGATGTAATGAGGTGCATTGAGGCCTATTCCTCACTTGTTTCTTTTTACAGATTGGATTCTCCACTTGTGTTATGCCCTCTACACCCTACTATATTCAGGTCCTATTCTTAGTGACCAAGTAAACCTTGGATGGGTTATCTATTGCTCATTGTATGTTTGGTTATGTGGATGCATGTTTGTCACCCGTTGGTTTCTGAGACCCCTAGCTCGGGGTTGGCCTTGTAAAGGCCTAGGTTGGGAGGTGAGCCTCCATGGTCAACCTAAATGAATTCTCTTGACATGTTTTGAAGATGCTTTTGGGAGCTTGGCTATTGTGAAGAATTGGTCTTCATGTTGTTGTTCCAAATGTGAACCTATGTAATTGTATGGAAGCATGATGTTCTTCCTTAAAAGATGTATTCAGTGGCATTGTGTATTAACCCTTTTATAATTCAATTGTTCAAACAAGTTTTATTGTATCATTCCCTTATGTGGAAGTCTTGTCAATGTGAAGGATTGATCTCCAAATGTTGATCCTATGTACCCTTTGTAAAATTATAATGAAGGGAAGTTGTCCTTCTCTGTGAATGTAGTCAGTGGAGTTATGTGTTGTAAAGCCTTTGTGAAAGTCAGTTATTGAGGACATGAATTATGTTAATTATTCAGATAAACTATTACATTGTATCTATTCTTTGATTATGCAAAAGCTTCATTACTTAATGAATATAATTAAGGAAAGGAAAGTTATTTATTCCATTTGATTATTGATGAGAAAATTGTATTTTGGGAGTGTAAATCTTAGATTGATGAGATCATGAGTTAAGATCATTTTACAAGTAAAATACTCATTTCTATTTGCTCTTGCATAAATTAATACTGGTAATTACCCTTGTAAAGACTGTTCGATTAATGGAAATCTCATAAGACCATAATTAGATGTTGAAAGAAAGTCATAACAGGACTTAACCTTTTAGGATTTATAAAAAAAGAATTTCGTAAGTTGTTGTTTGTTGTGTTCACGCTCGAAAATTCTGGGCATGACATTTTGGTATCAGAGCGAGGTTTCGACACCGAACCTTGCACCATTACGTTTCCCATCAAACTTAGAGAAAAATAGTTTATGATCAATAGAATTAATTTGAACAAAAGATATGTTGATTTAATTAAATTGGTTTGAGTTATCCAAATAAATACTTAGACTAATTACTTTTTTATGAAATTTTGTTAGAGGAATCTTTCCAAATTTATCATAAATTTTAAGAACACTTAATGAGAAATTAATTATGTGTATATATAATTATAGAAGATATAATTATGTATATATATAATTATAGTTATATATTTGAATTATTATAAAAGTGTAAAATTAGTTATTATATATATATATATATATATATATATATATATATATATATATATATATATATATATATATATATATATATATAAATAAGATTTTAATTTAAATAAAAAAAATTTTTAAAAAAATAAATAAATAATTTTTTTATGAAATTGTGGGTGGGGCGGGCCAAAGCCCTAACCCCAACCCACGGCCCCCGTGCTACGCACAGTGGCCGTGCTGTGCGAAGCACAGCAAGCGAGCACGACACGGCTCGACCGGCGCACAGACATTTTTATATTGTCTTATTATGAATCATGTTGGAAATAGTTAAATGTAAATACGTTGCTAACAATCAAAGTGTTTCACGAATAGAGTTTATTTATCATCTTTCTAGAAGTGTATAAATATATTATTAAATTATGTTTCTGTCAAATAATAGTATTCTATTTCTTTTAAGTTGAGAATATTACAAATCAATATTAGCTAATAGAAGGATTAAGGTTATTTAAATTTGATCATCCCTTTTAGGGATTGTTATTAGCTATATGATAGCTTAAATATCAATAGTTTAATTATCAAATGAACCATGTAAAATAGGTCATTACGATAACTTGAAACAAGTTATCATTCAAAGACAGTTGAATACCTATGAGTTGCTAATATAGATTAAATAAGTTGGAACTCTTAGTTGATAAAATTTTCACTAGCTAAATGTTTCTAAGTGAATTTCTTAAAATCAAAACCTATTTATCTTATCGTGATTCAAAGACTATAGTTACCATTTACAACACTTTGGGAACTTAACCCTCTGCGTAGGTGCTAAAATTTTAAATTTCATTTGTAGGATGCCTCCAGTTACTCGTCAGTCTCGTGCAAGAGGGTGAGGTCGTAGGCGAGCTCCTTCTACTCGTGCAGAGGAAAGACAAGAGGTAGGAGCTTCTGGAAGGAATCAGAATCCCCGTCTCAAGCCAACTCTTGATCCTAACCAAGCCATTTTATTGGCTTTACAGAATCTAGCCAAAATCATCCTAGAGAGAATGCCTCATGTAGCCCAATAGGAACAAGAAGAAGTTGGTGGTGGACTTGGGGCAATAGCTAGAGAACGAAGTAGGAGTCCCCCTCCAAGGAATGAAGAAGGTCGGGTAGCGAACGATGGGGAATCTGTTCATGGACCAGAACCTCCACCCGGTACAATGGCTCCTCGGGACATAGGGGACCACATTAGAGATTCGATGCAACTTAAACCATCGCCATTTGAAGGATTGACCAAAGGAACAGAAGCTGAGTCTTGGCTTCTAAGCCTAGGACGGTGCTTCGGGTTATGCCCTTATGAGAGTAACCTTAAGGCCCATGTGGCAATCCATCTTTTGAGAGGAACAACCTCCACATGGTGGAGACGAGGAATTCAAAGGTCACATTAATATCAATACCCTTACTTGGGAAACCTTCTTGGAAAGGTTCAAGGCCAGATACTTATCAGAACAATTCAGACAATGTCACATAGACGAGTTCCATGATCTTAAGCAAAAAGGACTCTCGGTGTCTCAATATGAGAGCAAATTTCTCGAACTTCTCCCATATGTAGAATACATGAAAGACGAAAAGCTTCAGGTCAAATGCTTTATCAAAGGATTGAACCATACCATATCTAGCATGGTGCGCATGGCGCCACCAGGGGATTTACGCTACATAGTTGAAAGAGCAATGGTAGCTGAAGATATTCAGAAGGGATCTCAGGATAGAAATCAGAATCGTAACACTGCACCTTAATCCTCTGGATATCAGAAGCCCCCTTGGAAGAAAAAATTTTCGAGGACATTTAGAACCCCACAGCCACAAACTCAGCAACCTCAACAAAACTAGAAGAAGAAGCCAACACAGGGACAATAGGGTCCTAAGCCCAAGCAGTGGCAGTCTCAGGGTCCTAAGAAGGACCAATAATCTTTGACCCCATATACACCTCCAGCACAGACACAACAACCCTATAAGGGAGAATACAGTGGGTCTACTAAAATAGGAAGTTCTCAGTATTCCAGACCTCAGAGTATTCAGATTCAGACATGAGGACCATGTTACACCTGTGGTGCCATGGGACACATGACCAGGGAATGTCCTCAGGGAAGTAGTCAATGAATAGTAGTGTCTGAACCAACAATTGGGGACATAGGCAAGTCTCACAAAGTCTTTGTAGTGGTGGACAACCGCCAGGCAGAACACCAAGCTACTATCATTGAAGCCACAAGTACGATAGGAGGTAATAATATATCTATCTTGTTTGATACTAGAGCTACCGATTCCTTTGTATCTCCAAAAACTGTGGAGCGATGCGGGCTAGTGGCAACTAAACAAGAAATTAGGTGGGAAGTCGAGTTAGCTTCAGGAGCTAGAGTGTTTGTTACCTCTATGGTTAGGGAATGTCTGATCAAAATGGGTACCTTAACCACTATAGCAGACCTTAGAATCACACCTCTTGGATCTTACGATCTAGTGCTTGGAATGGATTGGCTATATGCTCACAAGGCCAAGTTAGATTGTCGTAAGAAGATGATCGATTGTTTGGATGATGATGGTCAAGCTACCACAATTTCTGGAATCCATAGACCACTTCCACTTCATGCAATCTCCGCTATGCAACTTAAACGAAGCCTGAAGAAGGGATGTCAGTTGTTTTCTATCACCATTAATGAGAATGAGGATGAGTTAGAACAAGAAGCCTCGCTAGATGACCATCCCATTTTGTAAGAATATGCAGACGTGTTTCCTTCTCAGTTACCCGCTGTGCCTCTGCGTAGAGCAGTTGATTTTCACATAGACCTTGTACCCGGAGCAGAACCAATCTCCAAAGCACCTTACAGGATGACCACTAATGAGTTAAATGAGCTCAAGTTACAGCTTGAGGAATTGTTAGAGAAAGGACATATTCATCCTAGTGTTTCTCCTTGGGGTGCACCTATGATCTTCATAAAGAAGAAAGATGGGTCTCTTACGTTGTGTATGGATTACCGACAATTGAACAAAGTAACTATCAAGAATAGGTATCCACTTCCCAGAATTGATGACTTGTTTGACCAGCTTCAAGGTGCTCAAGTGTTCTCCAAGATAGATCTAAAATCAAGATACCACCAGTTGAGAATAGTGGATAGTGATATTCATAAGACCGCTTTTCGCACAGGATATGGCCACTATGAGTTCACTGTGGTACCATTTGGTCTTACAAATGCACCAGCTGTATTCATGAGTCTCATGAATGGAGTATTTTGTACATTCCTTGATAAATTTGTTGTTGTATTCCTTGATGACATCCTAATCTATTCAAAGGATGAAAGGGAGCATGAAGAGCATCTAAGACAAGTTTTGCAATGCCTTAGGGACAACCAATTGTATGGTAGTTTGTCGAAATGTGCATTTTTCAAATCAGAGATTAAATATTTGAGTCATGTGATATCAGGTGATGGAATCTCAGTAGATCCATCAAAGATTGATGCCATTATGAATTGGCCAGCACCTACCACTATGACTGAAGTGAGAAGTTTCATGGGTTTAGCCAGTTATTATAGACGGTTTATTGAGGGATTCTCTCAAGTGGCTCACCCCATCACTTCTCTTCAATGTAAGGGAAAGAAGTTTGAATGGACTGACAAATGTGATAAAGCTTTTCAAGAGCTCAAGAAAGCACTAACTAGTGCACCCATTCTTGTAGTACCAGAACCTTCAAAAGACTTTGTAGTTTGTACAGATGCTTCATTGGATGGTTTAGGGGCAGTTCTTATGCAAGGTGGAGCTATAGCTTGTGAGTCTAGGAAATGAAAGACTCACGAGCTCAACTATCGTACCCATGACCTTGAACCTGCAGCAGTAGTCCATGCCTTAGTGAAATGGAGACATTTCCTCTTGGGGCATCAGTTCGAACTTCACTCAGACCATCATAGTTTACAGTATATCTTCACTCAACCAAATCTCAATGCTCGACAATGGAGATGGATGGAATTCTTATGTGAATATGATTTTGATGTTCAATACATCAAGGGAAAAGAGAATGTTGTTGCAGATGCTTTGAGTAGGAGAAGGCATGAACTATCTTCTATGATCACAAACACCGATTTGAGAAGTCGCATCCTTCATCATTTGTAGGAAGTTGAGAGGTATGCATAGATTAGAAAGTTTATTCAATCTCAAAGACCCCTTGAAGGGAAGTATGCAGAATATACTTTGGAGTTTGATGGACTCTTGAAACATAGAGGGTGCATATATTTACCCTCATCAGGAGGATTGCGTGAGTTTGTTATGCTAGAGGCCCATAGAGCCCCTTATGCATTGCATCCTAGCGTTAAGAAGATGCATGCCGACTTGAGACATTTATATCATTGGCCAGGCATGAGAACACAGATTGCTGAATTAGTAGCTAAGTGCCTAGAATGTCAAAGGGTAAAAGCAGAACACCGACATCTAGGTGGTCTTCTTCAACCCCATGAGATACCACTATGGAAGTGGGACACCATATCTATGGACTTCATTGTTGGTCTTCCTATGTCATCATGCCGTCATGATGCCATCATGGTGATAGTTGATAAATTGACCAAAGTGGCTCATTTTTCACCTGTGCGTACTACTTTCACTACTTCATCAATAGCACAGGTATTCTTGCAAGATATAGTTAGACTCCATGGAGTACCTCGTAAGATTATCTCAGATAGGGACTCTCTCTTCACTTCATCCTTTTGGAGAGAATTGCAAGCAGCTATGGGTACTAGACTCAACTTCAGTACAACTTATCATCCTGAGACAAATGGATAGACTGAAAGGGTAAATTAGGTGTTAGAAGACATGTTACGTATATATGTGATGGACCATCAGACTTGGTGGGAGGAATACCTTCATTTAGTAGAGTTTGCCTATAACAACGGGCATCATACAACCCTGGGTATGCCTCCTTACCAGGCTCTCTATGGTAGACCTTGCCGAACACCACTCAGTTGGGATAGGATTGAGGACAGAGTTTCCATTGGTCCCAAACTAGTCAAGGACATGGAGCAACAGGTAATCTTGATTAGACAACATCTCAAAGAGGCTCAGGATAGACAAAATAAGTATGCTGATTCAAAGAGAATAGATCGAGCCTACCTAGTTGGAGATAGGGTCTTTTTGAGAGTGCAACTGCATAAGATTCCAATCCATTTTGGGAAAGGCTCTAAGCTTGTAGCTCGGTTTGTTGGACCTTTTGAGATCCTTGAGAGAATTGGACTAGTTGCTTACCGTTTAGCCTTTCCACCTAGCCTGTCTCACATCCATGATGTGTTTCATGTTTCAGTTTTGAGAAAGTATGTTTATGATGAGACTCATGTGATAGATTGGGATGCCTTGCAGGTACAGTTAGAAGGACAACTGGCTTTGGAGCCCATTCATATATTGGCCCGACAGACCCTGGCACTTCGAGGCAGGGACCTGGACCAAGTTAAGGTCCAGTGGGATTGTTATGATGAGGTCACAGCTTCATGGGAAGATACAACACAGATGAGATCAAAATTCCCTCACCTCTTTGATGAACTCCAAGAGGAGGTTCATGCCTAGAGGGGGTGGATGTGAGGCCTACCTCAGCTTAGCTTAGCATTAGCACTATAGTTACTATTTATGATTCAGATGATACTATTTGAGACTATTGGACATTTTAAAACATATGTTATTTTGAGGATCTCATATCATGTTATCATATATTATGATTTGATGAATATCTACTCAGGTAGAACCATATGTTATTATGTAGTTTGTTTACATAATTGAGTTATATGATGTATTGTGATGGATATACATGTTAGCATGTTCAGGAATGCAAATGAATAAAAGATTAGTTTATGTGATTAAACTAGAGGTAGATACTGATGAAAGTATATGATGTGAATGCTTTATGTACATGTTGATTTATTGGAAGTACTAATGTGTGCAATTAAGTGTGTAGAAAGTTGACCATGGTACTAAATTCAGGGTTTTAGAAACTAACTTATGTACTCACTGTAATGCCAAGATCCTATCTATGAAGAGACATGGATCTCGTTGTAATGTATTTTGTTTTGTGAAAGTGCATTTGGATGGTTGTATGTAAATTGATTTGTAAATGTGATAAAGTCATGCCAAATGTATTTTTGTATAGTGTCACTTGACACCAAGTATTTGTGAGTTGGCATGACTAGTAAATGTGTTTGTAATGTGGGAAATTCGAATGGAAACTTTTAGTGGGTTTTTAGAGGGTCCTGGAAGCTTCTAGAGGGTAGATAGGACCTAATTTAGCCCCCCACTTGATATGTTTAGGGTCTAGGGTCAAAAGAAAGCCCAACACTCATTTTGACACCTTTTAAATTAGCCTCTTAGCCTAAATTCGAGATTGTAGGGGTGGGTGAAGATAGGCAATAAATTTTAGCCACCCATGTGATTCATACACCCTTAGGAAAGTTCAGGAGTTTCACATAGGAACTTGAACCAATTATTTTGTAACCTTGATCCTATTTAAGGGGGGGTAGAGGTTCTCACTTATACACACATTGGAAGAGTAAAGTTACTCTCTTGGAATTACTTTGGAGAGGAGAGAAACACCTAGCTTTGGAAGGAGATAGTTGGAGAAGGAAAGGCTTAGAGAGGAAGCTCCTACAACATCTTCTTTTCCACTCAAGCTTAGGACTTAAGGTTGGACTTCATGAACCCACTATAATCTAGTTATTTTCATGAACAAAGAATCTATGTTGTAATGTATGTATTTCATCTCCATGTGATTCAAAGTATAAATATGTGTTTTGTGTTTTATTTGTGCTTATGATTTTTGAGGGAATCAAGGCCCACTCACCCTTGGGAGGGCAGAGTAACCTTGATAGGGTGTAGGTAGTTGGATTCACAAGCATATGAGGGTGTCCCTGGTATGGGAAGGATGAGGCATGGATGTTATGGGCTCCATGTTGCCAATCTGTGGGGGTCATAAGGAGTATTGACATAATGAGTCCATGTGTGGGCTATTCTACTTATTTGGATATGGGAGAATGAGAGCCATAGTATGGTCTATTCTACATATCTTGGTTATGATGGAATGAGGTGCATTGAGGCCTATTCCTCACTTGTTTCTTTTTATAGATTGGATTCTCCACTTTTGTTATGCCCTCTACACCCTATTGTATTCAGGTCCTATTCTTAGTGACCAAGTAAACCTTGGATGGGTTATCTATTGTTCATTGTATGTTTGGTTATGTGGATGCATGTTTGTCACTCGTTGGTTTCTGAGACCCCTAGCTTAGGGGTGGCCTTGTAAAGGCCTAGGTTGGGAGGTGAGCCTCCATGGTCAACCTAAATGAATTCTCTTGACAGGTTTTGAAGATGCTTTTGGGAGCTTGGCTATTGTGAAGAATTGGTCTTCATGTTGTTATTCCAAATGTGAACCTATGTAATTGTATGGAAGCATGATGTTCTTCCTTAAAAGATGTATTTAGTGGCATTGTGTATTAACCCTTGTATAATTCAATTGTTCAAAAAAGTTTTATTGTATCATTCCCTTATGTGGAAGTCTTGTCAATGTGAAGGATTGATCTCCAAATGTTGATCCTATGTACCCTTTGTAAAATTATAATGAAGGGAAGTTGTCCTTCTCTGTGAATGTAGTCAGTGGAGTTATGTGTTGTAAAGCCTTTGTGAAAGTCAGTTATTGAGGACATGAATTATGTTAATTATTCATATAAATTGTTACATTGTATCTATTCTTTGATTATGCAAAAGCTTCATTACTTAATGAATATAATTAAGGAAAGGAAAGTTATTTATTCCATTTGATTATTGATGAGAAAATTGTATTTTGGGAGTGTAAATCTTAGATTGGTGAGATCATGAATTAAGATCATTTTACAAGTAAAATACTCATTTCTATTTTCTCTTGCATAAATTAATATTGGTAATTACCCTTGTAAAGACTGTTCGATTAATGGAAATCTCATAAGAACATAATTAGATGTTGAAAGAAAGTCATAATAGGACTTAACCTTTTAGGATTTATAAGAAAATAATTTTGTAAGTTGTTGTTTGTTGTGTTCACGCTCGAAAATTCTGGGCATGACACAAATCTATTCATGTGTGCTATGTGTTCATGTTACAAATAGTGGTTTTCTTTGCACCAAATATCAATCTTTCAATGCCCAATACAACCAATGGACTTATAAAAGACACAAGAGGTGGTTAAGCCATGTCATAAATCTCGAGGGGAGTGCTCACCTTTTTTATAATAATATCTCCCTTAGCATTATGTGATGGGATTTGAACTTGTGATCAAGTTGTAATACAGTTAGGTATGGGAACTATATTTGAATTGTTTTATCATATGTCAATTCCTCACAAACATGAATTAATATCCAAATTAGCATATGGTGAGATGTAATGGGATAATTCTTATAGTTGTCAAAATTAGTATGGTCTGTAAGCATAACCGAGTAAGATGGATGAACGATAGAGAAGTATTGAGTAACTAAGTGACAATTGGTGGTCATTATAATAATTAGTTAGTTCATCGAAAAAAGAGAATTTATTACATATTACCTAACCCTAAATTCTCTTTTGTCTATAATAGGAGGTTATAAACTTCATTTGATACACCACATTAGAAGAGCACTAAAGAGAGATTTGAAAGAACATTTGTATTTTAAGCTGAAACAAGTGTATATTTTAATAATTTGAGCTATTGGACTGATCTGGTGTAAGAATTTAAGTATATTTGAGCTATTTAACTATTATTCAATGAAGCCCTAGACATCAACTTTGAAATGGTATCCAGTGTAGCACAAACCAAGGCCTCCAAGTTCAACCTATTCTAATAAAGAGAAAAGATTATGAGGAACCACCATAATTGTAAAAAGTTCCTCGAAAACTTCCTCAGCTATAACCACCTCAGTAGTTACTACCTCTACCTCTAGATGAACTTTCACCTTTCCACTCAGTCTTCCCTTTGTCTAGATTTGACTTTTCTAGTTTAGATCTACCATTTTCACCATTAGATCTACCTCTTCCTCTAGGTAATCTACCACCTCAACCTCTTTGTCTTTGCTCATGTCTCTTGTTCAATTTCTCCTTGGCTTTCAATGCAAATTGATAAGCCTATTCAATGCTCTCCAACTTGACCATACTAATTTCCTCTTGGATGGAAACTCGCAAACCATTCAAGTATCTACCAATTCTTTCCACATCATCTTCATCATGTCTAGATCTAATATCTAATTTATAGAATTCCTTAGTATATTCATTTACTGAGCTATCTTTCTATCTCAAACTTTTCATTTGCTGAACTAGGTTAATCTAATAATCACAAGGTAAGAACTTTCCTTTCAACTTATTCACCATTTTATTCCATACCCTAATTTTGTCTTTTCCTTTCCTCTTCCTATCCATCTACAAATGTTCCCACCATAAGGATGCATGAATTTTCAACTTTGTGCTTGCAATCTTCACCTTCTTGTCTTCAGGAATATTTATATACTCAAAATACTTTTCCATCTTAGTGATCCAGTCCACCAATTCATCAAAATTAGCTTTCCACCATACTCAGGAGGATTGAAATGTGGTGTTGACTTTAGACTTGTCAAAGCCTTCAAAAATATTTCTTCACCTTGATCCATAATAGGTGCAGGTTATGCATTCACTTGTTCTTCCTCAAGTTCATCATCACTAACATCTTCAAGATGCCTGCCTCATCTTTGGGCTATTTCAACAGCTTATAACCTAGCAGTAATTTTCCTTAGCAAATCTACCAATCCTGGATCTACACCTTGCCTCCCATGAACTATCTTGACAACCCTCTACAATTGTAGGTCAGATCACAATCTTCTACCCCAAAATAATAAACTAGGGCTTCAAGAGGAACCTACAAACCTAGATCCACAAACCTATATCAAGATCTTACCTCACTTTGATACCACCTAATGCAAGGTAGGGCCAAGAGGGGCCAAAAAATGGCACACCCTAATGATCCAAGCCTGCTCAACACATGCAGAAGCAAATAAACAACAACAGTGAGAGAGAGAATGCCAAATCAACCATATATTTCATCAACTAGAATTATACAAGCTGCATTGTAAGGCCTTCCTGGTTAGGGATAGATATTACAATGATTTATAGAAGTTCTCAAACATGTGAGGATCTGTCAAAATATCATATTCTCTCCTTTATCAAAAACTACCTCCGAAACTACAACCAAACAACTACATTTATACAAGAGTCTATCAAACTGATTCTGCCTTCAGATCCATAATCAATGGAAGGAATGGTCAAATTTGGGACCACACACTTCCCAATGATGGATTCCAACCTTAAATCTTTGACCCAACATAAATGCACAAGTCGGCCACAATAGAAACTAAAACTAAACCTAGAGGTGAGCAAAGATAATTGAGTAGCAGACAAGCAACATCAAGCCCCACTGAAACAACCAATGGTCTAGGAGATAACTGCCCACACTCAGTAATCAAAGGAAATTGACCCAACTCAGTCAAAGAAGAAACCTAGCAACACAGAGAAACTCCTGTAGACTAGGATTTGAGCGTGCACCTAACCTGTTTTGAAGGCCAAAGACAAACAAACGTCATAGCATATTATCAAATCAAATTTAATGGTAAACAAACTAAAATCAAAGCCACCTCAGTTTAAGCCTAAAACGGATGCGCCCATGCACTGTTTGATATGCTTAGATATAGAGGGATGTGGGTGTGAAAACTCAAGCACTTGGAGCATGCAAAATAGGATGATTTGAGGTTGATGAAGACCCAAAATGACACAAAATAGGTATGAGGAACCTATTTAGCCTCAAAGGCCTCAAGAACACTCAAATATGCAAAGCTAAATGATGAACTAAGATTGATTAAACAAGAAATGAATCTATGTTAATCCAATTAAGCTAATTTAGATGTGATTTAAGCTTGAAAATGATCTAAAAATGATGAGTTTATGCTTATGCTAGAATGAAAATGGCATTATAACTTTGCTATTGAGTTTGAGAGTTGAAAGATGATTTGCCTTAGGAAGTGAGGGTATTTATAGGATTTCTAAAGGCTTGGGGTAGGAGGAATGAATGGCCAGGATTTAAAATCCTTAAGAGAGGCCAAGATTCACTCAAAGGGAAGCACATGGATTGTGCTAGTTCTCAGCCAATCAGGAGGTGACACATGTCACAAGGTGAGTGGATGAAGGGAAGGGCAAAGAGGAGTCAACAAAGGGGGCTCCAAGCTCATAACTCTCCAAATAAATGCTTGTAAGAGCGATGAATGAGCTTTAAGAGGCTTTGAAGACTTTGGGGAAGCAATAAATGCTTTGTGGTTGAGATATTTGGAAGGAAAGACTTTGCTTTGGTTTAGGAAAGTCTTAAGCTTGGTTAGGATTGCACAAAGGTTTAAGGGTAGGATTAGGATTAGAAAAAGGATTAGGATGGGTGAAGAGGGTGGATTTGAGAAGATTCTAGAAGAGTCTAGATTTCTCCTTAGTTTCATGGAATAAAAGTTATTCATTCCAAAAGCTTAAGTTTTAGGAATATTTATTAAAATATTTTCAATAAATATGAAAATTAAATATTTAACTTTAATTAAATATTTAACCTTGGGATTAGGGTTAGAAAAGATGGGATTAGCCTTTTAATCGAAATTAAGAAGGGATTAGAAGATTTTGGAAGAGGTTAGTGGTCTTAAGGAAATTGGCCAAGTTTGGGATAAAAAATAAATTAATTTATTTTTTGAAGTTTTTTGGGCAATTTATTAATTAAATAATTAATAAATTAGGGATAATGTCCAAATGACATTTTTAGGCTAGATTCCTTAATTAAAGATTTCTAATTAAGAGAAAGGGATTTAATGCCATAAAAATAAATAAATAAATTAAATAATTAATTAATTAATAAATGATGATGTCATCAAAGATTTTCAGAAAACAAAAATAATTTATTTTCTGAAGGATTTTTCGGTGTCTACATTTTGCCCCTCTTTGATGCGATGCCGCAAGTGGCATGGCATCAAAGACAAGAAAACAAGGTGCCGAGGCTAGAATCAGAAGAAGAGGGTATGATGCCTGGGTGGACTAGGAGAAAGAGAGATACATGCCCCGGTGGGACAAAATCATGGAAGATGCGCCCAGTGGGACAGAGGAAGGAAAGGCCTAGGAAGAAAGGGGGGATAAATAACCTCACTTCTAAGAACAAATAATGGATGATATGCAAGATGAGATGGAAATGCAAGATGCAAGATGCAGCTATATGCAAAGATGCAGCTATATGCAAAGATGCAAGATTAATCTATATGATAAATGCAAGGGACCAGATGGCTCCAAGTGCAAACGGGAGTGCACAACCTAGATTTAATATATCTATGTTAGAGACCTGCCAAGGATACTGGGATCACGAGGCATGTCAACAACATCGCAGAGGACTGACGCTAAACAAACACACAGGGTTGCCCCAACATCACACATGAAGTGCAGAGGCGACATGGCGGATCCGATGCTGAAGGAACCACAAACACACAACTGACTCACAGGTAGAAGCGAAAGATCAAAAGACCTTGCCCCAGATTATCCGCACACGCAGCACACCGTGATATAAAGAATCGTGGTGACCTTGGTGGGATAATGAGAAGCCAAAAAGATTAACAAGACCCAAAGGACAAAAATCCAAGATCAAAATGATAACTCCAAAAAAAAGACATCCTTTGCCAAGGAGAGAGATTAGGTTTGATTGATGGTGGGAAGATTGGTCGGACAGGAGGAACGATATATCCTCAAGGACCAGGATGGAAGATTAGGTCAGACAGGAGGAATGATATATCCTCAAGGACCCATGGGCTGGTGAGAGAATAAGTGTAGTTGTTCGCTGGCAAAAGTTGAAGTTCAAGGAATAATCAGGATGAGCAAGGATAAGTCGACAATTGATGTTGCTGAAGCACAAAGCCCGAGTGGGACTACAAATTTTTTGAGGCTGGGGATGGGACAAGATATTTGATCAAATGCTGTTGCAGGACAGACAAAGGTTATGTACACCAAGGAGGAACGATATGCACAAGGGATATATACAGAAGCTCAAGATTGGGGATAGGAAGATCACACTCAGCGGGACTCTCACTAGGACGGAGACAAGAAGGATAAATACAGGGAGGAAAGCGCTGTATAGGAAAGGGAAAGGGATATGGTACAAGATATGGTACAAAGCTTTGGAATAGGATATGGATTGCAGATGGGTTGGAGGAAGATGGAAGCTGAATGCTTGGAGGATAGGGGAGATGGAACTGCTGGGAGATCTGTTATGGATGGAGGAAGAGGATGGTAGCTGAAAGGACAACTGAATAGATAAATAGCTCAGTTTACTATGTTGGCACCTGTTTGCCAGGTTTTCACCAACATACTTGTCCAAGGCGCTTGAATTGCCAAGTTTTCACCGTTGGACGATTATTTTCTCTTTCTCTTTTCTTCTTTTTTTTTTTTTTTTGTTTTTTTTGCTTTTTTGAATGTTTTTGGATTTTCTGATATATGCAGGATCAGGTTCAGGCATAGAACCTCTTCAGATGGATGATGTTGATAGGATCATTCAAGGGCTCACCTTCTGGTGTTGATAACTGATAGGCCCCCGAGCCAAAGGATGCGGTGACAACATAGGGGCCCAACCAAGTAGGCTCAAACTTGCCTTTCTTTTCTCTATTTGCTAGGACCTTCTGATTTTCTTTAAGAACCATGTCACCGACTTGGAATTGTCTAGGATGGACCTTTTTGTTATAACTCCTTTTGAGTCAATTTTGGTATGCCACCAGGTGATCGTAAGCTTGCTGTCTCTTTTCATCTAGCAGATTTAGCTGTGTGAGCCGGGCCACACGATAGTCTTCATCAGTTGTATAGTTCTTCATGGAGACGCGCAAGGATGGAAGCTCGACCTCGATCGGCAGAACGGCTTCAGCACCATATACAAGGGAGTATGGGGTGGTGCCTGTGGGAGTGTGATAAGAAGTGCGATAGGCCCAGAGGGCGGGATTAATTTGGAGGTGCCAGTCACGACCAGAATCATTGACAACCTTCTTGAGGATTTTCAAGATAGTTTTGTTAGTTGCCTCAGCTTGGCCATTTCCTTGAGGGAAATATGGATTGGAGAAACGGTGATGGATGTGGAGTCTAGCACATAGATCATCCACATGCTGGTTTTCAAAAGGTGTGCCATGGTCTGTGAAAATGGTAGATGGTATGCCGAAGCGGCAAATGATATGGTAGAGGATGAACTTGGATATTTGGATGCCAATAGTTAGCGTGAGCGGAATCGCTTCAACCCATTTGGTAAAGTATTCTGTGGCTGTTATGATATACTTGTGTCCATCCGAAGAGAGGGGGGTGATTAAGCCAACGAGGTCAAGGCCCCAACATGAAAAAGGCCATGGTGGTGCAATAGGCTGTAGATCCTGTGCTGGTGCATGTATCAAATTGGCATGCTGTTGACATGGGAGACATTTCTTGACAAATTCACACGCATCATGTTCCATTGTTGGCCAATAATATCCAACTCTAAGCAGCTGCTTTGCTAGAACCATGCCACTCGTGTGGGCACCGCAAATTCCAGCGTGAACTTCTTATAAGGCTAGGATGGCCTTGTTTGAGTCTAAACATCTAGATAGGACATTGTGATACCCGCGACGATATAGGGTGTTGGCTACAAGAGTGTAGCGGGAAGCTCTGCGAATAAGGTTTTGGCGTTGGTTATTGGTGAGATGGGGAGATATGATACCATTTTTTAGATATGCATGGATGTCGTGGTACCATGGGGATTGAGGACCAACCAAGACACACACCATGTCTGCATCGGCGTTCTCATAAGCTGGTGAATGTAGCTGCTCGACTAGAAATTCATACTGTGATGCGTCTCGTGGTATTTCCAATAAGGATCCGATGGTTGCCATTGCATCTGCTACTTTGTTCTGAAGCCTTGGGATCTGATTGAATTGTAGATGAAGGAAATGTTCTTTCAGTTTATCCACCAGTTGCTTGTAGGGTAGCAATTTGTCATCCTTTGTCTGATACTCATCAAGGACTTGCTTGATAATGAGCTGTGAATCTCCAAAGACTTGTAATTCTGTGATGTTCCATTGGATAGCTATTTTGAGACCTAAGATGAGTGCCTCATATTCTGCAATATTGTTGGTACAGGGGAATCCCAACTTGAATGATTTTGGAATATAGTCACCTTGAGGTGTGACGAATAGGATTCCTGCCCCAGAGCTATGGGATGTGTTGGAACCATCAAAGTATAGTTTCCACATGGGCTGCTCTTCAATCATGCATAAGTATTCATCGGGGAATTCCATGATTAGTGGATAGGCATCCACCAATGGTGCTTCTGCTAGTTGATCGGCAATGACTTGCCCTTTGATTGCTTTGCGATCTACATACTGAATATCAAATTCGTTGAGTAACATGACCCATTTTGCCATACGGCCTGTGAGGGTTGTCCTTGATAATAGATACTTAAGAGGGTCCACCTTTGATATGAGCTTGATTGTGTGGCTAAGCATGTAATGTCTAAGTTTTTGAGTGGCAAAGACCACTGCTAAGCATGCTTTCTCCATGGGTGAATAGTTAAGCTCATAGCCCACAAGAGTGCGACTGATGTAGTAGATAGCTCATTCTCTATTTTCATCATCATGCTGTGCTAGGAGTGCCCCTAGTGCTGTAGCTGTTGTTGAGATGTAAAGGATGAGTGGGCATCCTGAAACCGGTGGTACTAGGATTGGAGCATTAGCTAGATACTCCTTGAGCTTATCAAAGCTTCTTTGACATATGGGATCCCACTTGAAGTTGGTGTCTTTGCATAAGAGATGTGAGAATGGTTGGCACTTGTCTGCTAGTTGAGAGATGAATCATCAAACTGATTGAAGCTTGCCCTGTAGGCTTCTGAGCTATTTGAGATTTCTTGGTGGAGGCATCTCTGTTATTGCTTTTACCTTTTTAGGATCGATCTCTATGCCTCGTCTAGAGATGATGAAGCCTAGAAGCTTGCCAGATGTAACACCAAAGACACATTTCTTAGGATTAAGCTTTAAGCCATAATGATTCAGATGATCAAACACACGTTCTAGGATGTTGAGGTGTTCATCCCTTGTTTTGGATTTTGCAAGGATATCATCCACATAGTCTTCAAGGATCTTGTGGATCATGTCATGGAAGATCGCTGTCATTGCTCTCTGATATGTGGCCCCTGCATTCTTTAGCCCAAATGGCATCATGTTGTAGTAGAAGGTACCCCATGGGGTTGTGAATGCTATTTTATGTTGATCTACTTCCGCTATATGAATTTGGTTGTAGCCTGAAAAGCCATCCATTAATGATAACATCTCATGACCCGCTGTGAGGTCTACAAGCATGTCTATGTTTGGCAATGGGAAGTCATCCTTAGGGCATGCCTTGTTCAAGTCCCTGAAATCAGTACAGATTTTGATGTCGCCAGAAGGCTTTGTGACTGGCACCATGTTAGAGATCCACTCTGAATAATCTATTGCTCTGATGATCTTAGCTTGGAGGAGCTTCTCAAGCTCTGCTTTGACAAGCAATGCTACCTTTGGATGCATTTTCCTTAGCTTCTGCTTCACTGGCTTGACGTTTGGATCTACTGATAGATGATGAACAACAAGGTTTGGATCAAGCCCAGGCATGTGGGCGTATGACCATGCAAAGTTGATAACTGATTCTTTGAGCAAGGCACTGAGAGCGATTTCTTCTCCTTCTATTAGATTAACTGCAATGTAGGTGATCCTTGGACATTCTTCTGTTCCTAAGTTGATTGGCTTGGTTTCCTCTATGATGATTGGCGACTGCTCTGGTCTATAATCTTGGATAGGGGGAAGAGGCAAGGCTTCATCTTCTAGCGCTTGTATTGCCAAGTTTTCACTAGAAGATACGCCCTTTGTTTTTACTATTTTGGAATCAGAATGTGCCCCAAGGGGGTTTTCACATAAAGACTTATGATGTTCTTTTGCTATTTCATTTTTGTGACTAAAGCTTGCCTCTTCCCCAAAATATCCTTCTGGGTGAAGCTGATAGATAGAGGTTGATGTTGGATCCTGATTGCTTGCTGGACCTAATGACCCCATGAATTCTAGGAGTGCTTGTGCGTTTTGGAACTCATCGATGTGTGTGATGCTTGGTTGGTCCCAATCTATGAGGTCGGGGTTTGTGAGGGGAAGATCTATGAGGTTAATGGAGAGTTGTTGGAGAACAGAAGTCCCCAGGAGGGTGTCGTCGGCAAAGATATCATCGTAGGATCGGATGTCTTTCTCTTCGGGGATGTCTTCAATTTCCATGAGGTCATCCTAGCTATTCGAAAAGTTCACGTTGGTCATGTTAGTGTCCGCAGTTGTGGTATTGGGCTCTTGTTTAAGTAGGCGAGAGGTATTAAAGCCAAGTCCTTGCTGTTCTGGATTCTGGGATGGTATGATAGGAAACAAATTTCCGTCCTCTTGTGGTCCTAGACCACCACCTTGATAGTTATAGTGTTTTGTGACATTTTTGTAGGGGATTGGATATTTCTCTTTGAAGTACTCAAGAAGTTGTGTGTCACGTGATGGGGGATCTTTGTATAACCATTTGTTAATATTTGGATCCATTTCTTTGCTGTTGATGGTACCATGAGACTCAAAAGTCATGTTTCCGATTTGCTTGAGCTTATAATGTTCCTCAACAGGCTTGTTTTGACAACTTGGGTGCCCTTGAGTATGTGGATCACGTGGAAGAGCCCCTACAACAAATGCATCACTGAGGCTATATTCGCCACAACCCTAGTTGTTGATCTTGACGGATGATAAGGTGGAAGAGAGGATGGTCTCTGGATCGTGATGGGATCGGGATGAGCTAGCAATAGAAGTACCAATATCGGTTCCAGGACAATGAGTAGAATGAGGGAAAGATGCTTCCATCGCAAGGCAGTATGCGAAGGGGTTTGGATCAGCGTGGATGGTAACCTTAGTGCCTTGATGTGGAAACTTGATGCACTGATGGTAAGTAGATGGTACGGCCTTAATGGAATGGATCCATGGACGACCGAGGAGGATATTGAACGGTAGGTCAAGATCAACAACCTGGCAGAGAGTATCTTGCATTGCTGGGCCTAGCTGGATAGGCAAAGTTATAGTACCTTCAGAGGTACGCTCCAAGTTATCATATGCTTTGATAGTGATTTGCTCATGTTGTATGTCGGCCTCCGTGAACCCGATCTTCTTGATGAATTTTAATGTGCACAAGTTGAGGGCTGAGCCATTATCTACCAGAACTCGTTTGATGGAAAAATCTCTGACCATGACAGCAATGCGGAGAGGGAGAGTATGGTCAGGAGCGACATCTGGTATATCAGATTCTTTGAAGGATAAGGCACATGCTACTGATAGGTGCCCCACAAGAGTTTCAAACTGAGTTGTATTAATATCCATGGGGACATGGCCTTCTTTTAGAGCTTTGTCCAGGATCTCCTGATGGATGGGTGATGTGCGGAGCAAATCCAAGATAGATATTTGGGCTGGCATGTTCCCAAGATGCTCTATGATATTGTATTGTGCTCTTGGTGCATTATGCTGTGTTGCGCGTGCATTTGATGCTGGCCTGGTGTTAGACTGTGCTGTGGATGCAGTAGATGTTGGCCTTGGAGGAGCAGCTGACCTCGGAGGAGCACCGACAACAGTTATCCTACCACTGCGGGTAGTTGCAGCACATTGTCAATCCGGCCCTCTGACGTGGATGGTATTGATGGTGGGCTCATCTTGGATGTGCTCAACTTGAGTTATGCATCCGACATACTTGTCATAGTTGATGTAGGCCGCTGTGTGATCTTCTTGCTTGCCTTTGCCATGATTTTGGGGCTGATTGGCGTTGGTTTGATTCTTCCCGATATCGTGTTGAGGGAACACATTTTGATATATTTGCAAACTGGCGTTGGGTGAAGCTTGAGCTGGTGCATCGACCTAGATCTCCTTACGATCAATGAGATCCTGGATGTAGTTCTTAAGCTGCATGCACTTCGATGTTGTGTGGCCCTTCACATGATGGTAATCATAGTATTCATTTTCTTTATACCAATCAGACTTTGGTGCATTGTCATCCTTCTGTGGGATGGGTGGATATGTGATCATATTTGCCTTGGCTAGCCGATAAAAGATCTGATCCAGAGGCTCACCCAAAGGTGTGAAAGTCCTCTTTGGATTGTTCTGATTGTTAGGTTTGTTCTGCCTTGGGGCAACGTTAACTGTATTAACAGGATTGCCTTGACGTGCTGGCTGCTGCTGTTGGTATTGCTGCTGATACTGTTGCACAGGTGGTTGATGAGCTTGAGGAGGCTGCTGATAAATAGGTGCTTGATATGCGGGAGCTGATGGTTGCTGATAGATGGGCACTTGTGGCGGTTGGTATGTTTGAGTTGGTGTAGGACTAGCCACAACGAATTGTACATTCTTAGTGTCAGTGGCTCCATCTGTAACAACATTCTTGTTACGATTCCAGTAACGGGATTTATCATTGTTGGGTTTGTTCTTGGAATCATCCTTGAAGTGACGAATAGTGCCTTCATCTAGGAGAGCTTTCTCGATGCCTATGCCCTTGCTCTTGATGTCTTGGTATGTCTGGAGACAGTTCATTCGCATGTGATGGGATAGCTTTGGATGTAGGTTATCAATGAAGATCTTTGTTAGATGCTTCTCTGGCGGCTGATATGATAACCTGGTTGTAAGATTTTGCCATCTTTGCAAGTATTCTGCAAGGCTTTCTCCGTCTTTCTACTTTGAGTTGCATAGGTCTAGTAAGGACAACTCATTCTCCACATTATGGGCATAGTGTGTGATGAACTTCTCAGAGAGTTCAGCAAAATTTTTTATTGTCCCATGTGGTATTTTGTAAAACCACTCAACAGCAGTTCCTCCCAAGCTTTTGGGAAACAGGCGCAGGAGATAGTTATCACTGTAAGCCACTTCTTGGAACGCCATGTAGAACTCTTTGATATGGTTTACTGGATCTCCTTTCCCTCGATACTTGTCAAACTTGGGCATCTCAAAATGCTTGGGGAAAGGGATAGTTGCTATGGACCGATCAAAGGGATATGAGCACACCTCTTCGAACTTGTACGTTTTATTCTCTGTTCCACTTTGGAGCTCCTTTAGAGTATTTTTCATTGCTTCCCACTCAGCATTGAGTGGCAAGGGAACTGGAACTTCTGCTTGTGATGGAAGCTGTGGAACTGGATATGGCGCTTGCTGTGGATAAATGGGTTGGAACTGATTTTGGGGCAATGGTTGCTGGGGATATTGCTAATGTGGCATAAGGGGATATTGTGGTAAATGATATGGAACCACTTGATGTTGTTGGGCTGCTTGCTGTTGTTGAACTGGCGGTTGTTGTGGGACTGCTTGCTGATATTGGGCATTTGGAACTTGCTATTGTAACTGATGGGTGGGAACTTGTTGTTGCTGGGGGATGATAGGGATTTGTTGCTGGGGCTGATAGCAAGGGACTTGCTGTTGTTGAGGAATGATGGGTGTTTGCTGAAAGGGGACATGTGGTTGCTGTGGGGGAGGCTATTGGAATGATGCTGCTTGCGGGTATGATGGTGGTAGTTGCTGAGGTTGGCTTTGGGTTTGGCTGATATAAGCTGGGTGCATGCCTGCGTTACTTAGAGGTGGAATAGATGTGGAGAAGCTAGAAGCAAAGGGTGATGGGGTAAGATAGCTAGGGAAAGTTGGCTGTTGAGGTGGTGTAACTTGCTAGAAGGTATTTGGGATTTGGGATGAATAACTTGAAGTTGGCAGTGTTTGGGGTAGTTGCTGCTGTGTTGCTTGGACGAAGGCGGTTTGTTGACTTGCAACCATAGATGTGGGGGATTGAGATGGGATCCCCCATGCCTTCATTTCTTCTTGTGTAAGGCCCCACTGAGAGCTTGTGTTAGGGTGCACTGCAGTGGATGATGGAATGGTAGGAGCAACGGGAGCTTGGGGCACGAATGATGGTTGAGAGAAAGGAGTTTGTTGAGGTTGTGGTTGAGCAGATGCTTGTGAGGAGGAAAATGAAGGAAACACCCAAGAGAAAGATGAGGTTGGAATGGGAAGCGATTGTGCTAACCCTAAAGAAGAAGGTACGGGTGCTTGGGGGGTGAAGGGTGACGGTGCTCCTTTGATGGTGAAAGGCGTTGCTTGACTTGCGGATGGTGGTGAAGCTTTTGGTGTAAAAGCTTGCGTGAGAGGTGGAAGCTGACTTTGGGTTAAGTGTTGGTTTTGAGCTTGGGCAGCCATAGCAGATGATGAAGCAAAAGGGGTATGAGATGGAGCGGATGGTGCTGCAGCTTGTGTTACGGGACTGGCGAGGCTTCCTTGCAAGAAAAAGGGAATGGTGGAAAGCTCTTGGGGTGTTTGCATGATAGGATCGGGAAATGATTGGACAAACAGAGAATACGCTTGTGCTGGAACTTGGATAGTTTTGATGGGGATGCGTGGATAGAGAGATGGTGGGATGGAGGTACTTTTTGGTAGGTAGTGAACAAATGTGCTTTGCTGATGTTGTGGTACAAGGGCATTGGTCACTGGTGGGCTTTCTGGAGGATTTTCAAATGCTTGGATTGCCAACGGGGATGAAGGGATGTTTGGATCTTCACATGGGTTACTAGCTTGGATTTGGGGATTGTAGGTCATCATGACGTTGGTGAAAAGGTTGGGATCGGATGAGGTTGTTGGTGGATAAGGATTCATGCTTCTTATTTTCTGAGATCTGGTCTCAACAGGCATGGAGATGCAAGTGCTAAATGGATGCAAGATGTTTGGCTAAAAGATGTTGATGGATGCAAAGTTGATGAACTTCTAAAGATGATGACTTTCTAGGATGCAATGCAAGGATGGATCAAGATGGCGATGATGGAAGCTTGGATGGAACAGATATGGATCAAGATGGTGGAGGAAAGATAGGTTGCTGGTGGAAAGCTGGTGAAAGATTACTGAGTGGTCAACAAATGAGCTGCTGTGTTTCCCAAAAGGAGGATCAGAGATATGATGGGGTCAACCTAAGATAGACTGATGATCTTCGGTCAACAAGTTTCTTATCAATACACTCCAATCTCTTGCTCGAGATGATGGCTATGCAAGGACAAGGTTTGATTTCTTTATGACAACACGTTGTGCCAAAAAAAGAGGATGATGGTCTCTGATCTTGGATATGGGATAGGAACAACTCAAAAGGTAGAACACTAAGTGTTGGTGGATCTCTGGATTTTGGAGCAAAAGATGATGGATTTGCTGAAAAGATATGGAAAGCTGATGGGGGGATGCTGGTGGAAAAGGTATTGAAGGGTGAAGGGACAATGCTCTATCTAAAGGGATAATGCAAATGACAAGGATTGATTCTAGAATGCTGGTAGGAAGATAAATGCACTTTATGATGTTTTAAAATGCAACTAAGGTTTTGATGCTGATGCAAAGGGTGAAACTAGGATGAAACTAAGATGCAAGGCTGTTTGAGACAAGATTTCAAGATCTGAAGATGGAACAAGACATGAACAAGGATTTTGGCTAATTTTCTGGCTCAAGGTTGACAAAGTGATGGTTAACTCGAAAATGGAAGGCGAACTGTTTGATGCGGGCGTTATGGGCAATGTTCTCAAGTCTGGTTTGGGACTTCTCCTCTACTTGGGTTGCTTGGATAATGGATTGATAGGTCTTGGTGTTCTTCTTGATAACTTTTCGCTCTTGATAGGCTTGGGATTTGGGCAACTTTGCTTTAGGATGTTTGTTCTTGCTGGGCATCACTTGGAAAAGAGGTTTCTGATTTTGAGGCAAAGGTTTCCAATGGCAAAAGTTAAAGTCAAAGCAATCTCCGCAAGGGACAAAACAACCCTGTGGGATACAAACAAGGGCAACTGACTCTGACAAAACTTTGAAAGTGTATGTTTCAACAAGTGTTTTCATGGAGTCTTTGACTATCAAGCACTTCAAACAGATCTACCTAAGGAAGGTGAGTATCAAAATCACTTGCCCACAGCTTGGTATCCCCTAGAAGGGAATACAAATGGTGAGTAATCTTGAGGCGACCCGGTAAACCCCTTAGAATCGGTCCTTGCACAAGGATTTTGATACTTTTGGATGTAGATAGGGTAGCCTCTAGTTTATCAAGTTTTTAATAGTTCCGTGGTGTCTCCATACCCGGTTATGCTGATCATCCGTGACTCACTTAAGAGCCTTGCCAATTATGTTGGGGGAGAGGAATGTTTACCATCCCCAGACATGTGTTTGGCACGAACGCCCAGCGATTAGGAGATGTAAGTGATTCTTTTGGTATTCACTTATTTGTATACCGGCCGGGGGGGATACCGGTTTGAGGTCATTCTCTGAGGAGGAAGTGCTTCTCCTTGGACAGGCCTCGCTAAAAGTAGAACAGGTGAACTTGTCCAAGTTCAAATGTTCCATGTTTCTTACTCTAACAAGGATTATGCAAGAATTTAAAAAACTCCTACATGCACATCAAGCAGATTTTGTTCATTTTTCCAAATTTGATTAAGTGATGTTTGAACTTTGAAATGAAGACACTCGTGATTAGATTTTGATTTGTTCTTTTCCTCAAAATGTAAATGCTTTGAACGGTTGCAAGTTCTTTCCTTTTGTGCATTCAAGATTTGATTAGCGAGTTGATTTAAGAACTTTGAAAAAGCTTTGTTTTATCCCTTAGATCACTCAAGATTGAATTTGTTTGCTTGCTTTGAAATCTGAAATAGATGAGGGAATAGAGTTGTTCGTTCCTTTTAGTGCATTCGAGATTGAGTTAGCTTTTCAAATTGACAATGACACTTAGGACCTAAGTTCATTTCCTTAATGTTATTCAAGATTTTGTTTTGACCTTTGCTGTAATAAAAGAAGTGAAAAATCAGTCCCAAGTAAAAACAAAAAGCGACACTGTCCAGCTTATAGGCGACGCTAGAAAGTGCAGAGGTGACACTTCATTTTTACAGGTGACATACTGTACCTCAAAAGGCGACAGATAAATATGCAGAGGCGTGATTTCTTTCATCATAGGCATGATTTCATTACAAGAAGGCGACAGAAGAGAATTCTGGAACGTAACAGAAGTTATCGATCACAGGAAAATCTCAGTTATGCAGGCGTGAAAACAGAGCTCATAGGCGTCATTTCTTTCCTCAAAGGCGTGATTTCATTGCAAGAAGGCGTGACTGGATTGTTTGTAGGCAACATTTCTTTTCATGAAGGTGACATTTCTTTGGTTGAAGGCGACATTTCTTTGCTGTAGGCGTCATTTCTTTTCATGAAGGTGACATTTCTTTTATTTCCTGCAAAATACAAGCATATAAAGTATAATTTCATCAAAATGATTATGGTTTTGGGTCCCACCGGGCGTGCCAGAATGTAGACTAGGATTTGAGCGTGCACCTAAACCTGTTTTGAAGGCCAAAGACAAACAAACGTCATAGCATATTATCAAATCAAATTTAATGGTAAACAAACTAAAATCAAAGCCACCTCAGTTTAAGCCTAAAACGGATGCGCCCATGCACCGTTTGATATGCTTAGATATAGAGGGATGTGGGTGTGCAAACTCAAGCACTTGGAGCATGCAAAATAGGATGATTTGAGGTTGATGAAGACCCAAAATGACACAAAATAGGTATGAGGAACCTATTTTGCCTCAAAGGCCTCAAGAACACACAAATATGCAAAGCTAAATGATGAACTAAGATTGATTAAACAAGAAATGAATCTATGTTAATCCAATTAAGCTAATTTAGATGTGATTTAAGCTTGAAAATGATCTAAAAATGATGAGTTTATGCTTATGCTAGAATGAAAATGGCATTATAACTTTGCTATTGAGTTTGAGAGTTGAAAGATGATTTGCCTTAGGAAGTGAGGGTATTTATAGGATTTCTAAAGGCTTGGGGTAGGAGGAATGAATGGCCAGGATTTAAAATCCTTAAGAGAGGCCAAGATTCACTCAAAGGGAAGCACATGGATTGTGCTAGTTCTCAGCCAATCAAGAGGTGACACATGTCACAAGGTGAGTGGATGAAGGGAAGGGCAAAGAGGAGTCAACAAAGGGGGCTCCAAGCTCATAACTCTCTAAATAAATGCTTGTAAGAGCAATGAATGAGCTTTAAGAGGCTTTGAAGACTTTGGGGAAGCAATAAATGCTTTGTGGTTGAGATATTTGGAAGGAAAGACTTTGCTTTGGTTTAGGAAAGTCTTAAGCTTGGTTAGGATTGCACAAAGGTTTAAGGGTAGGATTAGGATTAGAAAAAGGATTAGGATGGGTGAAGAGGGTGGATTTGAGAAGATTCTAGAAGAGTCTAGATTTCTCCTTAGTTTCATGGAATAAAAGTTATTCATTCCAAAAGCTTAAGTTTTAGGAATATTTATTAAAATATTTTCAATAAATATGAAAATTAAATATTTAACCTTAATTAAATATTTAACCTTGGGATTAGGGTTAGAAAAGATGGGATTAGCCTTTTAATCGAAATTAAGAAGGGATTAGAAGATTTTGGAAGAGGTTAGTGGTCTTAAGGAAATTGGCCAAGTTTGGGATAAAAAATAAATAAATTTATTTTTTGAAGTTTTCTGGGCAATTTATTAATTAAATAATTAATAAATTAGGGATAATGTCCAAATGACATTTTTAGGCTAGATTCCTTAATTAAAGATTTTTAATTAAGAGAAAGGGATTTAATGCCATAAAAATAAATTAATTAATTAAATAATTAATTAATTAATAAATGATGATGTCATCAAGGATTTTCAGAAAACAAAAATAATTTTTTTTCTGAAGGATTTTTCGGTGTCTACAACTCCAAAATGTTTTTGGTGACATAGGATTGCCAAGGATCCAAGATGCTCCTACATTAGAATTCTTCATTGGGAATGTGTCAACCTAAATCAAGTTTGTTTCTTTCTCCAATTTTGGATCTAGATGATTCTTTGGATTGACCTATTCGGTAGCCTCTAGTATAAATGTAATAGTTTGTTCTAGGTTTAGGGAAAAAAGGGATAGAGAAAGTTAGAAGGCTGAAGATCATGGATCTTGCATGCGTGAAGATTGAAATATCTATTTAATTGTTTCTATTTTGTATTGGTTATAATCGGGAAGGCCTTATAGCTTACCGTGTATGAAGTTTGATGAATAAATGAATAAGATCTACTTCATTTCTCTCTATTTTTGTGTAATTTCTTCTATGTTTTGAATTGCAAGGTGGTCTAGTACTTGGGAGAGCCTTTGGCCCCATTTATTTTTCCTCCCTTGTGTCACAAGTTATGGGCAAAGGTTTTGATCACTAAACTATTTCCTCAGGTAGTTATTTCTTGATTATCTTTATTTTGTTAGATCTTGTGAAAAATTTATGTGATTTGGAAAAATCACTAGAACATACACATTGTGAAGGTACATATTCACATCAGATTCATTATCACTATTTCTTGAATCCTTTAAGATTGCCTTGTCCCTTGTAGGAATGTTTTTAGATATCTTCCTATTCTCCTTATGTTTGTGGTAAACTTAGCATAGTCACTTCCATTGAATGCTTGAAAAATTAGTTATTTCCAATGAATAATTAGTCAAGAGTAAGACCTAAAATAAATTAAATCATCCAAAAATTAGTCAAATCAATCAAAACCAATGAAAAAGTTGTATGATCATAAATTATCATCTCCAACTTGAGACTGTCATCAACCTCTTGGAATTGGTTTCTTCAACCTGAGACTTTAATCTCTATATATCATCCATCTCCAACTTGATACTTTCATCTGTGTAGATCATTCATCTATAACCTAAGACTATTGTCTTCATAGACTGGTCATCTCTGACCCGATACTATCATCTCCACCAGAAAATAGAGACTTAACCAACCTCGGAAAAATATTAGAAAATCACATTTCTATAGAGAAAAAAAACTCTTGATGCCTTTTACAATAATAAAATAATATTTGGCTTCATAGGGCACTACTCCAGGACCCCACAAGGGGCATTTCCCCTTGACCCCATCTTGCGGGCACTTCTCCCAAATCCATGTAGGAAAAATTGGAAAGAAGTCACATTGATAAAAATGAGAAAATTAACCTCCAAATCTTAATCACCTATAACCATCCTAGTCATCATCTCCTAATTATCCATTAGATCTTTATTCATCTTCCTAATCCAATTTAATTATCTAAGATATGAGCTTTTTTATGTTCCACTATAAAAGGAAAGACTACATAGAACCTATCTGCAACCCCTAGACATTAAATCTAGGAACTCTAGTTTTACTAATGTCTTTGTCAATGTTGAATTAGTGAAATCTCTAACTAATAGGTACATTTAGACCACAAAAACCATAAATGAATACATAAGGAAACCCTTACTACCAATTAGAAATGATTTCATTGAACAAGTTTTTAATCTAGAATGTGGCTATGAGAGAAGTATAAATTTTCACAAATTGTGAGAGGAGTTTGTGTCTCTTGAGGGTTCATACTAAAAGTGGAGGTTGTCATTTTATAGGAAGAGAAAGGAGGGAAATATTCTAGCATTTGAAGATAGTGAAAATCATCCATTTAATGTCAACCTTTTTAGACCACACATCAAATATACTTATTATACTAGGGAAAAAGGTTTAGGAAGTGAGGCTCCTCTTATGGATACAACATTAATGGCACTAGCCATTGATATTCAGTCAAAAAATCCAAGAGAATTTTATTATGCTACATACATTGTAGAGAAATTAAATTAGAGTTTGAAGAAGATAAATAGGAAACTCTAATCAAATATATTTCAAACATTATTCTCTTATGATACACATGTTATTGTTGGAAATATTCAAGACTATCTAGGTTACTGAGAGGGGAGGGGTGAATCAGTAATTTCAAAACTTTTAATAGATTTAGATCTTAATAATATTAGATTGATAATCCGGCTGCATGCATGAGTAACAAAAAGAATAAAACATTCATAACACTTAGAACACAGAGATTTGGTGACCCAGAAACCTTCCAAGTAGAAAGTAAAACTAGGGTAAGGATGATACCCACAAAACTTCAATACTGCAGAATAAAGTTTGCCGGTTAAGGCTTACAATGATCACTTCTGATGATCTGCCCTATTAAGAGCAATAAGGACTACTAGGTCCACCTTGTTAGAGGTTTTACAAACATACAATGAAGTATGCACTTGATTAAGAGATTTTTACAAAGACTGTTAAGTCTACCCAGTTAAAGGATTTCAAGCTGATTCACCTGTTAGGATGAAATAGTAGATCTCTTACTTGCAACTGTACTTGCTGATTGAGATTCTCTAATGTACTGATCACCTTCTATGATGGATAGATCTTTGCTGCTTCTTATACTGCTGTAGCCCTTTGTAATTCGCTTATCTCTACCTTTCTCTCTTTTTCATACTTCTCTATATCTTTTTTTTTGGATATGACATAAAACATTGTTTATATATCAATTTAAGTCAATTCCAAAACAATTACAAAGTCTGCTCTTAAACAAGTAAACACAAATATTACCGAGTCGGCCAAAATATAGTTACACGGTTACTGCAAACTAACTCGGTGACTTTCTGATACTCGGCATCCATTGCATTACTCGGCGTCTTCATGCACTCGGTAGAAGTGGAAGCTCGGTCCATACTAACCACTGGGTCATAGTTTCAAACTCAGTAAATATTGGAGACTCGGTAGCTAAAGTGTTACTCGGTAGAAACTAAATTTCCTGTTTAACCATGCAGCACTCGGTAAACACTGTGAAACTTTGCGAGCTCGGTATGCACTGTTCTACTCGGTAAGCTCTGTTCTACTCGGTAAGCTCTGCTCGGTAAGCTCTTCTCTACTCGGTAAGCTCTGTTCTGCTCAGTATGTACTATTCAGAATAAGTGTTGTCACTAATGACAATCATGCTTAATGCCAACAATCTCCCCCTTTGGCATTAGTGACAAAAACACTTACTGCCAAAACTTATATACAAGAATCATGCTGAATCTTTTTTTTAATTTTTCAAAATTTATCTTTGTCAAACTGCTATTTATACATTTCATGACTCCCTTATATAAAGTACTTTCTCCAGAGTACTTTCTCCCCCTTTTGTATTACACACCTTAATCTTATACACTTTCTCCTATACATTTTCTCCCCCTTTTTTGACAATAATGCCAAAGGTGTATATACAAGTATTTTATAGGGAGAATCCAAAATGTGAAAGAAAATTAGAATGTACCTTTATGATTAGTGCCAGAGTTCTGTCCCAATTCTCTTGTAGAATCTTGCATGTTTGGAGTGCAATTTGGACTTCTGCAGAGAGTTCAATCATGTGATCTGCAATGGAAAATTGATTGTCATGGAGTAATGCTTTTGAGTGAACAATGTGCTTTTGCATTATGTCCATGATGGGAAGGATCATGTTCTGAATATCTAGTAGTGTTGACCGGATCTCTGTATCTTCTTTTAATAATTCCAACTACCTATTTGATAGGAATGTGATTTTCATATGATGTGCAGAGCTTGAACTAGGTTCAAGTTGCAACTTCTGTACACTGTCCTTTAGATCCTCATCAATCTTATTCAATTTATCCTTGACTTCCTTAGTGAACTCGGCAACATTACATAGCTTAGCAACAAGTGAGGTAACATTGGAATAGGAGGACTCAATATCTATCAAAACTAAAGATAGTTCTACCTGATTAATAGCTATATGCTGAGCAACATGCTCAAGCACTTTATTGTCAAACTTCTTCTCGACTTTCTCAAAAATCTTTTCTGACATAGAGGAATCCTCATGGAACTTGTTTACTGCCTCAGCTAACTGTAACAAAATATGTTGAGAGGAATCAACTTTAATACCTAATGCTTCTGACAAAATATCCTTTGCATCTTCAATAATTTTATATTCCTTGTCTCTTTCTTCTTTTAGTTTCTTCTGCTTTGCTTTCTTTTGGAGGAGTTCACCAATGTTTTGCATTTGGTCTGTTGAAAGATTTGCAAAGTCTAATTTTGGAATCTCTATCTCCTCATTTAAGTCTATATCCTCTTCTACATTCTTACTCAAAAATCTTGTACTCGGTTGAGCCTTAGGATCAACTGTTATTGCACTTAATGCCTTTGTAGAAGTTATTGTAGACATTGTAGGACTAGCTATGAAAAATGATAAACTACCAATTGGAACACTTGAAGGGCTCAAAATTGAAGTATTCACAATTGTAGAATCAAAAACTGAAATACTTACTAAAGTATCCAAAACTAAGGTACTTACTATTGGAAAACTTGATATGGAAGTAGGTACTGAAGTAGATACAAGAGACTGCAACTCGGTAAAAGAGGTGGTAGTCATTTTTGTCAATGATACATTGAGTTGTGCTAGTGATGATTTGACATTTGATGTATCTGTGGAAGTTGTCACAATCATACTTGAAGTTATCTCCGTGCTAGGTGTAGCAAATTTTGCTGGAGAGTGAGGAAGTGAGGCAATGACTTCTGTAGCTATCCGAACAATATTATCTTCCTCATCACTTTGCTTGTCTACCTCGGTATCTTCTTCATATTCATCACTGTCATCATCAATATCCTTGATTATCACAGTTTCGACACTCGGTTTGTGAAGATTATAGATGTTTTTCCATATGGCAGTGGCACTCTTCACAACTGACTCAATATCTTTGATCAAAATCAAACAACTGTTGAATTTGAGTGTCAACTTATTTTCATTATCTATCAATGCCTTATTAATTTCAGCATTTTTCAAACTTGGCATTAATTGCCTCAAGGTTTGAGCATAGATGTCCTTGACAGTTTGTCTTGCATTGGACCATCTCAACTTAATTTTATTCAGTAGAATTCTTGGGATTTGAGAAGCTATCTCTTCAGGTGAGTATTTCCATTTTCCCATTTTCTTGATAATAGCATCTTCAATTTCCTGCTGCTCTTCCTCAGATCTGATTTCATATTTGAGAGATTTGAAGTTTACAATTCCAGATCCTTCTCTCATATCCTTGATCTTTTCTTTTAATGAAGGAGGAGGCCTTTTGAATACTATTTCTTCACTGTCTTTTCCTGCCTTGCCTCTTGCACTCCTTCTTATAAATACTACAGAGGGTTGCTTGGGTGCCTTGGTGATAATTACTTTTCCTTTCTTCTTTGCTGGTACTTATTCTTCTTCCTCCTCATCCTTTTTCTCTTCTTCTTCTTCAAATTCCTCTCCTTTTTCCTCGGTTGACATTAGAGGTGTGCTAGCTTGTATTTTGGCCATCCTCTTTCTTCCTTTGTTAATCGCATGTGGAAGCTTTATACTAAGCTCAATTCTCTCCTTAGCTTCTTCATATGTCCCAAAATATGGTGCCTTTGGATTAACAGGTTGATTAATTAGGGCTTCAATAATAATCTTAGTTTCATCAATATTTACCTCATAGGGAAGAGGTTTCACATGTACAATCCTTGGTTTTGCTACCTGTATATACAGATTATCACAGTCCACCATGAAACAAATATCATCTTTGTAATCTTCCACCAATTTCTGTGGAATCCAGAATCTATTGTTCATTTTCTCTTTAAATGATTCAAAATAGTTATCCATTATGCTTTCAAAATTGTCACCCATTTTTGAAATGTATTCATTCATCTGATAAAGAACCGGCACATCTTTTCTCCATACTACCGTGCCTTTTGATGGGAAAAAATTTTGAGCATAGAAAAATAAACAAACCAATAGTGAGCCAAACTTGCATGGATTGTTCTTTGAGGTTTGGATGCTCTCCATGTTCTTGTTGAACTATTTCAACAAAAGATTTGCTAGGTCAAATGATAGATTATTCTTTACAATTTTATACGCTAGGTCAATTGCTTCACACGGAACACTATTCTGCCAACTTGAACTGTATATCTTGTGAGCTATGATATGTATACCAAACTTCAATTCTGCATCAGTAATTCTACTTATCTTCATACCTCTATCATCCCACTCAGCTAGGGTTTTCTCTTCCAGTTCCATCCGACCTAGGGTTTTTGTAGATTTTGCCTTGTCGAGCATGGGAAGACCAGTGATTTGGTGAATCATCTTCTTCGTAATCTCTACTAGTTGCTCAAGCCATATTTTACCTTCATGTACTCGGTTGAGGATATATCTGACCCATTTTATCTAAAAACTCTAAGGCAAGTGTGTGATGTGAACTAAACCCTTATCTTCCAAATGTTGATGCTCCGATTTGAGAACACCATCGACACATAGTTCCTCACGAATAGTATCTATCTCTAGGGTTCCAAGCTCTTGAATTGTACACTTAAAATGACTACGAATATCATTAATAAGGAGTACCTTAGGAGGGATCTGAGATTGAGCTCCACTCAGGTCTAGGGTTCTGGCAACTGCGGGCACGAGTTTGAAATCTGGTGCTTTCCATTCTCCATGAACCAACATTTTTGAATCTTTCTTCACTTTAGCGCTGGATGATGCCATGGTAGCTCGATGAACATAGTAAATTCTTCGAGGAAAGAGAATATCTTGCTAAAATATGCTTTGAAATGCTTGATTGCACTAGGAGACTTTTGTTCACGGTGAATAGTGAACTTGATTTCACTCCTTTTAAAACTTTGTCATTAATGCTCAGTATGAATTAGGGTATTGAATTAGACAGGCTATCATCCACTATGAATTAATTGCTTGGTGAAGACTCTGCAACTCAGTGATCATACAAATTCATACTTCTCCGACCTTACTCGGTAACCAAATGAAGTTAGGTTACTCCCGACCTTGCTCGATGGTAACTGATACCAACCTTCTTATGATCCTATTGTATCTTGTATACTAATTTGGATCTGTCTTCCTTTCAGTTCAGGAACTATTTGGAATATGTCTATGAAGATACAGTTCCAGTGCTTTCTTGGAGACTAGTTAGAGCTCATAGAGCCACTCCCTTCATTAGTGACTTTAGGATTGGTTTGCCCGGTAGGTTTAGGAATCCACTTATGTCTCATCTGCTTCCTAATGTTATTTGCTTTTGCTTTCTTTTCATCTTCAATTTTGCCTAAATTCATGAAGTTTTTAGCTATGTGACCAAGCTTAGTGCAATTATAACATCTTATGGTAGAATCCCTTTTTCTCAAGTGGTGCCTTACACAATTCATGCCAATGGGTCCCTATTATCCATAGTAATGACATCTACACCAAGTTTTGTAATCCCAACCAAACATTGCTTTAATAATTTGTTCTACTGGATTGGGTGTTTTAGTTCTGCATTCTGATGCCTTATGACCTTGTTTGCTACATTTGTGACATATGCCTTTAAATCTTGGTTTCTCCTTGCATTCATTTGCTTTATGACCAAGCTGATTGCAATTGTAGCATTTTCCATTGAATTTTGCTTTTCCATTGCTCCAACATTTGTTTGAAGTATGACCAATTTTGCCACAGTGATTACAGGTAGGTTTCTGATTCTTTTGAGTACCTTGTTTGGAGGATTCACCTTCCTCTTTGTATCCAAGTCCTGCTTTTCCTTTTTTCCTATGAAGGTTTCATTCATACACCTAATTCATATCTTCTTGAGATTTCAACATTCTCTCATTGATTTTCCTTTCAGCATCTAGCTCACTCATCACTCTTAAATTGATTTGCTTTTTAGATCTCAGCTCTTCTCTCATATTTTCATTTTCTGATCTTAGAGTCAAGATTTCTTCATTTGCATTGGAGATTTGATCAATAAGATTTTCTAGCTGAAGAGTTTTATTCTGGATTTCATTGTTCTTTCCATCTATTTCATCTTTCATCTTGTTTCTTTGTTCCAAGACTTCACAAAATCTTGTTGACTAAATTTCCTATTCTCTTTTCAATTTTCTCACTTCTTCTTGCAGAGATCCACTCTTTTCTAGAAGTTCTTTGATTGCATTGTTTGCTTCATCTGAGCTACTTAAAGGGAAAAAGTCTTCAATCTTTTCTTCAACATACTGGTGGTCATTGATCTAATTTGTAAGTTCCTTCCTTCTTTTTAGGGAAAGGGAAAGATGCTCTCTTACTTCTTTGAGTTGAGTTATGGCCATTTCCAGATCTAGCTTTTCATTCTCAATTACTTTGTTCAGTCTGAATATCTCCATTGTCCTCAATCTTTTCTCAAGCTATCAAACTTTATTCTGAGATCCACTGAGCTCTGATACCAATTATTGGAAATATTCAAGACTATCTAGGTTACTGAGAGGGAAGGGGTGAATCAGTAACTTCAAAAATTTTAACAGATTCAGATCTTAATAATATTAGATTGATAATCTGACTGCATGCATGAGTAACAGAAAGAATAAAACATTCATAACACTTAGAACATAGAGATTTGGTGACCCAGAAACCTTCCAAGTAGAAAGTAAAACTGGGGTGGGGATGATACCCACAAAACTTCAATACTACAGTATAAAGTTTGCCGGTTAAGGCTTACAATGATCACTTCTGATGATCTACCCTGTTAGGAGCAATAAGGACTACTAGGTCCACCTTGTTAGAGGTTTTACAAACATACAATGAAGTATGCACTCGGTTAAGAGATTTTTACAAAGACTGTTAAGTCTACCCAGTTAAAGGATTTCAAGCTGATTCACCTGTTAGGATGAAACAGTAGATCGCTTACTTGCAACTATACTTGCTGATTGAGATTCTTTGATGTACTGATCACCTTCTGTGATGGATAGATCTTTGCTACTTCTTATACTATTGTAGCCCTTTGTAATTCACTTATCTCTTCCTTTCTCTCTTTTTCATACTTCTCTATATCTTGTTTTTTGGATATGACATAAAACATTGTTTATATATCAATCTAAGTCAATTCCAAAACAATTACAAAGTCAGCTCTTAAATAGGTAAACACAAATATTACTGAGTCGGCCCAAATATAGTTACACAGTTACTGCAAACTAACTCAGTGACTTTCTGATACTCAGCATCCACTGCGTTACTTGGCATCATCATGCACTCGGTAGAAGTGGAAGCTCGGTCCATACTAACCACTCGGTCGTAGTTTCAAACTTGGTAAATACTGGAGACTTGGTAGATAAAGTGTTACTCGGTAGAAACTAAATTTCCTGTTTAACCATGCAGCACTCGGTAAACACTGTGAAACTTTGCGAGCTCAGTATGCATTATTCTGCTCGGTAAGCTCTGTTCTACTCGGTAAGCTCTACTTGGTAAGCTCTGCTCTACTTGGTAAGCTCTGTTCTGCTTGGTATGTACTATTCAGAATAAGTGTTGTCACTAATGACAATCATGCTTAATGCCAACAGTTATTACATGTTGGAGACATGATTGGAATATGGGGAAGGGTTATTCCAGGGCATGTATATGATAAGTTAGCTTTCAAGAAAATACTTCAACTATGGTTATTGATATGGGATTCAAGGTACACCAACAACCAATATAATTGTTTTGAGGATTACTTTTTAAATCCATTGTGTAATTTGTTAGGGAATACATGAGATTATTTACTCTCTCTTGAGATAAAGAGGTTCCTCGAGCCAAAGGAATTTGATAGATAATATGAAATTGACCACAATTGGGGGGACTGGTGTTGTCTAAAAGGTTAAATAGAAATATGAGTCTTTGTATTTGAGGGGTGCCCTTATGCTTTACCCAAATCTGTTCTAGATATGGTAGCATAACTAAAAATAATCAGACAAATGTATGAATCCATCATAGTACACTTAAGGTCACATGCTAAATAGTTATCTTCTCCTATTTGTTTGTCTTTTAGAGAATTTTTAGTAAAGAATACCAAGAGTTATGACTTAATTGGTAAAAAAATAAAATATTATGTGATGTCTCCTACTAATATGAGGGCCAACTTTGATCTAGAAAGATACATTCAGTGGCCTAGAAGCTTACAAAAATTCAAGGTATATGAGCATGTCCCACTGCTTGATGATGATTTGATCTAGAATTTAGAAAGAGATGAAGCTATCAGAAAGAAAGAGTTGTATGATAAAGTGAGTGAGGATTATCAATAAAAGATTTTTAGAAAAAGGATTAACTCACAAGTTTTGAATTGGATGAATGGTCTAGTAGAAAAGGAAGAAAAAATGATAGAACACAATGAAGAGATCCTAGAGGTAATTATTGATTATCAGACATAAAGAAGACCAAAAGGTAATAGGGTTGTCATTCCTTTAGCTCATCTATCACTAGATTCATATGATGATGAGAGGCATGATGACATTTAAATTGATAAAACAAATGGAGTTAACATGAATGAGATCATATTAGAGTTTCCTACATATAATATTGTTGAAGAAAGAATTAATGATCGTAACAAACTCATTTTAGATGAGTAATTCATTTATACTCTAGAGTTTATAACCTTTTTTATATTAGTATAAAGAAAAATAGTTAACAAGAAAGTGTAATGTGTTAGGAATTGGAACACTAAGAGGGGGGGGGGGAGAGGGTTGAATCAGTGTTCTATATAATTACTTTTCGATAATTAAAAATTAACTCAATGACTTAATTGCTAAATTGAATATTAAAGCATGTAAAGTAATCAATACATAACACCATATATGATTATGGGGAGCCCTTGGTCAAAGGAAAACCTATGGTGGGAATTAATACCCACTAATAATTTTACTTATGTATTATGAACCTGTTAATGTTCCTTAGCCTTGTTAGGAGCTGTCATTATAATGGTTAAGTACAATGACCTTGTCAAGGGTCAGACCCTATTAGGAGTCTTTTAAAATTAACCCTATTATGGGTGAGGACACATTTTCCTAGAGCTCACTTCTCAAATGGTGAAGGCTATAACCTTTTGAGTATCAAATACACACTATATCTACAATAGTGAACTAGTGTTATAACACTACTTGTCTGATCAGTTCCTTTTGTGCACTAATTCATTGACCTCTTGTAAAGCTCTATATCATACTAACTCCTCTTCTCATACTTATTCTCTTCTTGTATCAACTCTATATCTCATTTTATGCTCAAACACAAATGCGCATGTCTTATTTATATGTGCAAACAAAACTGCTCACTAAGTCGGTCTATAACTAATTACATACAATGCTTCCAAATGAATTAGCTCAAGCATGTTTACATAAAATGATATTAATAAGTCTATAACACATTTAAAATAGGTGCGTGGCCTTTACAAAACAATATTATAACCACTAACCAAAATACTAACAGTCGGCTCCATACTTTTTTCTATTATGCCACTCACTGTCTGTTTCACTTCAACTCATTGTATCTTCATCATACTAATTCATCTGATCATGTACTCTTAACCATAGCTTAATAACATATCCAAAATCTTATCTTCCAAGGTGGATACAAAAAATTATTAATACGCATGTGCGTTGATGCTTTGTTCCTCAGGTGCTATACTGACTATCCTATCCTCCATACAACCATTTTTCTGATCTTCTAAGTTATGTGCTGACTCCAAAAATTCATATGAATTTGTTTCCATAATGAAAACACTAAATCATAGTCATATAAAAAATTATATTCAACTTTCCAACAATCTCCCCCTTTATCATTAATGGAAACAAAGGAATATGGCGAAGTTACTAAATTGTATCTTACACAAAAAAACTTTCTAAGATATACTCTATCTTATATCTCCCTTCTGCTATATACTCTACTCCCCTTTACATCATATACACTACTTAATATTCTCCTTTCTAATATATACTATACTCCCCCTTTGACATTAATTACAAAGGTGCTCAAAAAAATACAACTCCAAGTACTTACACTGAGAGTACATTCGTGTATGCAACATGAAGGCTTGCAATTTCTTGCTGCCAAAATGCCTTGAGTGCATTTACTATTTACAGATGGGCACATAGTTCATAAGTTAACTTATCCATCTTCTCCAACTCTAAACTTAGACCTTGATCATATGTCACCATCGTGGCATCAATCTCCTTGATATTATGATTCAGCTCATCTAAAGAGGGCGCAAGTACATTCCTTAACTGTGCTTGCCTAGCACTTATTTTGGCCATTTCTTTTTCTTCCTTCTCAATTTTGTATAATTCACCTTGATAGACATTATTACACATATTTATATCTATGGAGAGATCTATCATTGACTTTCTCATAGCAGCTATCATGGATTCAGTTTCCTAAATCTTCTTTGAGAGGTCTGTGGTTAGTTTGTCTTTATCCATTCAATTAGCTATTATTTTTCTTCCTTTAGCTACAATCTCCTTTAATATGGCTTGGTAAACCTTTAGTGAACTAAGGTCAAGTGAAAAGTTTTCTATCATCTATTCAATCTTTTCTTAAGATATTTTTCTTTTGCAACCTTGGATGATGATTCTTCTAGGCTTGAGAAGTTTTCTTTGAAGCATGTCAAGATGGTGCTGACATCATTTATTGAATGTACACTAGACATTTTCTTGTCCTCAAGTAGTAAGCTATTTACAATGTTGACTAATTCAAAAAATAAGGCATTCCTCATTACTTGTTTCTCCTTTTCTTTCTCCATTTCTAGCACACTGATCTTAATTAAGTCTTCTTCTCCCCATGAATCTAGACTTGTTGTGTCAGGGGTAAAACTTGACACCAATGAAATTGAGGGCTTAGGGGTAAGGATTGTACTATCCATGACTTCAATTTTTACCTTCACTAAAGGTTATTCTTTATGTTCCTCTTCCTTCTCACTTTCATGTCCTCTCAGGTCTTCAACTTGCTTTTCTTCTAACTATCCTATTAAGTCCTTAATCTGAACTTCTTCTTACTACATAGGCAAATTATCACCACATAGAATTCCAGCGTCTTCTATGCTCACAAAAGCTTCCTAAAACTTATCAAGATCTTTATCTATGGCCACCATTGATATTTCTATATTACCAATCATAATTGTGTCATCTTTTATTTCAGGCAAGGGCACAGACTCCATTACTTCAGTAGGCACTTTCACTAAGGGTGCAAAATCATGTGGACCTGTCACAGGTGTATTAGGGACCTTAGATGATTTTACTTTCTCAGTGGGGACTTTTTTTGTAGGTGCAGTAGGTGGATACATGTTTCTATCCAAGAAAACCTTCTCAAATGCTTTTTCAATTTCCTTTGCAACTAACTCATAATCCTTGTTCATGATCTATAGAGTTCTCAACTTGGTTCTTAGGTGAGGCTTCACCAACTCCAATACCAATGTTTTCTCTTAAATAGAACAAACAGGGAGGCTTTCATCCAGTATCATCTCCCTTATTATAAAGTCTTCCTCTATAGCATGTCTCTTCAAAAATTCTAAGATATTTGATACACTATCCAAAATGACTGTCTTAAGTTCCAAGACTATCTTCTTGAACTTAATCATGTGTTTTATGATCATACCATGGATCTCAAATTTATCAATCTCACCATATTTATCATAGAAATTAGCTATCTAATCAATTCTTCCTTCATCAACTATCCTATTTTTCAACATTTGTAGATTCGGTCTGAATCCTACCCCTGGAGGTGCTTGACATTTTCTGCCTTGGCTTCTTGTGGATCTTGAAGATGGATGGCTTGTGATAGTCTAGTTCTTCCTCTTAGGTATCTTGCTTGGCTCAAGAGATGGACTGGACTCTAGATCGATAGTAGGTATGGGTGCATGAGTGCTTTCTTCCATCTTTTCCTTCTTCTCCTTAGGGTCATCAGTATTCTCTATTTTAACTTCAGAAGAGGGTGCACTCTCAAGTTGCATTGCAATCTTGGCTTCCCTTGCCTTATCTACATCTTCTTGAGTGACACCATGTATTTTTAGTATCTCAGAGGTGATCTTTGATGCTTGTCTTTTGGTAGCTGCACTGTATAGAATTGAAGCTACTTGTCTTGTTTTCTCCTCATAGGTACCCCATCTTGGTTAGTTAGGATTCTTGGGCACATATAATCATACTTGTGCATAGGCTTCTAGAATGTGTTCCTCCACTTCATAACCAAAAGGATGAATCCACTTATTTCTTGGCTCTACAACTTCCATGTGTGTGCTAAAATGTTGACAAACTTCTATGAGTCTTTATATCCAAGATTTGATCATAAATGAGATCTCAAATGGTGACTCATAGCTCTCTATTCATGGAGTGCAAGGGTTTATGATGGAGGCCCTTAGTTTATACCTATTTTGTTCCCATGCAAGTACACCATAAAAAGAGAGATTCAAAGAGGAAAAGAAAGAATGCTAGTCTCCATGATTCATCAACTATGAATGCAAATAAAAATGAAAGCTATTCTATATGATAACAATGCATGAAAGTAAACTAATCTATGAAAGGAAGTTCTTATGGAAGATTATTCTATGAAAGTAAATATGAATCTAATCTAATATGCAAGTGCATGAGTAATCTAAATGGATTGTCATGGAGGCATGAGAGAAGAAGACAAGAAAATATAAGTTTCAATATTCAAGCTCAAGCTATCAAATTCTCTTCCAAAATCGCTCTCCAAACTTGCAACATAACAATAACATAAAATCTTGGATCTTCAAAATATCCATGCATAAAATGAGAAGGAGAGGGCTCCTTATAAAGGATTTAGAAATGAATGGATGGTCAAGATTAAGAGGCAAAAAGAAATGAGCAATGGTGGAGATTAAATCTTAGTTGATCCATCTGCTCAAGATTCTCAAGAGGCAAAATCAATGGACATGGTTAAGAGGCAAAAAGGTGTGGAAGAGATTAAGAGGTAACAGGAGATTCCACTCATCTTGGAAAGTGTGCATTCAATGTGTAGACAAAAAGTCTTTCTTTTTCTTTTTATTTTATTATTTATTTATTATTTCTAGCAAAGTGGTCTCCATTATTTAATTAAAAGATTTTTTTTATTTATTTAAAAGATATTTGTTCTTTTAATTAAATGTGGCTTAGCATAAAGTGATTTTATTAATTAATTAAAAGATTTTTTTATTTAATTAAAAGGGAGCATGTTATCTTAATTAAATAAAACTTAGGATAAAATGATCAAACCTTAGGAAATATTAAAATAATTGAATTAATTATGATTTGATCAAGGAAATTGATTTGAATTGAAAATATTGCAAAGCATTGATTCAGGAAATTGATAAATTGATGAATGGGGGCCCAAAGTCTAGGCAACCATTTTAGGGTGCATACATTTTCCTTCTTAGAATAATGTGTGATCTTCATGGGAACACATGTAGTCAAAGAATGAAGTTGAAATGTGATATCGATTTGGGATCACAAAACAACCTAGATGTGTGATTGACAGAGGAGAACACATCAGGAAAAAGATAAGATGATTGAAAAAGACAAGGCCAACACCCCTGTAAATAGGTAATTTTCAAATCTCAAGCAAGGTTGCCCCAAGAAGACCAATTGATAGGATTGATAAAGCTGCATCAAGGATTGAAGTTTGATACGTACTTCCCCGCCATGATCGAAATCGAAATGAGATAGAGCAGAAACAATAAATTGATAAATTTGATCAAATCAAACTAAAAATAAGGTTCTTAATTTAAGATGAAAGATATAAGGATCACGGAACCAAGGTAGATCATCAAGCAATAAATATTATTCCCTAAGGTTGAATTAGAAGAAAAGAAGTGGGGTGAAAGAGAATGGAAGATAGAAGTTTGTAAGAGGTGGAAAGAAATGGAGAGAAGAAAGAGAATTTGCCTCAAGAAAGAGGGTGCCTCAAAATCAATCAACTGTTTAAGATAGAAAATTTTGATTGAGATCATGAAATAAGATAAGGAAATGAAGATCAAAATGTGACCACAGTTGATTAAAAGTCCAAAAGAAAGATGAAGGAAAACCCTCTCAAACTCATAATGCAACTTAAAAAAGTATATTAACATGAAGTCTAACAATGCAAGCTACATGAAAATGCAAAGGTGTACTTGCAATAGAGCAACTGTAACATAGTATTTTGTGTTCATCATTCATTAGAGAATGTTAAGGAGCTTATTTTCATCATTAGGCCATTATTAATGGACATCGGAAAATCACACAATCACCACTTGTCACAAGCGCAACTATGAAAATATGAATGTGATTTATATCAGATTGGAATATGGAAATATTCTAACATAAGAATCAAAGACATAAAGGTCAAGATGACTTTGATGTTAGCTTACCTAGTTTAATGTAGCAAAACCACACTCGCATCAATGTATAGATGCTGAAATGACCATAAGAATGGTTGTGCAAAAATAGTCAAGGATGATGCCTCAAATATCCTAAGTGTTTCAAGGGAACAACAAGAGACACTCTAGAGCTTCAAGACCACACCCACAAGAAGAAAGAAAATAAAAACATGCCCCATGCCCCAAGTCCTCTAGCTATGGATCCCAAAGAGACTTATTAGACAAGGACACTCAACAAAAATTAATAACAGTCAACACACAAAGAAAATATCATGACATATCTCAAGCATTAAGTGTTGTGTTTAAAAATTTAAGTGTGTTAATTGATACTGAGTTCCAAGGATAAGGATCGAATGCTTACCAGAATGCAAGATCACATGAGAAAATTGGGTAAGACCAAACTAATAAGTGTTGAAAAACACTTGATGTCAGGGGTCGTGTTAAAAAACATAGTTGGGGTGGTGTTGAAAAACACCATTTGTGAGGTGTCCTAAGGACTAACACATCAAAGAGAGCAAAGCTAATACAGTTATACCCCCTAGACAAAGACAAAGACCAATTCCAAACTAGGGCATCAAGGACAAGGCATGATGGAGAAAGGCTAAGTGTCGAGGATGCGTGCTGAGAAACAAGGGTGCAAAGGCCTTAAGTAGCGCCTATTTCTAGGTTTTCACCACTTAGATTTTTTTGCAATTTTTTTTTTTCTGGGGGGGACTTTTAATAATTTTTTTGTATTTTTGCTACCAAGGTGCCTGTTTCCAGGTTTTCACCAAGGCAACTTTTCTATTTTTTTTGAATTTTTGAATTTTTGAATTTTTTTGGTATTTTTGGAATATATAATTTTTTTTGGAGATACATCAAAGTGCCTATTGCTTGGTTTTCACTAAGATGGTCACTTTTTTAGGACATTTTTTTATTTTTAGAATTTTTGACAATGTATCATTTTTTGGATTTTTTCAAGATCAATAAGTATGTACAAAGGATGCCCCCAAATAGAATGGGCATCATGGATAGAGCTTCTTCAGGTGTAAGACATTGATAGGATCAGGTAGCTGCTCTCCTTTTGTAGTAAATAATAAATAAGCACCTATCCCGAAAGCTATTGTAATGATGTAAAGTCCAAGCCAATTAGGTTCAAATTTTCCCTTGTGATCTCTATGCTATTGATTCTTAGGATTTTCACATAGGGCAAGATCTCCCACTTGGAATTCTCTAGGGTGAACCTTTTTTTTGAAGGATTTAGACATGCACTTTTGATAAACCCTCATATGGTCAACTGATGCTTGATGTTTCTCATCTAGAAGTTCTAATTCTTGAAGTCTCATGGTGTGGTAGTCTTCAAATGTAACTAGACCCTTGAAGGAAACTCTAAGTGAAGGAATCTCAACCTCCCAAGGTAACACTGCTTTAGCACCATATGTAAGGGAAAAAGGAGTAGCCCCGGAAGGAGTACGAATACTCATTCTATAAGCCCACAAAGCTGGATTTATCTATAAGTGCCAATCTCTACCATTCTCACAAATTTTTCTATGTAGGATTTTAAGAATGGTTTTGTTAGATGCCTCTTCTTGACCATTTCCTTCTAGGAAGTAAATGGAGGAGCAATGTTTTTTAATCTTGAATTTCTTGTAGAGTTGCTTAAGGTCTTTATTTTTGAACTAGCCTCTATTCTCAGTGATAATCTCAAAAAGCACTCCATATCAACATATGATATGGTTCAGAATGAATAAAGAGACTGTCTTGCCCAAGGCAACAAAAAGTGGGACAACTTCTACCTATTTAGTAAAATAATTAGTAGCAGTGATGATAAACTTGTGTCCACCTGATGAGTTGGGATGAATCTGCCCAACAAGATCAAAGGCCCAGTGCTAAAAGGGCCAATGAGATATAGAAGGAATGAGCTCCCTGCTTGGAGCATATATCAGGTTACCATGTTTTTGACACTTTTTGCATGACTTTGCAAAAGCTACTGCATGAATCTGCATTGTAGGCCAATAGTATCCCTCCCAAAGAAACCTTTGGGCCATGGAAAGACCATTTGAATTTCCCCCACAAATGCCCTCATGGATGTCAACTAGCGCTTGGTCAGATTATTCCTTTTCTAAGCATCTAAGAAGTGTTCCATATAGACCCATCCTATACAAATCACCAAAGATAAGGGAATGGTGAGAGGCATTTTGGGTAAGGCTTCTACATTCAAATTGGTTAAAGGTTTCAAGGATAATGTCATCACAAAGGTATGAGTAAATGGCACCATAACGTGATGACTCATGACCAACAAGGATACAAATGACATGACTTTCTTGGGAGTCATAGATAGGGTGATGTAGCTCTTTCACTTGGAATTCAAATCTAGATTCATGTTCCCCTAACTGAAGGATTGAAGCAAGTGTAGCCATAGCAATAGCTCCTTTGTTTTTTTCTCTATGGATTTTCTAAAACATGACAAATGTGAAGCATCATTCCAAGGAATCAACCATTATCTTGTAAGGTACTAGTTTCTCATTTTTTGTTTGATATTCATCATTGACTTGGTTGATTATCAGCTCTAAATCCCCATAAATGTGTAACTCTATGATTCTCCATTCTATTCCAACATCCTTTAACATTTGTTTCATCCAAATTATCTAATTACAATTGGTTGCTACTGCTAGATAGTCTTCTTTTGTTGTGCTTTGTGAAATACAATTTTTCTTCTTTCTTAGCCAAGAAACCAATCTTCCTCCAAGGAAAAATGCTCCACCACTTGTGCTCTTTTTTTCATCAACACTGCCTCCCAAATCTACATCTGTATATGCACATAGGGTAAAGTCATCATATTTTTCATACCATAATCCATATTTAAATTTGGCTCTTAAGTACATCAATATCATTTTTACTCTTGCATAATGTGATTCTCTAGGTTTAGCTTGAAATCTTGCAACAATTCCAACCACATGTGACATATCTGGTCTTGTATAAGTTAATTATTGCAATCCTCAACCAATCATAGATCTGTACTTCTATTCAACTACAAGAGTCTCATTTGTGGTAGATAACTTGTGTCTAGTTACCATAGGTGTTCCAACTAGCTTAAAGTTCTCCATTCCAAATCTCTTCAATAAGTTATTCAAATACTTTTTTTGAAATAAAAAGATACCATCACTGTTCTATGCTATCTGCTATCCTAAAAATGTTTCATCTCACCAATCATACTCATTTCAAATTCAGTCTTCATTTCATCTACAAATTTATCACTAGCTTCATCTTCTCCTCCAAAGATAACATCATCAACAAAAATAACTACAAACAACAAACCATTTTAAATTTATTTTGTGTATAAATTGATGTCTTTTGTGCCTTTAGTAAATCTTAATTTTATCAAATACTTATCTAGTCTTGCATACCAAGTTCTTGGTGCTTGTTTAAGTCCATATAAATCTTTCTTCAGTTTACATACCATATCTCCTTCAGGATCTCAATGTAAACTTCTTATTCTAACTCTCCATTGAGGAATGCTAACTTCACATCCATCTGATACACTTTGAATTTCTTATAAGCTTCATAAGCCAAAAACATTCTTACTTCTTCAATTCTTGCTACGAGTGCAAAATTTTCTTCATAGTTAATTCCTTCTTACTGTGAGTATCCTTTACATACCAATCTTTCTTTATTCCTTACAACTTCTCCTTGTTCATTCATCTTGTTCCTAAATACACATTTAGTTCCTATAACATTCTTATCTTTAGGTATGGGGACCAATTCCCAAGTCTTGTTCTTTTCAATTTGATCTAATTCTTCCTTCATAGCTTTAATCCCATGTTCATCTTCACAGGCTTCACTAGTAGATTTAGGTTCAATTTGAGAAACTAAAAACAATTGTTCTTGTACCTTATTTCATGTCAGAGCTCCTCTGTCCATGCTTCCAATAATCTTCTCAATAGGATGATTTCTTGATAGGTTCCTATTAGGTGTCATTGTCTCAGTTCTTGCTTTGGCTATAGGTTCTTCTATGATTTCCTCAATGTAGCTTTCATTCTGCAAATCATAGTTAGTTTCATAGAATAATTCAACATTCTCTAGATTAGTTATGGGATGAGTTCCTTCATCTAATTCATAATCAAGCATTCTTTCCTGAATTTTGAACTTTTCATCAACTTTAACATTTGCTCTCTCAACAATAGTTTTAGTTCTTTTATTATAACATCTATAAGATTTTCCCTTCAATGGATAACCAAGAAATTGTTGGAAACTGTAATTGAAGAAATTGTTGTATTGTCATTGATGTCAAACCTTAATTAGTAAGATTATTTCTATCTAAGAAAGTGCTATATCTATTTGATTGTTGAGAAGGATTAGGGCAGAGGTGATAACAATAGCACCTAAGGAAAGGTTGAGTTATCTTGATACTTCAATGGGTACTTGATTATGTGGAAAAATGATAAGATAATGTATTTCTTATCTAATTAAGAAGTAAGAATACACAAGTAGGCTTAGCCAAGAAAAAGTGAAGAAATCTAGTTTAAGTCGAGTGATGTTAGTGTCGACTGAGCCAGTATATGTCGAGTAAATTTAGTGTTGACCAAACATCATTTTATTGCCAAGGAAGACAGTAAATTAGCCAAGGAAATAGTTTCAATGGTGACTGGGCTACCCAGTGATGACCGAGGAGTTGAACACAGTATTGACTGAGTGTTAGTAATTTACATTTGAGGAAGAATTCAGATTCCTAGCCAACATAGTTAAATTCTTGGATTATGTAAATCGTGTTGACTTTATTTATTGAATGTATGGAAGAATTTAATGCACTGTAAACCATTTTATTGTTATCCCATAAAGAGATTCAATATTTTTCTAGATGAAGAACATAATGTTGGAAGGATTCACTCAATTTGACCTAACCCTAATATCTATAGAGGAGATTAAGAAGTAAAAGTTGGATTGACCTATCGAAGATGTATTAAGGAAACCTAAGTGTGAGGTTGAGAGAGGATGTTGGAGTTGTTGTTGTTATTGACTGGATAAGAAGAAAAGGCTAAACAAGAAGGACTTGTGATTTCTTGAAGGGATTTCCAAGCAAATCAGTGAAGGAGATGGAAATGGATCACAGTTAGTAAGCCAACATATACATGTAAGAATTGGATCTGTTATTTTCAAAGTGAGTTGTATGTTCTTAGATCAAACATTGTTGTTACTTTCTAACCATTGTATCAGTTTAAATCCTTTAATCAAGGTTGACCTAACAATAATTGTATAAATCCTTTAATCATTGTTGAATTCTAATAGAATGTACTTAAGTCCTTTAATAAGGCGTAGTCCTAGCAGGGTGGTTGAAATCCTTTAACCGGGTCACACCTAGTAGTGTGTTTGTAAACCTTTGACAAGGTTGACTTTTCACAGAGCTCACTTCAAAAGAGTGAAAATATCAGTAGCATTTTACAAAGTGGTTTTTCCCAAATTGGGTTTCCACTATAAATCCTGGTGTTAATGCTTCTGTGAATGTTTTGGTTTGAACATTTCTATGTTTTTCAAGTTAAATACTATTGGATAGTGGACTACACTATTATATGTTTTTGATATGCATTCTATAATGACCGAATAGTTTTTGGTTGTTAGATCTAAGTTGTTGAAGTGTTTAAAAGTTTTATTATAGATATAGACCTAATAACAGCTAATTCACCCCCGCTCTCTTTTGTTCTAAATCATATTAACAAAAATATACCTTCATCACTTCTATGATCAAACTTTCCAATGTCATCATCTCTCTTAATATAAAATTTGCTTCCAAAAATTCTCAAATACTTAACTGATGGTGCATGTCCAAACCATAGCTCATAAGGTGTCTTGTTTGTGTCTACTCTAATCTATACTTTGTTCATTGTATATACTACTATGTTCACTACTTCTCTCCAGAATATCTTTGCCAAATTATTTTCAAATAACATGGCTCTTGCTACTTTAGTCACTGACCTATTTCTTCTTTCTACAATACCATTTTGTTCAGGTGTTCTATGGGGCTGAAAACTATCTCTTAATACCATTCACTTCATAAAAAGTGTTAAATTATTTTGAAGTAAATTCTCCACCTGTATTTGATCTCAAACATTTAATCTTCATTCCAGATTCATTCTCAACTTTGTTCTTAATTACTCTAAACTTATCAAATGCTTCAGAATTTTCTTTAAGAAATGAAATCCACATCATTCTTGTAAAATCATCAACAAGAATCATAAAATACCTTTCTCCATAGAATCCTCCAGTCCTTGTGGGACCGCTCAAATCTGTATGAACAATTTCCAACTTCTCTACTATTGTAAACTTCTTGCTGGGAAATGAGCTTCTCTTCTGCTTAGCCATCACACATTCCTTGCACATCATGTTTGTAGGTTTCATAATCTTAGGCAAATCTCTCATTGCAAGTGTAGTACTTACTTTCACAATATTATCAAAGTTTATATGAAAAAATATTTTGTGCCATAACCAACTATCATCAATCTTAGTAATCAAACATGCCATCTTAGTAAGATTCAACTGAAATACATTACCTCTAGTTCTTGATCCAGTGCCAATCAAATTACCATCCTTGTCTTTGATCACATAAGTTTTCTCAGTAAACCAAACTTGATATCCCTTATCAACTAGCTGTCCAACACTCAAAAGATTATGTTTCAATCCATCCACAAAGTAAACATCATCACTGTTAGTCTTTCCATCAAGAGTAATAGATCCTATAACTTTTATCAAACAAGGTACATTGTTTCCAACTCTAACAATTCCTCCATCATAATTGTTAAACTTTATGAATTTCTTCATGTCTCTAGTCATATGATGTAAACAACCACTGTCTATAATCCAATCAGATTTCTTTTCTACTTGAGAAACTAAATCTTTTTCTTCCTTAACTTATGTTTCAGGATTTTCTTCTTTTATTGCTACAAATCCTATATCATCATTCTCATTATCACTTTCACTTAGAGATTTATCCATACTAGCTTCAAAATCTTCATCATTGGCATAATAACATTCTTTATATCTTCTAGGTTTAAATTTATTTCTATACTTCTTAACTCTCTTAGGACATTTAGATGCAAAATGACCATTTTCTTGACAAGTCCAACATTTAAAAATTTTCTTACCATCTGGTTCTCTTTTCACAAGCAAGGCAATTCCTTCTTCAATATTCCTGTCTTCTTCATTCCTAGATCTTCTTCTACTAGCATAATCTCCACTCACACTCATGCTTCTTGTAAAATTAGGGAGAATACTTAGTGCACTGAATGTTGTCTCCATTCTAGGTAGATCTCCTAATTGTCTCAAGTTCATCTCTGCTACTTCTAATCTTCCAAGAAGAGTTTCTCTAGTGAAATTCTTAGTACAAAGTATAACTTGCTTGATCATTTGCATTGCCTCCTTAAATGTAGGATTCATTGTCCTCATAATTTTCCATATCACTTCATTCTCTGTCTTGATTCCTTCATAGGATTTTATACCTACAACAATTTCTGACATTCTAGCAATATAGCTTCTAATAGATTCATCTTCCATCATTTTTATACCTTCAAATGCACATATCCAATTATGTACTCTGACTTTCTTTTCATGTTCATCACCTTCCAAAGTAGATTGTAAAGCTAACCAGATTTCATGAGATGTTTTTAGATATTTTACCTAACTATACTCATTTTCTGGAAGGGCTGACAAAAGTGCTTCTCAAGAAAGTATGTTAAACATGAATAGATCTTTCTCCTCATTATTAAATTCTTCAATTTTGTCTTCAGAAATGATAGTCTTCTTGTTCTTTTTGATTAACCAATATCCTAGTCCTAAACAAAGTAAATGTGTCTTTGTCTTTTCTTTCTAACTGTCAAAGTTCACTCCATCAAACTTAGGGATTTTTTCCTAAAATGACTCGCCATGGATCTCCTCAAGTTGTTAAAATTTTCCCTCAAGGACCTAATGCTCTGATACCAATTGTTAGAAAGTAAATTCCACCAAGATAACTAAGAGTGGGGGGGGGGGTGAATAAGTTATCAAATAAATACAACTTTTATCACCTTTAACAAATTTTAACCATGTAAGCAATGTGATTAACAACCATAGAAAGATATACATAGATAACAACACAATAACACAAGATATGTTGACAAGGGAACCTCTTGATCAAAGAGTAAACCCCGATGGGAATGATGCCCAAAAAAGATGCACTAACACTAGTACAAAAACAACAATATATGACCAAATAAACTACCAAAAATTGTAGATAAATGACCAAATTTGGTCACGTGACCAGTGGTAGTTTATTATCGGTTATTTATCTCATGACCAAATTTATGACTAAACTATTTTAGTCATTTATTTGCTCATTGATTTGGTCATATATTTAGTCATTTATTTGGTCATTTGGTAGTTTATTTGGTCATTTGGTATTTTATTTGGTCATTTGGTAGTTTATTTGGTCATTTATTTGGTCATTTATTTGGTCATTTATTTGGTCATTTATTTGGTTGTTTATTTGGTCATTTATTTGGTCATATATTTAGTCATATTAGGGCACAATGGAATCCAACCATCATCCTCCTACTTGTAAAGTAGGTTCTCTTCCATTGAGCTAGTACCATTTAAAGAATAATCATACCATGTATACTAGTACTTTCCACTAAACATGATCTCAAGTTTTTTCATCTATAGTTGAAGGGTTATGATAGTAAATGGCTATGAGAATCATTGAAAACAAAGTATGTCAAAGACTGTTATGAGGCAAAGTTTGTGATTGTCATGTAAAGAGGAAGAATCAAAAGTTCCATCATAGTGAGAAGCACATTCTATATATGAAAGAAAATGTAAATTTCTTGATCTAAGGGGCAACAAAATGGCAAAAAAATAGAGTAGCAACCTCAATGCAATTCCATGAATAAAGGAGAAAAATTCAGAGATTAAAACTCTTCCTAATGACTGTAACTAGACTAAGTACCATAGAACTCTTCCTAATGAGTGTAACTAGACTAAGTACCCAGCTTTAGACTAATCCAATCCTTAATCCAAAAATTCACTTTCTAGACCATTGCCATGCACCTAGAGCCTCCAACTTGTCCAATCTTCAAGAAAAGATTCCACCCTTGTTCTAGCACCTTAGAACATCATAACATGGCCAATGTACTATGTTCCACTAGCCTTCCATGTCTGGTTGAGAGATCTACAATGCAACTCACTCCAAGAGCATAATCTCCTTGCAGCCTTGTCTAGTCAGTAATCTACCTTTAACTCACAAACTTTCCAAACAACTAGGGAAACCCTTGATAGTTCCATAAACCCTTTACAATGCTACTAAACATATCCCAAACCTAGGGTATCTTACTTTGGACCAACTACTAGATCCACTACCTTTGCAACAACCAAATAGGAAAAGGTAATGAAATAAGAATACCACAAACATTTCCTACTACTGCATCATCCATTTCAAATTAAAGTACAAATGAGGCATACAAACCATTAGGATCAAATTCAAGAGCCATTTTATCAGCTTCCCTATTTGAGTTAAGAGTTGAATGTTCTATGACTTGTAATTCAAGAGAGTATTTTGTAGAAATGAGAATATTGATTTCAAATGTACCTAATCACTTTCATCTAATAATGGTGTTAACTTATCCAAAATTATCACCCTACTTGCTTCTACTAATGCACCCACCCTATCAATTCTTTGCTTCTAACAACCACTTAGAGTTTGGACTGGCCCCTGCAAATAGAAAGTGATTCATGGTGAGTGATAATACCAACCTTCAAATATTTAATGTACAATCCAACAACTCTAAACAAAACAATAATAGGAATGCAATCCATACTTGTATGTATTGTACCATTCGTGTATCCCATACTATTGTTTCAGTGCCAGAGAATTAGATCTGCCACCTTGATCATTAGTGAAAACTAAAAAACATGTCAAACTCAAAACTTTGTACATGCATACATATTGTTATAGATATTGGTTGCAATCACATTGAGACCACTAAACAAACTAGAAAACTAATATAGACCAACAATGTCCTCTGTGTCTCTTGTAACTACTGATCTAAGCATGTTTTTTTATTGCTTATGAATTGGATTTTTTTATCTCTGTTCCTTAGCTCACTATCTTTATGAATATCCAATGCCATTTCATGCTATGTTATCTCTATTTTTCAACTACTATTATGATCTATCACAAATCACTTGATTATTTTAAAATCTTTATGCTTGTTTTCAACTCTTTCACATTTTGTAGTAGTTGATTGATATTTCTAAAAAAAACTAATCTTTGACTGGATGCAGGAAGTGAGTTCAAGTAAAAAGTATTAATAGATTAAATAATTTATTCTCAACTCTTAATAGATGGTAAAAAGTATTTCCCATTATAATGGTTGTTTGGAAGTTAAAATCCAAATATAAAATCTTTTGAAGTTGATTGGGAGTAAACTTTCTTGTACCTTTATGTGGTCCTTCAATACATTGTAAAATCTCTCATTTTTTCTTTTATTCCCCCACTTTTACCCAATGGAAATCTTCCTTTTATATCTTCTACAATAAGGGATCATGACTCTTGAAACAAAATGATGCCTCTGTTAAATCCTTGCTTTTGTTATCTGTCTTATGCCATAATCATCACCCAGTTTGTTTAACATTAATAAATGTTAATTTGTTTCCTTATGTAAGTGCCACTCCCTAATTAGATTTCCAACAATCACAAAGGCGGGGATTTTAATTTATTTTTCTGTGACTTGTCTTTTATGATGGTTCTTTCCCATGTTTTGTAGCTCATTTTTTGTGTCTCTTGGACCAAGGCTTCTATGGAACCCCGCATAATTTTTTCAAAAAAAAGAAATCAATTATCTGCAACAAATGTAACCTTGAAATTTATTTCATCCAAATAATCCATTAGAAAAATAAAAAATGACAATGAAGAGATTATTTATTTCATACCAACAATGTTAGTCAATAACATGTCCACCTTTAAAAAGAAAAAACAACTCTTCATAGTTCATCTTCTACTTCTGTTGGACATCAAAAATAATCTTGCACATTCAGGTTGAAGAGTAAATATTTATATAGTACAGGCACTATCAATAGATTCATTGTGAATGGTATTAGCTATTTTGTCCACATACTATGAATTTTATGTGTTGAGAGATACAAAACCAAAATTTGTATATTTCAAACTAAGTTGAATCTAAGTGGACAGAATAGCTAAGATATAGTTACCTGCTCTTTTGCTAAACGTCTGTAAAACAATCAAGTTTTCATACTTCTTTACCCAAGCCATCCTAGATTCTTTCCCTAAAAATTCAACATATGCCTCATCCAACACAACTAAGATAGGTAGCTGAAGAATTTCCAAAAGGTCATCATCATTAATAATGTTGGTAGACAGTCAAAAGGTAAAGTGATTGGCAAGATATTTTATAAACCATAATGTTTTAGTTGTCAACAATTTTTAACAAACCTTACATTTTTAATGTTACACTCTAAAATATACTAAAAGGTCTAACATAGAAACTGACAGTAGAATCATTAGAGGAGAGGTGAGTTAGAAAAGAAAATTCACAAGGATTCTGTTATGAATAAACTTCTATGAAAACAACCTGCCATCTGATTGTTTGGTATAGTTAAGAAGATGCACTTTGGATTCTCTTTCTTCACAACTTCAATAATACTAGAAACATCCAAACTGAAATCAGGCAGTCTAGGAACTACAAAAACAACATAGTGTCAAGAGGGAATGTACAACTACCAAGTAAACTAGATTTTTTCCACCCAATATTGTGTTAGAAGATACAAATGGTTTGCATGCAAGCTTTAAATGAAAGTCCCATAATTCTCATTCGGTCCACCTTGAACTTCCAATAGCATTCTAAAAACTAAAAGAAAAGATGCCAAAGAAACAAAAATACAAGGCTTCCATAACTTCTTCTACTTGGTTACCCTTTATCATAGTAGCCCAATTCACACCAGCATCAAACTCATACATGGTAAATGTAGGTGGGAAATCCACTATCTTGTCACCAAGATCTAGTACACATATGCAAGATTTACAATTAAAGTTAAGTGTAATGTTCCAAAATTAGAAGACAAAGAGTAATTCATAGTGTAGAAGGAGAACACAAAACATAGAGAAATTGTTGAGATAAATTCAAATGTTTCAATTTCAAACATCACAATATACTCAATATAAGAGAATATACATAGTGAGTCAAATACAATTATATGTGACTACTGGGTGGGCTTGGCCTCTTAAAAATACCAACATATTAACATCCTTTAGAGTTGAGCATTTAGGGACAACATACATCCCAATGTAATCCATCAATTAAGGATCATACAAAGGACCCAATCATAAGGATTTATATCCACACAAATATTAAAGAGAATTTATAATTAAATTTCAAAGCTGAATACAGAATGTAACAACAGAGAAAAAAGAATTGAAAGATGAACAAAAAGCTAATTACCACATGATAAGATCAGTAAGTTCATCTAATCCACATCTAGCAAGAAAATAAACTGCATCAAGCCCTGAATCATCAACAAGTGTTGCTCGTAAACACTGACTCTCTGGATCAGGATATATATGTAAGGAAATTCCATTTTTCTCCTTCACAATGAACCGATGAAAGAATCTATAAATTAGTGAGGGAGAAGGTAGGAGAATGTATTTTGAGAGTCCTATGGTCTTACAATGGGAGAATGTAGTTTGGAGAAGTTTGAATTGAAGAAAGGTCAGGCATCTGCTATGTGATTGGCCTATTTTGATTATAGACCCCATAACTCACGTCTAGAGTTGAATTAAAGCCCGAGACTTGGGATTTATTAATTTTTTGGTTTCCTTAAGAGATCCCAATAACTATCCCTAAAAAACCAATAGGATTGTGAGGTGATCCTTCATTAGGTTCCATAATTAGGCCTGTGAAGACCTTGAAATCATGAAACTTAGAAGAAGTTCTAGGACTTTCTCTCTTTGGAGAGTTGATGTCTCCAGGAGTAGGAACAAGAAATCCATAATTATTGAAGTATCCTAAAGGATAGATTGGTACTGTCCTCACATATGCAATTTGGAGGCCTAGAAGGAGACTAGTGTAAGGAGATTTTGTACCTTCTAAGTGATTGGAAAGTTGAAGTTGGGGTTGGCCTAATTTTGTTGTGATCCTAGGAAAAATCATTGCACATTGTAAGGAAAAATCATTAGAAGTGTGAGTAGTTGACGAATTTTGAATGAACTAGCGTAAGTCCCCTTAGTGATCCATAAAATCACATCATTTCAACTGAGAAAGTATCCATAGTAAAAGAACCTTGAAGTCACCTTGTGATCTTACTTTGCAGGCTTAGCATAAGAAGTGACCTTATATCAAGAGAGAGTTGAATATTTGATATTTCCCTCTGAAACATTGAGTGTTTGATTCTACATTTTGTAGTGGAACAAAGCTCACATCAATAGTCCTGACAGGGGACATTACAATTATGATTTTTGTTTGTCTACTATTTCATGAGTGGTGCTATTGCGTACAGGGTTCTATTTTTGTATTCTTCATGTCTTAGGGTTTATAGATCTGAATTTCTAGGTTTTTTTCCACACTACATGGATGTTACAATAGATGCATTAGTTAAGATGATTTAAGATAATTTATAAATATTAGGGAGCTCAAATAAGCTTAACTTATGGTGTAAAACCATCACATCAAACTTGATCTTTCTTCCACTCACAAAAGGTATAATCAGACTAAGAAAAGAAAGATATTCAAGACTAAACAAAATAACATCCAAATAATGCAGTTCTAGCACTAAAATTTTCATAACAGTCACGTTGAAACCAATGTTAGGCTCATATTCTAAAAAAATCAACAAATCACAAGAGTTGACACCATTGGTAAAAGGTTGTCTGTGATATCAAAGTTGTTGATTGGTTTTGTCATTGATGTCAAGGTATCCAAAGAGTACAATTATTGTCATGTCTATGTCTAAGTATTTTGGTTCCAAAAATATTATGAAAATCTATGGTTGATAACTCTCTTAATGTTATATTAGTAGTTCCTAATTGTCTATCACATGCTAGTGTATGGAAGCATATGCAGAATTTTTTTGAGATATGTTATTCAAAAACCATATGTACACTTAGTTGCATTGTCATGATGTTTGGATCTACATTCTGCACAGTTGAGAATCATGGATTGTAGTTTATAATTAAAGTAAAGCTACCTTTGAAGTATCATATTCCAGAGTTCCAAAGGCTGATCTTCAGCAGATAGAAAGTTAGAAGTGAAAAAGGGTTCACTATGCTAGTTCATTGCCTATGTTGATGTTTGGTTTGATGCACCAAGAGATTGTAACATGTGTCAGCTGGAGGTAGCATGCTAATGTTCATTGGGGCAAGTAGAGTGAACATTAGGTAATGCATGGCATGTGTACCTTCTCCTAGATTAATGTATGGACTTTTGGACCTAGCCTATTACACATTTGGTTTAATGTTTATTCTTATGGATGACTTGCAGATATTGTTATTATGTATATGTTGACAATTGACAAATGACTGTAATCATCACTTTAATACATATATATAGTGGATCTAAGTTCATTCCTAGTGTGACTATTAGTGTTGATGTGCAAGTATGTGTGTGATGCTCAATAAGGAAGCATGATTATTAAGTGTACTCATACTTAAAGATCAGATAGATTGAGTGAAAGTCCTAATGTATATCAGACTTGACAGAGGTTAACATTTGTAATGTGCCTTTTGGGGTTTATCTTAATTTAGTCCTGAAACATTAATTACAACTTGAGATGAGAATTGCAATACACTTATAAATATAAATTTATAAAAAATGAAGACATTTCATTATAATATTCAACTTAAAATTCTAAAATAATTCAGAAGATAGAATGTATCTTGATTTAGACCCAAGTGCTAGGATCATATATAGTTTATTACTTATAATTCTAAAAATTTATTCCTTCATTGAATGCTTGATGATTCTCCTCCTTATTTTATGCTCAATACTTTCATTCCTTTAATACTGTAGAAAATTTTGAAGCCTTATAAATAAGACAATTTTCTTTATATATACCCTTATTTATGAATAGTTGATCTTATTTGGTATTTTTCCTTCCTTTAGTTAATCATTGGATATATCTTTCAATCTAGATTTTATCCTCTCTTCCAATCACTTCAACTATTTCTGTATCCTTATATGCAGATAAGACTGTAGTTATTTTGTTCTTTTTTCTATCTATGTGCCACTAATATCTAATACTTCCTCCAAAATGTGATCATCTACAACAACTTATTAAGTGCCACAGTTGATGGAATTTCATTCAAAATGTAAGATCATGGCATCACATATTAATTTCCTTATGTCTCCCCCAAAACTCCAAATATTGAAAAATTTAATGTATGGTGAACCTTGCCACTATGAAATATATCATTGAATATATTATTCACTCTTTATGATAGTGGCAAGCATAAGTCTTATAGATTAGTTCTGCAATAACCATATAGTCTGCAACCTTAGGACATAATCTTAAGACATCATCAATCATATTATTATTCCACCAGCAGCATATATTTAACCATAGAATATTAGTGTAGATAAGGAATACATATGCCAAAGATATAAATCACTCAAATATCTCCAAGGATCAATATGTAAGCTTCAATAATATTAGTCCAATACACCACACACTGTTCTTCTCAAGGATTTGTGATTTCCAAAGACAATTTCCTATTTGAGCACTTGATCAAATAGTAATATCAGTTATGTAGTTATTGGAGTAGACAGGGTAGCTTGGTAACATCAAGTCAAGGGGGTGTAACAAACTATGTAGATGGGTTTGTTAGGTAGAACCATGAGGTTGAGTGGTGGGGTTGATTATGGAATTAAGCCAGAGTACTATGGAATTCATATCATGATGTGAGGTTTTGATAGGAAGAAATCCATTGCTTTAGGAGGGAGTGGTTTCTTAGTAGAAGAAAGGACACACTTGAGGGGTTACCAGGAGGTAGTGGTTGCTTAGTAGAAGTAAGGACAAACTGTCTCAGAGTTGGTAGATTAGAGACAATGAAATGCAAATGTGACTTTGTCCATACAAAGAGTTTGAGAGCGTTATGAATGTTAAGTGGAGGATATAGAAATTTTTTAGAGGAGGTTGGGTGATTGGACAAGATTGTGTGTCCAAGATAAGGAAAAGTTAGTGACAATTTAGAGGAATGGGTGACTGTCATGTGTTGATAGTAAAAAGATTGTTAAACAAATATTATTTATTAGGACTTGAGTTTGAGTCCGTTGATGGGTGTTGGGAATGTATGGGAAAGGTCTAGTATGGTGAGAGCATTAGAATCCCATGAGTAAAGGGGATCAGTTCAAGAGTGCATTTCACTTGAGAGGGACACAGTGAGTAAGATAGTAATGTGTGATAATGAAGTTTAGGTATTATTGAAGCCTATAATACATGTTGATTATTTGATGGGACAATGGGATATTGAGTGAACTTTGGTAGTGTGTGGAAGTCTAAGAGACCCAAGACAAATAGGCCTAACCTTATAAGGTCACTTGGATAAGGTATGCAATTAGGGAAGCAGGTGAAATCAATCAAGTGTAGGGAATAGTGTATTTAGTCAAGATTAGTGTTTGTGGACCAGTTAGGGATTTTGTGGATATTGGATCCTATTATGAAGGTTTTTGATATAATAATGATAGGAGGATAGGTTTTTTCTCAAGGTGTATTGCATGCAACAGTAAACTTGAAATGAAAAGACAATGGCATGGATCTATGGATTGATCCATTGTTGAAGTCATTTGTGACTTTGTATTAAGGAGGAGATTTGTGGGCAGCTCTATGTGGGTGACTTCTAATTGTTCTAATTGCATAGTAATTTCCTATAGACATAGAGTGGCAGATTTTGTGTAGGCTCTATCCTAAAGATTAACAACTTTTTCTAGCAGACCTGCATACCACCAACCTGGAAAAAAGAACAATGGATTTCATTTAAGGTCTAGTCTCTAGATTACTTAACTGCAAGTGCAACTACAATAGTGTATATATCTGATCCATGACAAGTCAAAAACATGGAATTGGGTGGGGAGGTCTTTCCCTTTTAAAGGGTCTATCACTTTCTTGGGTTTATTCACATTCATATCACCATAAGAATTAGGGTAGGCAGCCTAATAATTGACTCTTAAGTGCTTTGTCATTCTTCTTTGTTTGGGCTATTTGGTGTGCATGATCTTGGTCTTTTCATATAGCTGGGTTGATCATTAAGTGGGGGGTTGTATAGAATAGGGTGAAATTATTGCCATGGAGGCTTTGAATCCTGATGATGGCTTGCCTCCTAGGTTCATATTTCATCCAAAAGATGAAGAATTGGAGGATTATTATTTGACCACTAAGGTTCTTGATAATAGCTTCTCTGGCAAAGCAACTACTGAGTTTGATCTCAATAAGTGTGAGCCTTGGGAACTTCTTGATAAGTTCAATTTCATCATTGATCATATATAGTCACAAATTAACTCTAAGTTTATCCAAATTGTATATTCACAATGGAAATTCATCTTGACTCATATAAGAAATTTTATTTTACATTGAAAAGACCTGAAAAAGAATTATAGAGATATCCCTCTTATCCAACAAATTAATTAAAGTGTGAATATTTCACAAGCCAAATTTTCAAAAGAGGAGTAGTATAATATAAAATTTGAATGATTCAAGAGCAATGTGAGAAGAAAAAATTAATGCTACATTGTCAAGAAGCATAGAATATAAATTAGTCATGAGAAATTTGAAAATCAAAAGATAATGCTACATTGTTACAAAGAATAATTCAATACCTGATTATTGGCAACAACTGTCAACAGTTATTCTTTCATCTTATAAGATGGTAGTCTTTCTCTCAGATGTTACACTTTTGTAGATGATGGAGTAAACTACAATTAAGCAACCAAGAAAAGAAACACTTTTAATCTCAAACACAAGTTTAAGTCTACATGCATTAAATTTTTGTATAGGTATAGATTCCATGCATTATCCTATAAAATCTATTTACACCTAAAAAAAGGAATTTTTCTCACTTGGAGCCTTCCATCATGAATTTGATACACTATCAATTTTGAGCCTTCATGGTGTTGATATTAAATTATCAATTTTAGCTGTGTAATGTATTTAATGTCAATTCTTTTGTGCAAAGAGTTAGCACCATGAAAGGATGAATTTACCATTTTGAGGGACCAACAATGAAAAGGCCTATTGTCTCTTTTTTTTCATGAATTTTGTGAGCTTGTACAAGTTCATCACACGTTTCTTCACCTTCTTCCTCTTCAATATCAAGTTCATACTGATCATTTCTCTCATTCAATAAGATATTTTCAATTTTCGTAGCATTTTCAGCTTGTTTCAGAGCATTGTGAAGAGTTTCTTTACTAATTTTAATTTTAGATCCATTAGTTGTAGTAGCAACTTGAGGATGATGGCATTTGATTTTCCTTTGGGCTCTCTCAACTGCATGTGCTTCAACCTACATTTTGAAACTACATTTGGTTTCCCTTAGAATGGCATCTAATAGCGATTATAAAAACTAAAAATCACTTCTCTTGAGTCATGCATATAATAAGTAGAATTATATTCTCAGAAGTTTAGCTACAAGTTATTAAAAAAGTTCTTTGGTTTGACACAAGAATAAAAGGAAATAAAAAAATGTTAATAAATATTTCGATAGTATATATTCTTTAGAACTATCATCAATCACTAGAACTTGGATATCTAAAATAAGGGGGAAGCAACTACAAAAATGTATGAAAGAATGCAAAAGTCAACCATGGATGACAACTCAACTTTAAATTTGATTGTGTCTTTTTGAAAGAAAATGATTTTCATACTCTCTGAAAATTGGCAAATAGAAGTGAGGAATCCATAGGCATAAAATCGCACATCCACAAGAGATGACATCATACAAGTATATATGTCATTAAGAGTAGGATCTGATGGTTAACTTGTAGCATTGTTAAATCATTTATCCAGGTTAATGTCTTTGTTGTGCCACTGCACTTGCAAGTTGTAAGTCCTCACTAGGCCATTGAGCTCACAAACCTAGACCACATTAATGTCGGGCTCCCTATTTGTGGTCTCACCAGCTGGTGCCCAGTTATGCCCAGAATTTACCAATCAAAAAAAGGCACAAAAGTACATATGAATGTAAAATATACCTTCATAATAGATTAATGCAATGCTCATGCATCCTGTTGGAGTATGTAAAGTTGAATTATTGGTTCCTTTAAATAGGCCATTGTCTTCTTTAAAGGTATTGTTTTGGGACCCATTGTGTTAACTGCTTATGTTATCCTTGGAATTATTACTTTAGACACACTGGCTAGAATCCTCCTAGTCCTAGCCTAAATATGGAAGCATAGAAAGGCACGCTAGACATGTATGCAAAACATGTAAACATATACAAGGCATGTTAAGTGTTTGACACAATGTCTCAGACACCTAGTTTGATGGGCTAAAATTACTATAGTATTAAGGACAAGCATAACCCTTACTGACATTATCTGCACTTAGGACAAAACAAAAGCCTTAGAACAGGGTATCCACATTCATGAAAGAAAAATGGAAGGGCACCTTAATTATTTGGCAGCACAGCCAACAAAACACCATCTACTGCAAAAGAAAAATTCACAAAATAAAAAAATTACCATAGTTAACTACCTATGAGTCTAGAAAAGTAAGGCTAGGGAGACAATGGGAGAATAGTTAAGGAAGAAGATGTCAACACCACCATTATTAATGTGTGAAGTTTTTGAAGGAAAAGAAAACTTAAGAAATTAATAAATTAATATCAATACAAACACATATTCAGAATTCTAAGTATTAATTATTCAAACAATTGTCCATTGGTGATTTTAGGGCTTAAATTATAAAATAAAAATATTTAATTTCAATAACTATTTCAATGCATGAAATTCACAAGCATTCCATTGAAATGAAATATGATGTTGTCATGATTACTATTTATGATATGGGTTATGTGGAAGTTATTAGTAGATGTAAAGGATATGATAGGATGGATGCCAAGGAACAAGAAGTACAAGATTGTCAATGTACAAATTCCACTGTGGTAGATGATTGCCAAGTTAGCTCCAGTCAATAATACTTGATAACCCTTCACAAGACATGTCTATAGTTCTTCCTTCTGAATCTGATGAAGTATTAAAAATAAATAATGAAAAGGTAGACAAAAATACTTCAAGTCATGCTGAGGGAGCTCTTCCAGAGAAGGGAGAAAGATATCTATTTATTCACATAGGTTCTCAAGCTTTAGAACTGGGCAATAAAAATATCCAGAGAAGATCATAGATAGCAATTGGATTGGAAGAGGCTTTGAAGGATAGGCATGCTCAAGTAGATGTTGCTGAGGATAGTTTCAAATCATTTGCTTGTTCATTGAATTCATCAATTAATAATGGAGACTTCAAATCATAAAATCAAGAACACTCTTAGGAATTAAATAAGCACCATACAAGTAAAGCATTGGCAAAAGAAAAATAAAATAAGATGCAAAAAGATGCACTGTCGAAGAAAAATAGTGAGCTTAAGGCTTCTAGAGTCATGTATGCTCACAAAAAGCTGCCCAACTCTCCATTGTTGAGAAATGGTTGTACTTTGTAAGGTGAAAGCAAGGGAAAATTGTTATTGAGTTGTATTTGGGTGGATCAATGAGTGAAGGCACAAACAATCCCAAGCTTGTTCCATTCATAAAGACAATAATGCTGGTGACCCTAGTTGTGCAAAGTTATGGGCTTCAACACCGACTGCACTGTTGAATCATAATAATATAGAAAAGGTGGCTGGAAAAGTTGAAAATCCCAGTGATGTGCCCAAGGTTGATTTAATAAATAATTTCCCTAAGAAGGAGAGATTGGCTTCCATGACTTCAACATTTTGAAATCAGGAAGGAATTCAA